>CM033477.1:88675004-89194672 GCA_019447015.1 Hymenochirus boettgeri
TGCCCAAATGTAGATTTTTGTTTTAGGGGGCATAAATGCATCATGGTAATGACCCAGAAATTGGTTCTTTATTTACTGGAATGTCCCATTAACAATATGCTTTGAAGGTTCATTCATCCAGGTCATGGTATCTGTTGTATTCAATTAGATCAACTGGACTTGAAATGTAGTTCTTGAAGACGTTTCGCTAGTCATCCGACTGGCTTTCTCAATTCAGAATGACTGTACAAGAATCTGTGGCAATTATGTACCCTGGAAAATCCCAATTAGCATATCACAGCCAGGTGTTAAGGTGTGTGTGATTGTAGTGGCTAAGAGGTGTTATAGGAACGCCCAGAGTAAGGTGTTAAAACAGCATTGTACATGGCAGACAGTTGGTGTCGAACCCCCCCACCTCTATTTAGACTCCTGTTAAGGAAACATATATCCCATATATCTATCGCTTTAAGCTTTAGTTTTAATTACATGAAAGAAAATGTTATTTTACTGTCTCATTACTATATTTCGGTTGTTTTATTCTTCTAACCTTGATGATTCAATATTATATGATATGCTCAGCTCTTGTTTTCCTACTCAACTGATAAACATAGATATCATACGCTTAGCTCTGCTAGATGAATGTACAAGAGGATTCTCCCCACAAGGACAAATATTTGTGATGTATGATGCTTCACAGACGACTCCTGGAGAAGAAGCTACAATAGCCTAAATCAGCAAATATAATGACCCTTGCCAGACTAATTGTGCCAATCAACCCCCACCCCAACCTTATAGCCCGTTGTAACTAACAATAAAATCAGAAGGAACATTTTTTACCTACTGAACAGCTCGTGTCAGTGTGTTCTTTATAGTTTCTTCCCAGTCTAGACTGTTATATCAATTGATAACCAATTTGGAAGGGAACAGATAATTCCTGGACTTAGTTTAGTCCATAACAATTGGCGCCCAACGTGGGGCATCAGGCTCTGACTGACCACCAGCCGATGCCCAGGACTCCAGTGAGCCAGCAGTGAGCAGATGGAAACTGATCACTTCCGAGACACAGGTAAGACCTATGTTAATGGTTTCTTGCTTGTGTCATCCTGTTACACTGTTGGTTACTCTGGTGTCTATATCGGCTGTTAGCAGTTAGCAAAGACAGGTAATTTCTTGCCTGGTGGCATTCCCATAACCTGTGAAGGATTATCTGTTGCCCGGTCTGTGTTTGTGGTCTGTGTTTTGTCTGGTTGAGCAGAACTCATTAAATAGAGACAGGATATGTGTATGTGAATATAGTGTTCCCTAACCGACTGATCTGCGTGTGCTGTCGGTGGGGGCTTGGTGGTTTGTGGGTAATATTCACATAAACATCCAGGACAGGGAAGGTCCTAGACCGATTGATCTACGTGGGCTATCGGTGCGTGAGGACAAAGTGCTCCCTAACTGACTGATCTACGTGACTGTCAGTTCTGCGTGGTCCTGAAGAGCAGTAGAGAACTACGTGTGCTACTGTTGTATTGTTGGGTTCATGTTCTGTAGTTGTTTGTAACCCTTCCCAGGGTTTAGCCGAGATAGAACCAATTGTAATTCAGAGTTTACATATACTCAGGTTCTCTGTTTTTTTTTTTAGAGTTAAATCGTGCTTCAGATTCTCCCACCATTCCTGAGGGGGGAGGATATGTGTGTGTGAAGCTTTCCAGGCAGATAGTGTGGGATATCCTGAGATATTCCACTGAACGTAATAAATAAACTGAACGTAATAAATAAACTGTGTGAGATTTTACATAGTGTGATTCACCAACCATACAAAGTAACTGCCTGTTAATTTCTGTTTAGTTAATATCGTAATCATTGTCCCGTATTTTCTGCCATTGCCATGGGTCAAAATAGTATTAAATCATATGAATGTGAAGGGGAAACTGCATTTACACTTATTCGCTCTAAAATGGGGAGTAAATACGTAAAAAAGTATGTTAAACTTGCCAAACTATGTAATCTGTCAGTAACTGCTCCAAGATTACAACCAGAACAGTGGCGTATACTTTTAAGGGATAAGGGGGTGGATTTACGAGACAAAGGTCTCCTAGAGATTGCAGAATCATGGTTTAAAGTCTCAAGGGAATTACATGAACATAACTGGTCTGAACAAAGAGTGATTGGTAAAACTGGGAAGATCACATATTTGTATCACAAAGAGTCCCCTTTCCCCTGTGTTCAGCCACCACCATATGAGGGTGCAAGGAGGGTTCTTACTCCAGTACAAACATCTAACGTTGAAGCCACCGCCCATGAAGCCACCTCTGGCGGCCATCTTATGGATACCCCTGTCCCCAATGGTGGCAGCCATTTTAATTCAGACAACACCCTTCTTCATGGTGGCAGCCATTTTAATTCATCCAGTTTGAGTACCATGCCCCTCCCAAATAACCCTTTTATTCAAGATTGTCCATCATCCAATCAGGTTGTCACTCCTTTATACCCAGTATTGACCACTACCGGCCAACTGTATACTCCACCCACTATTAAGCCATTAGGAGATGATGAAGTGGTCACTTCTTCTAAATTGGATGACTCCATCCACCGGCAACAGGTGGCCACAGAGAATTTAACACGCCAAATAAATGACATAGCTGACCAACTAAAAGACATTAAGAAAACAACAGCCATAGACAAAAAGAAAATAATGAAACAATTATATACCGTGTAATGTCATTCCTTTATACCCTGTGTAATGTCATTCCTTTATACCCCGTGTAATGTCATTCCTTTATATCCCGTGTAATGTCATTCCTTTATATCCCGTGTCATGTCATTCCTTTATATCCCGTGTAACGTCATTCCTTTATACCCCGTGTAATGTCATTCCAACGTGCTGGTTTCACTTAGAATGTTTGGACTCGATGTTTTCTATTCTGTGTCTAATTCTTATCTTCTGACATTCCAAACACCCTCGCTTCCCCCCCCTCTCTCTCCTTTTGCTCGAGGAAAAGGAAAGTAGATTTCATGTGAAACTAGTTTAGTGGGACTTATATAATTACATAGTGATCTTAATTGTTTTTCATCTGCACGTGTACAGTTTGAGAATAAAAGTGTTAGATTGTGTAAGAAGGTTCAAGAAGGTGTAGATGGAAGAGGAAAGTTATCAAGAGGAAGGTGGATAGGCAAATAGAGGTAGGAATGTCTACGGAAGTTTTTATATATTACAGAGGTTTTTGAGAGAGTGAAGATTTAGGATCTGGTAGAGTTTCTGGTGGTTTTAAAGAGGAATCAGCTTCATAATAGCAAGTGTTTTATTTGTAATAAATTAGATTATTAGTGAGACCCGTTATATCCATATAGCTAAGTAGGATGTGAAAATACAGTCACAGATAGATATCCCCTATGATGGCAGTTGTGATGGATTTTCCCACAAGTGATTCCCTCGCTGTGGTACAGCTCATGGACAGAATGTGTAATCCCATTTGTGTTCTTCATATACAAGGTAAGCTGTTTAATTTTTATTAATGATACTGGGACTATGTGCTTCTCTATCAAAGCTTCCTTATATTAATGGTCCCTCAGCTGATTGCAAGTCTTTTGTAGAGATTTATTGGGGTACTTGCAGAGACTAAGAATATAAAATATTTGTCAATAATAGGGATGATGGCCAATTGTTATTGGCTTATTTTTTTCCTTTGAATTATTACCAGATTACCCCATTAACTTGATAATACAGGATTTAGTAAGAATATTGTGTATCTTAATTTTCTTTAGTGGTATAACCCTAAACCCCCTTTTTACAAGATATAATTAATAGTATTCTGCTAATGGTTTGTACCTTTGTAAAGCAATGAGTAATTATAAAGACTATCTTCCTAGTTTATACCCCTATTATAGCTCATAATACAGATAGTTCCTATAGTTTTGGATATTTAGGCCCTTATTAGCATTTCTGCAGATACCCAATGTAATACAGTTGTTGATTTTGAGATATGAATTTTTTCTGCATGTCGGCTGGTGCTACGGCTCAGTCTTTTTGTATTCATTTTTTGAAGAGTCCCAATTTATGTGTCACTATTTGACATAGAGACTTGGTGGACTTGCCAGTGACAGACTCTATGGCTCTCTGTGAAGTGTTAAAATAATAATGGGTTCAGCCACATGGTTCTAGGATTATGTGAAATATGTTAATTGTCAAATATGTTAATGTGGTTATTGTGTATCCAGAGCAAGGAGGTATGTGAAATGTTCTCTCTCCTCAATTGTGCTGCATCAAAAGCTTCCAGAAAATACAATATTGCAAAGACTCAGTTCAATATCTTGGTTGTATAATATCTAAGGGTGAATATCTGGTCAGCCCCGCCAGAGATAAAGACATTTCAAACACCCTGTGATAAAGCTGAATTGGTCGGCTTCATGAACATTTACCAACAATGAATCCCAGCCAGCTCCCACTGGGACCAAATGCTCCAAAATGCACCATTAAAGACTGTCCAAACATCATTCTATGGGCACCAAAAATGACAAAGAATGTTTAAATAATTGTAATAACATTTACCTCTGCCCCTGCTCTGAGCTTTGTGAATTATGATAAATCTTTTCATTTGTATTGTAAGAGAACATTGTAAAATCATGGTGGCAGTTTTATCACAATATCACAGAGACACCTTGAAACTAGTCACTTATTTTTTATTTTTTATTCTAAATCATTGGCAATCACTGTTCAGAGAATGCAGAGAATGCATCTCTGCAGCTTGTGCAATGGCTGTTGAGGCCTCCAATTTTATTATACTGGGCACGGAGAATGTTTAATTAATATCTAATCATGTTTATAAATGCTAAAGAATAGAATATGAACTATCCGATACCTCACAGAGTATGAGGTTATTTTAAATCCATCATGGTCTTAAAAGTTAAATATATTCCGGTCTTACCCATAGCACATTCCTTTTATTTACTGTATTAAGATTACAGGTTAAATTAATACCCAAGTAATTAATATTTAAATATAGGTGTAAATCTCTCCCCAGTCCGATTTGATTCTCTACCAATTAGAGCTGGTATGGTTGTAAGTGTTTGTGTATAGTGTATATAGATCTTCAATTCCCAGATTCTGTTTAGAATTTAGTCCGTTACCGTGTTTTGTTTATTTAGCTTAATCTTTTCTTTAACCCTTTCACTGCCAGGAGATTTTCATTTTTTTTGCGTTAAGTGTCAGAAGAATTTTCAGGATTTTGCCCTCAATCGCTTTAGACTAATTTTACAGTAGGAAACCTTGCAGTAAATCAGGAATATTATACATTGTTTTTTTCAGCACAAAGTGTACTTTAACACAGTAACAGAATTTTGTAACTTTTCTGGAAATTTTACTGGAATTATGGGTAAAATATGTAAAAAAAATGAAAAATTTGCAAATTTTCATGGATTTTTCCCATTTTTACTTATAGTTATCTTAAGGTTACACACAAAAATCTTACTGTTTCTAAAAGGTCAGATACTCCTGAGTACAACGATACCAGATATATGTAGGTACCCGACGTTTCCTGTACAGGAGACCCCCCCAAACTAAAACTGCACCTCCTAGAATATTACACCAAATTAAAATGTATAACCACTACTGACAGTTAACATAGAATATCTTCCAAATTAACTAAAATATCCCCACAAGTGAGATTGTAATGTATAACCACTACTGACAGTTATCATAGAATATCTACCAAATTAACTATAATATCCCCACAAGTGAGATTGTAATGTATAACCACTACTGACAGTTAACATAGAATATCTACCAAATTAACTATAATATCCCCACATTTTTCAGAAAAGTGCGAACTTCTACGAAGAACTGCGCCCACAACCATTGATGGTATGAATGAACGAACTACAGTGTTACATAGCTGAAGGTGTGTAGATTTCAGGAATATATATGTGTGGGGGGTTTTTTCTGAGTTATCAGGGTGTTTTTGTGGAAAAATGCATACTGTTCAAATTGGAGTTGGCTAAAATTTTCGCTGTTTCTGAGCCTCATGCATTGTCTCACTTTTTGGCTTTTCGCTTCCACGTCGCGTGTGTACACCACACAATGGCATACCGTTTGATTCAGGACATTTGGGAGATTGATATTTAGTAACTTTTTTTTACATTCCATGAGGTTTTGGCATGATTTTCCTTTTGAAGTTGTTTTTTGTTCATTTTTTCAGAAAAGTGCGAACTTTACGAAGAACAACTGCGCCCAAACCATTATGGTATGAATGAACAAACTACAGTGTACTACTGAAGGTGTGTAGATTTCAGAAATATATAGTGTGTGGGGGGTATTTCTGAGTTCAGGGTGTTTTGTGGAAAAAAATGCATACGGTTCAAATTTGGAGTTGGCTAAATATTTTCGCTGTTTCTGAGCCATCATGCATTGTCTCCCTTTGTGGCTTTTCGCTTCCTCACGCCGCGTGTGTAACCACACATATGGCATACCGTTTGATTCAGGACATTTGGGAGATTGATATTTAGTAACTTTTTTTTACATTCCATGAGGTTTTGGCATGATTTTTACCTTGAATTTGTTTTTTTTTCATTTTTTCAGAAAGTGCGAACTTCTACAGAAGAACTGCGCCCACACCATTTATGGTATGAATGAACAAACTACAGTGCTACATAGCTGAAGGTGTGTAGATTTCAGGAATATATAGTTGTTGGGGGTATTTCTGAGTTACAGGGTGTTTAGTGGAAAAAACTGCAGACTGTTCAAATTTGGAGTTGGCCTAAATATTTCGCTGTTTCTGAGCCATCATGCATTGTCTCACTTTGTGGCTTTTCGCTTCCACGTCCGCGTGTGTAACCACACATATGGCATACGTTTGATTCAGGACATTTGGGAGATTGATATTTAGTAACTTTTTTTTACATCCATGAGGTTTGGCAGGATTTTTACCTTTGAATGGTGTTGATCATTTTTTGAAAAGCGTAAAGTGCAAACTTCTACGAAGAACTGCGCCCACACCATTGATATGAATGAAAACAAACTACAGTGTTACATAGCTGAAGGTGTGCAGATTTCGGAATATATAGTTTGTGGGGGGTATTCTGAGTTGGGGGGGTGTTTGGGTGAAAAAACTGCAGACTGTTCAATCAAAACTGGCAAATTTTTTTTGCTGCTACTAATTTGGCATGGTCACGCTCTGGTTAGTTGGTAGCCATGTCTCTGGGTACACCCCTGAATGTGGCATACCGTTTTATTTGGGAGGGGTTAGGCTTTTTCATATTTGAGATGCGTTTGAACTTTCCTCCACAGTTTTTTAGCTGAAATTCGCATTTTATTTTGTCTCTGTTTTTAACAGTTGAGGAAAAAAAGGAAATGGTGAGAAAATAACTTCAATTGGACGAAGAGCTGCGCCCGGGTATTGCATTTTGATCGAAACTTACTCACGAAAATCCTGCAGGTGTGTAGTTTCTACAAATATCTCACTTGTGGGGATATTATAGTTAATTTGGTAGATATTCTATGTAACTGTCAGTAGTGGTTATACTTACAATCTCACTTGTGGGGATATTATTAGTTAATTTGGTAGATATTCTATATAACTGTCAGTAGTGGGTTATACATTACAATCTCACTTGGGGAGATATTATAGTTAATTTGGTAATATTCTATGTAACTGTCAGTAGTGGTTTATACATTACAATCTCACTTGTGGGGTATTTATAGTTAATTTGGTAGATATTTATATGTACTGTCAGTAGTGGTTATACATTACAATCTCACTTGTGGGGATATTATAGTTAATTTGGTAGATATTTCATGATAACTGTCATAGTGGTTATACATTACAATCTCACTTGTGGGGATATTATATTAATTTGGTAGATATTCTATGATAACTGTCAGTAGTGGTTATACATTACAATCTCACTTGTGGGGATATTTAGTTATTTGGTAGATATTCTATGATAACTGTCAGTTAGTGGTTATACATACAATCTCCCTTGTGGGGATATTTATTTAATTTGGTAGATTTTCTATGATAACTGTCAGTATGGTTATACATTACAATCTCACTTGTGGGGATATTATAGTTAATTTGGTAGATATTCTATGATAACTGTCAGTAGTGGTTATACATTACAATCTCACTTGTGGGGATATTTAGTTAATTTGGTAGATATTCTATGATAACTGTCATAGTGGTTATACATTACAATCTCACTTGTGGGGATATTTTAGTTAATTTGGTAGATATTCTATGATAACTGTCAGTAGTGGTTATACATTACAATCTCACTTGTGGGGATATTATGTTAATTTGGTAGATATTCTATGTAACTGTCAGTAGTGGTTATACATTACAATCTCACTTGTGGGGATATTATAGTTAATTTGGTAGATATTCTATGATAACTGTCAGTAGTGTTAACATTACAATCTCACTTGTGGGGATATTATAGTTAATTTGGTAATATTTCTGATAACTGTCAGTAGTGGTTATACATTACAATTCAC
Source organism: Hymenochirus boettgeri (assembly GCA_019447015.1). Lineage (NCBI taxonomy): Eukaryota > Metazoa > Chordata > Amphibia > Anura > Pipidae > Hymenochirus > Hymenochirus boettgeri. The sequence continues at coordinate 88,683,460 of CM033477.1, forward strand.
TTGTGGGGATATTATAGATATTGGTAGATATTCTATGATAACTGTCAGTAGTGGTTATACATTACAATCTCACTTGTGGGGATATATAGTTATTTGGTAGATATTCTATGATAACTGTCAGTAGTGGTTATACTATTACATCTCACTTGTGGGGATATTACCCCTGGCCGACCGGTCGAAAGTATCGAGCGGTCGGTCAGGAGGAAAAATCGCTAGGTGTGTACCTAGCTTAAGAAACTTATCCAGGACATTTTTAAAGCTATTCAATGAACTGCCATTACCACATCTGCTGGAAGACAGTTCCCCAGTTTCACCGTTCTCAGTAAAGAAACCTTTCCTAACCTGAAGATGAAACTTCTTTCTTCCAACCTAAAGGATGTCCACATGTCCTCTGATATGACCTATTAGTAAACAATGCACCATAGAGTTTATGTATGGCCCATTAATATATTTGTAAAGGTTATCATATCCCCACGCAAATGTTGCTTCTCCAATGTAAACAGCCTAACTTGTCTAATCTGCCTGAAGCAGTTCTCTGAACTGCTTCCATGGCTGAGACAGGCGGGAGGACCCAAATAACCTTATAACCTGTACCTCTTTTTGCTTTCTTGCCTATACACTTATTTCACCCCCTATTTACTCCCTCTCTTTCCCTGCCTTACGACACAGGAGACTTGACTTTTGGAGCAAAAGGGGTCACAGCTTTATGTTTACAATACATGTGTTTCATATAAAAAACACACTTTTTACCATTTTAACCATTGAATTAACATATAACAACAGATGCAACAATTTAACAAAGTATGTACTTAACCACATAACTTCTAATGGCTCACTGGAAGCTACCGTGAAACTTGCTCATCAGTCGTGAAGCACCGACTCGATGAGCGCCAGCTGTCCTCTCCATACCATCTCGGCCCACTGACGAAAACCGAATTGGAGCTGCACCGTGGCTAACCCACCACCTGTCAACACCAGCCAGCTCCAGTGACCCACCGCTCCAGCTGTGCCATCAATAACGATCCTGAAATAACAAATTAGACACAAAAACAGGGCGGGGGGGCGGGGGGGCGGGAACCTCTTCTCTCTCCGTCGCTTTCTCTTGCCCACGTTGTTTCTCTTCCTCCCCTTTTTTACTTGCTCTCTTCCACCTGCAACATTGTTGCAAACTTTCTTCCAATCCCTATCAGCTATCTTTTACCAATCCCCACGTTGCCTTTTTCAAATCTGCTGTCACCATCTTCCTTCCCTCCCTCTTTCTTTCCACCCCCAGTTCTATCTTAATTTAACCCGTGAAATCCTAACCCTCACCTGCGTTCCCCCTCCCTTTCAGCCATGTGTCCTTTTGCTTTTATTGCAATGGACTTCTTGGCTGAGACAGGCGGGAGGACCCAAATAACCTTATAACCTTGTACCTCTTTTTGCTTTTTGCCTATACACTTTATTCCACCCCCTATTTACTCCCTCCTCTTTCCCTTCCCTTTACGACACAGGAAACTTGACTTTTGGAGCAAAAGGGGTCACCGCTTCATTGTTTACAATACATGTGTTTCATATAAAAACCACTTTTACCATTTTAACCATTGAATTCAACATACAACAGATGCAACAATTAACAAAGTATGTACTTAACCACCAACTTTCTAATGGCTCACTGGAAGCTACCGTGAAACTCTGCTCATCAGTCGTGAAGCACCGACCCGATGAGCGCCAGCTGTCCTCTCCGTACCATCTCGGCCCACTGCCGAAAAAACAAACTTGGAGCTGCCACCCCGTGGGCTAACTCCACCACCTGTCAACACAGCCAGCTTCCAGTGACTCAGCGCCACAACAGAAAGTCCTGACGCCTCTTTTTCCAATTTGTTATCTATAACTGTGGGATTTTGGTAGGCTGACTTTAGGTGTACGTGATATTATTGCTTTTGTTTGGCTTCAAGGGAATGCTGAAACCTTGTTTGAAACCTTGTTCAAACAGTGCCGCTGCTTGACGGTCCCTATAAAGGTTTAGGAAAGGTGGCCATCGCGGAGTACGTTCACCGGCGTCCTCCCCTTTTCTTGTAGTGTCGCTGTATCGTCCTGTCTGCCTACTGTTTGAAGCATCTATTAAATCCGTGGGGTCCCCCGCAATGTGAGCAATCGTGCTTTGAATTTGCATGCCTGTCCAAAGATGTCCACATGTCCTCTGATATGACCTATTAGTAAACAATGCACCATAGAGTTTATTGTATGGCCCATTAATATATTTGTATAAGGTTATCATATCCCCACGCAAATGTTGCTTCTCCAATGTAAACAGCCCTAACTTGTCTAATCTGCCTGAAGCAGTTCTCTGAACTGCTTCCATGGCTGAGACAGGCGGGAGGACCCAAATAACCTTATAACCTTGTACCTCTTTTTGCTTTCTTGCCTATACACTTTATTTCACCCCCTATTTACTCCCTCCCTCTTTCCCTGCCCTTTACGACACAGGAGACTTGACTTTTGGAGCAAAAGGGGTCACAGCTTTATTGTTTACAATACATGTGTTTCATATAAAAACCACCTTTTTACCATTTTAACCATTGAATTAACATATAACAACAGATGCAACAATTTAACAAAGTATGTACTTAACCACATAACTTTCTAATGGCTCACTGGAAGCTACCGTGAAACTTCTGCTCATCAGTCGTGAAGCACCGACTCGATGAGCGCCAGCTGTCCTCTCCAACCAAACAGGCTTCTAATTGGTAGAAAATCAAATCGGACTGGGGAGAGATCACACCTATATTTAAATATTAATTACTTGGGTATTATTTAACCTGTAATCTTAATACAGTAAATAAAAGGAATTTATGGGTAAGACCGAATATATTTAACTTAAGACCATGATGGATTTAAAATAACCTCATACTCTGTGAGGTATCGATAGTTCATATTCTATTCTTTAGCATTTATAAACTGATTAGATTTAATTAAACATTCTCCGTGCACATATAATAAATTGGGGCCTCACAGCCATTGACAAGCTGCAGAGACTTGCATTCTCTGTGAACAGTGATTGCCAATGATTAAAAAAAAAAAATAAGTGACTAGTTTAAGGTGTCTCTGTGATATTGTGATAAAACTGCCACCCTGATTTTACAATGTTCTCTTACAATACAAATGAAAAGATTATCTAATTCACAAAGCTCAGAGCAGGGGCAGAGGTAAATGTTATTACAATTATTTAAACATTCTTTGTCATTTTTGTGCCATAGAATGATGTTTGGACAGTCTTTAATGGTGCATTTGGAGCATTTGGTCCCAGTGGGAGTGGGGGGATTCATTGTTGGTAAAAGTTCATGAAGCCGACCAATTCAGCTTTATCACAGGGTGTTTGAAAGTCTTTTCTCTGGCGGGGCTGACCAGATATTCAACCTTAGATATTATACAACCAAGATATTGAACTGAGTCTTTGCAATTGTATTTCTGGAAACTTTTGATGCAGCACAATTGAGGAGAGAGAACTTTACCATACCTCCTTGCTCTGGATACACAATAACCACATTAACATATTTGACAATTAACATATTTCACATAATCCTAGAACCATGTGCTGAACCCATTATTATTTTAACACTTCACAGAGAGCCATAGAGTCTGTCACTGGCAAGTCCACCAAGTCTCTATGTCAAATAGTGACACATAAATTGGACTTTTCAAAAAATGAATACAAAAGACTGAGCCGTACACCAGCCGACATGCAGAAAAAATTCAATCTCAAAATCAACAACTGTATTACATTGGGTATCGCAGAAATGCTAATAAGGGCCTAAATATCCAAAACTATAGGAACTATCTGTATTATGAGCTATAATAGGGGTATAAACTAGGAAGATAGTCTTTATAATTACTCATTGCTTACAAAGGTACAAACCATTGCAGAATACTATTAATTTATCTGAAAAGTAGGGGTTATTTAGTTACCACTAAAGAAAATTAAGACACAATTCTTACTAAATCCTGTATATCAAGTTAATGGGGTAATCTGGTAATAATTCAAAGGAAAAAATAGACAATAACATGGCCATTCCCTATTATGACAATATTTTATATTCTCAGTTCTGCAAGTACCCCAATAAATCTCTACAAAAGACTTGCAATCAGCTGAGGGACCATTATATAAGGAAGCTTTGATAGAGAGCACATAGTCCCGTATCACAAAAAAAATTAAACAGCTTACCTGTATATGAAGAACACAAATGGATACACATTCTGTCCATGAGCTGTACCACAGCAGGGAATCACTTGTGGAAAATCCATCACAACTGCCATCATAGGGGATATCTATCTGTGACTGTATTTTCACATCCTACTTAGCTAATGATATAAGGTGTCTCATAATATCTAATTATAACAAATAAACACTATCTATTATTAGAAGCATTCCTCTTTAAAAACCAACAGAAACTCTACCAGATCTCCTAAATCTCACTTCTCAAAAACCTCTGTAATATATAAAAATCCGTGAGACATTCCTACCTCTATTGCCTATCCACCTTCCTCCTGAAACTTTCCTCTTCCATCTACACCTTCTTGAACCTTCTTACACAATCTAACACTTTATTCTTAAATGATGCCAAAACAATTAAGATCACTATGATTATATAATTCCATCTAACTAGTTAATCATGAATTTACTTTCCTTTCCTCGAACAAAAGGAGAGAGAGGGGGGGGGGAGGGGTGTCAGAATGCAGAAAAGATTTAGACACAGAATTACCTCAAATAGAAAACATTCTAAGTGAAGACCAGCATTAACTAAATTTAAACTTTACTTTTAATATAATCAGATTTATAATAAAATTCACTAAGAGAGCTCACATAAGAATACATCTTTTATCCAACCCAAATATATCAAACCATGGATTGCCAATACAGATCACCTAATCCTCCAGGAAATTCTCGGAACTTCTTTACCAGTCTTGTTATCATATTTCCCACACATTGGAACCTGTAAACTTAGAATTAAAACACTTTAATATACTTTTAAATGACTATTCATGTTTGGGTCAGACACCTTACTGTGAAACTTTCCATCCTGTAAGCAAGAGGTTACAATAAGTGCAAAGCAAGCAAGCTCAGCAAATTAACAAATTGACAGATAAAACTGTTACACATAAAACACACAAGACATACAAAGGTAAGGTCTCTTAATGTTCCGAGTTAATGCTAGCTAGCAAAACATATATCTTCAGAAGTTCGAACTTCTAATGAACTGGACCACACTGTCCGTTTCTATAACTGGTTAATTGGTTGAGCAATTCTAGCATAATTCTTTAGTTTCTTTCCCACCCTCCCCGCATAATTTCAAATACCGTGACATCCCTAAAGGTCTTCCTCCTTCGTCTGTCAGATAGTAGGTGATTGATCCCTAGTTTGACACTTGGCACTAAGATGGATGGGGGTGGATCAGCATTATCTACAGTCATCCAGTCTGCATCAATCCTGTAGGCGGTAATGTTGCTGACCCCTAACTCATCTGTACGGAGTTCTCTCACCCTCTTGGGTCGGTAGTCTTCTGGGGTTTTAAGTGTCATTTCCTAAGGTCCACTAGATGATATTGTCTTAGATATTTCACGCTCTAAATCTTTATCAGTAGGGTTCTAGGCCTAGCGCCCCCTACTGCACCTGTGTACTGCTGTCACATTCTATATCAGAATCATCCCCTAACACCATGATAGGATTTAGGTCTGGGGGAAACTCTGACCTGAGACTTGTCTGTCTGTAATTGTTTTCATTATTTTCTTTTGTCTATGGCTGTTGTTTTCTTAATGTCTTTTAGTTGGTCAGCTATGTCATTATTTGGCGTGTGTATAAATTTTGTGGCCACTGTTGCGGTGGATGGAGTCATCCAATTTAGAAGAAGTGACCACTTCATCATCTCTAATGGCTTAATAGTGGGTGGAGGATACAGTTGGCCGGAGTGGTCAAATACTGGGGTTATAAAGGAGTGACAACCTGATTGGATGATGGACAATCTGAATAAAAGGGTTATTTGGGAGGGGCATGGTACTCAAACTGGATGAATTAAAAATGGCTGCCCACCATGAAGATGGGTGTTGTCTGAATTAAAATGGCTTGCCACCATGGGGACAGGGGTATCCATAAGATGGCCGCCAGAGGTGGCTCATGGGCGCGGTGGCTTCAACGTTAGATGTTTGTACTGGAGTAAGAACCCTCCTGCACCTCATATGGTGGTGGCTGAACCACGGGAGAAAAGGGGACTCTTGTGATACAAATATGTGATCTTCCCAGTTTTACCAATCCTCTCTTTGTTCAGACCAGTTATGTTCATGTAATTCCCTGAGACTTTAAACCATGCTTCTGCAATCTCTAGGAGACCTTTGTCTCGTAAATCCCCCCTTATCCCTTAAAAGTATACGCCACACTGTTCGGTTGTAATCTTGGAGCAGTTACGACAGATTAATAGTTTGGCAAGTTTAACATACTTTTTTTACGATTACTCCCCATTTAGAGCGAATAAGTGTAAATGCAGTTTCCCCTTCACCATTCATATGATTTAATTACATTTTGACCCATGGCAATGGCAGAAAATACGGGACAATGATTACGATATTAACTAAACAGAAATAACAGGCAGTTACTTGTATGGTTGGTGAATCACCATATGTAAAATCTCACACGTTTATTTATTACGTTCAGTTTTATTTATTACGTTTCAGTGGAATATCTCAGGCAGATATCCCACCACAATATCTGCTGGGGAAAGCTCCACACACACATATCCTCCCCCTCAGGAATGGTGGGGTATCTGAAGCACGATTTAACTCTAAAAAAAAAAACAGAGAACGAGTATATGTAAAACTCGGAATACAATTGGTTCTATCTCGGCTAAACCTGGGAAGGGTTACAAACAAACCAGAACATGAACCCAACAATTACAACAGTAAGCACACGTAGTTCTCTACTGCTCTTCAGGACCACGCAGAACTGACAGTCACGTAGATCAGTCAGTTAGGGAAGCACTTTGTCCCTCACGCACCGATAGCCCACGTAGATCAATGGTCTAGGACTTCCCTGTACCTGGATGTTTATTGAATATTACCCACAAACCACAAGCCCCCCACCGACAGCACACGCAGATCAGTCGTGTTAGGGAACACTATATTCACATACACATATCCTGTCTCTATTTAAGAGTTCTGCTCAACCAGACAAAACACAGACCACAAACACAGACAGGGCAACAGATATTTCACAGGTTATGGGAATGCCACCAGGCAAGAAATTACCTGTCTTTGCTAACTGCTAACAGCCGATATAGACACCAGAGTCCAACAGTGTAACAGGATGACACAAGCAAGAAACTATTAAACATAGGTCTTACCTGTGTTCGGAAGTGATCAGTTTCCGTCTGTTCACTGTGGCTCACTGGAGTCTGGCATCGGCTGGGGTCAGTCAGAGCATGTGATGCCCCACGTTGGGCGCCAAGTTGTTAGGACTAAACTAAGGCCAGGAAATTATCTGTTCCCTTCCAAATTGGTTATCAATGAATATAACAGTCTCTAGACTGGGAAGAAACTATAAAGAACACACGTGACACGAGCTGTTCAGTAGGTTAAAAAATGTTCCTTTGATTTTATGTAGTTACAACGGGCTATAAGTTGGGGTGGGGGTTGATTGCACAATTAGTCTGGCAAGGGTCATTATATTTGCTGATTTAGGCTATTGTAGTTCTTCTCCAGGAGTCGTCTGTGAAGCATCATACATCACAAATATTTGTTCCTTGTGGGGAGAATCCTCTTGTACATTCATTAGCCAGAGCTAAGCGTATGATATCTATGTTTATCAGTTGAGTAGGAAAACAAGACTGAGCATATCATATAATATTGAATCATCAAGGTAGAAGAATAAAACAACCGCAATATAGTAATGAGACAGTAAATAACATTTTCTTTCATGTAATTAAAAACTAAAGCTAAAGCGATAGATATATGGGATATAGTTTCCTAACAGGAGTATAAATAGAGGTGGGGGGGTTCGACACCAAATGTGCACATGTACAATGCTGTTTTAACACCTTACTCTCGGGCGTTCCTATAACACCTCTTAGCCACTATCTACTCACACCCTTAAACACTGGCTGTGATATGCTAATTGGGATTTTCCGGGTACATAATTGCCACAGATTCTGTACAAGTCATTCTGATTGAGAAAGCCAGTCGGATGACTAGCGAAACGTCTTCAAGAACTACATTTCAAGTCCAGTTGATCTAATGAATACAACAGATATACCATGACCTGGATGAATGAGAAACCTTCAAAGACATATTGTTAATGGGACATTCCAGTAAATAAAGAACCAATTTGGGTCATTACCATAGATGCATTATGCCCCCTAAAACAAAAATCTACATTTTGGCTAATTGATAAAATACCACTTTCATTTTCGTGTAAGCTTGAAAAAAATGCTAAAATACTGTAGCCTAAAATTCTGGTTAAAAACGCAAAAAATGCACGACTAGAAAGAACCAATACACAGCCCCAAGAAAGTCCCATAAACAGCCCCATGAAAGTCCCATTACACAGCCCCATCGAATGTCACATGACACAGCCCATAGAGGAAAGTCCAATAACCACGCCCCATGAAAGAAAGTCCCTACACAGCCCTAGAAAGCCCATACAAGTCACAATAAAGTCCACACAGCCCATTAGAATGTCCCATACAAAGCCCCATTAGAAAGTCACAATACAGAGCCCCATAGAAAATCCTATATTACAAATCTCCCATACAAAAATTGCCCTGCGATACACTTTTCTGTGTAGCTGATTATTAAAGATAAACCCTTTAAAGATATTTGTGGAATACCGTTACTTCTCCACATTTTTTCCCATTTCAATTTCCAGGGCTGATCTAACGAGTAGGAAAAACATTGCCAACCACTGAATACAAGAGGATTCTCTGTGTAAGGGACAGTTTGTGTTTACCAGGGCAGGTGTTTGTCAGGCTGCTCGCTCAAGCATGCAGAATCAGCCACAGACCCAGTATAAACAAGGGGGAAAGTTTCTGATGGTTTTTAAAGGTAAAATTCTCAGTTTAATTCAAGTATGATACGGTAAATAATAAAATTTCAAAAAATAGCCTCTGAAATTTCACCTTTTCTGCTCTAGTATGGATATGAATGATGTAGTATGATGTAGTGTTATATTGTATATGTTTATTATATAGGTGCCACCTTGGGGACGCAGGGCCTGTACAGTATTAAAATACCAATAAAGTCATTACAAGGGGGATAAACTACTAGATTAGTCTCAGTAACATAAAATATAAATTATAAATAGAAGTGCTAGGGTTTGCCACATGGTAATGAGGGTCTCTGCCCGTAGAGCTTACAATTAGAAGTTCTACAAACGCTATAAATGATGAATCAAATTACATAATGTATTGTAAATTCAAACATAACATAGGTGTAGGTAAATTCAACATATACATAGTGTATGAAATTAAAACTATACATAAAGGGAGATAAAAGGTTCTATCGTTAAAGAGGTGCTCATTTTGCACCCCAATCAATCAGAGTGGTAGCTTTCAAATGTTATAATAAATTATGATTCGTGGGGCCAACAAATGAGCACCATTTTTACGATAAGAAACTTTATGAATAAACCCTGTATGGTTGTTGCAAATCTTCTTTTGCCGCAGATACAAGACTTAACGCATGAATAAGGTAAGTGTGCATGACAGCGACTATACTACCACCCCAATCGCCAAGTGACAGTGATACATTTCACGGTGAGAATTTGTGGAAATATGTTATAAAATACAGCAAGGATAACGCTCTTGCCATTGCATGTCCTGCGATAAACGAATGGCGAAAATAAGTCGATCGTTTAAAATATGCCCCATAGTAATGATCAAAAGCAAATTGTAAAACTCAGGTTTCAGTTACATTGTGGTTAAACTTGTTTGTTGTTTAATTTGTTAATTTTATTTCTACATCTCTCTTATTTTAAACTCTTTTAAAACAAATGATCAACATAATAAAATAAATAGTATTAGAGTTAAAAAAACAACAAACCTCTGCCCTCCATGTCCAGCACCACTTCAGCCATACCTCACTTCAGATTGTCTCGCCGCCGCTGCAGTGATTTTCACTGTACCTCTGAATTTTATTGACCACCAAACAAATTTCGCACAGCCAACAAATCTTTGTCCCTAATTGTTGCTAGACGGTTCCAGGTGGCGCCTATAAAGGGTTCTGGCACCTGCACACCAACCACTGTGCGATAGTTTCTTCTGAGGACAGTTGGCTCTTTACATTCTTCCATAGTTTTTTTTTTAACTCTGTACACTTAAACCAGCAATGTTTAAATCGTGGGATCCAGATCTTCTATACATATAGGACGTTAGAATGGGGAATATTCTATTTTTCTGGATTCGGATGCTTGGAGGAGCATTACACAGAGATTCAAATACTAGTATTGAACCCATTGATTTCTTTCCCAATCTTTATTGGGAGTAGGTACCCATTTTCATAAAGATTATCTGGGGGTTTGTGGAAAGATTCGTTTAATAAAGAGTGAGTTCTGGAAATAGATTGAAGGCTTCTTGACATTGTATACATATTTTTCAAATAAAAATAGTTGGATGCGTTATCATTTCCTAGAAGAGAGTGTATGTTCTGTGAAAGGTTGATTTATAGCGGAACCCAAATGCGCGGGAATTTAATTGATGTGTACTTGACTCCATTGGGAGGATTATGTCAGCAGGGTACCAGTTGTTCAACCTCGAAGAGATATCACATTACAGCCATGCTCCCACTATGTGTTTGTTGTCCCCTGGGGGAAAGTCAGTGTTATGAAATAGGGGGGGTCATTAAGGATGGGGGAGGGATAGAGTCTATTTCTTATTAGTGTTGTACCACTAATTCCAGTGGGAATTTTAAGGAGGAGTTAAAAGTATTATTGGGCCATATTTAAAAGCAATTAGGGATACCACACTTATCGAGAAGGTACGACAGCAACCATAATATGCAGCTGTGGTTGTAAATTTGAATGAATGTGTGAAGTAACAACGTTTCGGTTGTAGAATACCATGTGGAGTAACTACCGCAAATGGTTGTTCTATGGGAAACGTAAATTTATGATCGCGTTATCGTAGATCAGATTTATTGTTAATAAACGTTAACTCTGTTCTTGGAACCCCTGCTGTTCTCCATCCTTACTATTTCCTGGTAGCAGTCATGACAGCTCATTTGGCTTTAACTACAATCTGACGCCGCGTTGAAACACAAATAATTTTTCCACCCCAAGATTAGTCATGACACCCAATCACGCATCTCTGACTTGTCTCCATTGCTGTCTCATCAGGGAGGCGACCGATGCCCAAACTACACTGATTAAAACCGAACTATCATTTCCCAACTAATTGGTACTATCCTCCTTTGTCCATTTTCTGTGGCACACCCAATTTCCCCTATTCAAGCTGGCACATTGCTTAGGGGTTATTATTGAGTCCACTCTCTTCGTTTCAATCACATTACTATGTTGCTAAAACCTTTTGTTTTCTCGTATATTGCGAAAATCTGTTAAATTAAGTTCTCTTCCATGCTCTCCATCTATCAGTCTCGGACTACTGCCAACTTGGCTTTCCGGTCTTCCTGCTTCCCATCTTTCTCTGCCTGCAGTCATACTTACTCTGTCACGCGCCTTATTTCACTCTCTAACAATCGGGAAATTAAATCTCCTCTGTTGCCGCACATCTACCTGGCTCCCCATTAAACAGCGCATATCTACAAATCCCTATCTAAATTAAAATCCCTTTGCTTGCTGCGTCCTTCATATTTCCTCTCTGGTTGTCCCATATGTCCTGCCTGTACCTCTGCTTGTCGTATTCTAAGTTGCGTCCCCCCTAGTGGCACTATTGAACAAACCTATCATTCATTACATAAAACAATTTTAAATGACGATGGCTAAAACTGATTGGAAATTAACAACTGGTTTGACAATCGTTTAATGATCATAAAAGGCACAGTTTACGCTAAAAAACTACCATTGTTGTGGACCCCCCCCGCCCGCTTGCCTCTTTCCCCCCCTCCCCCTCCCCTCAGGCTTGGGGCAGCCACAAGACCTCGGCTTAGTAGTATGTTTGGCCTCAGTAAATCTATCTTGGCTGCTCTTCCCTGTTTTACAAAACATTGTCTTTGCCTATCTCGCAGCTAGAAAATATGTTGTAGCGGATGCAGCGAGTCCTGTAGTGTTACCTTAGTTACGTGCAAATAAGTATGCATTTTCAGAAAAAAAAAGAGCAGGATTTTTCCATACCAATGACCTTAATCTGCCAATTCAGTATTTTGTCTGTTGTATAAATAATGCAAACGAAATATTGAGTTTCTGTTTGCAGACCCCTAGTAGAGACCGTTATGGTTGCCACCTTGACCCCGTGCCTGGGTTGATTTTCAGTTGTCAGTAGAGGACGGAGCATGAGCATGTTGACCCCATCTAACAGCCAATCAGTAGAAATAACTGTTAGGAACATTCCAGGATGGTGGGGATCCTGGGAAGAAGGACCGCTAGAACCTGAAATGTTCAGCCACTAATGTCCACAGCACGGGAACAGCAAGAGTATGAAATCAACTGATTTTTCAAAAATGGGATGAGAAATATGTAGAATAAACTAAGAAGGCATTACACATAACACATTAACAAATATTGATAATTTCCACTGACCTGTTCCCTTAACCTGATGACTCTCAGCTTTAGTTGACAGTAATATATTTATTTTCCCCTCTCAATTGAGGTTATTTCATTCAGTAAAGTGTGTATTACGTGTAGGTTTTTATTGCTAATGGTGGGTAAAGTTTATGTAGATGATTTGTAATTCTTGACGTAGTAGATGCCCACTTTATGGCTTGCTGCCCAGATGTTGGATATGGATTACTTCTTCATCAATTAAAAGTAAAAGATTCTTTCAAAATGGTTGTTAATTTTGTCTCTTGTGTCTGTATATGACAACAGGGAGTCATTTAATCTCCAGTGGTAGTTGGTTTGGAGGGTCAGCAGATGAGATCGTGTGTATTGGATGGAAACTGGGGCATGATCTCCCCGCCACGGACTATGTTGCCCGCCCACCCCGATATCTGCGTCTGTGTGGCCACCCCCAGCCCCCCCCCCAGCTCGGCCACCCCCCCCCCAGTAGGGCGTGCAGACAGAAAGATGTAATCTATATTGTGTATACTTAGTGAGGATTAGAGTATAAGTATTATTTTCTTCCATTGGGTTATTTAGTAACCTAAGTAGGTGCGCAAAAAGGACTCTTAATTTTTGGAAGAGAAGGCCGAGTTCGGGAGACAAGAATGGTTTTGAGCAGCGAGAGATCCCCCGCCGATTTGTAAAGGAAATCTGGGAAATTATATATATAGTGCTATATAGTATTGATGTTGAATAAGACATACGGTCCCCATCCAGTTCACCCATCTAGCAATATCATATGTCTGCCTAACTGTTGATCCAGAGGAAGGCCAAAAAAAACCCACCAAATTTACGAAGGGGGAAAAAAAATTCCTTCTGACTCCAAGTGGGCAATCGGAATTTCCCTGGATCAACTCACTTTATGTATCACATTACCAGTAACTTGTACATTCCTTGTGTGCAAGAAACTCATCCAGCTTTTTTTGTAACGACCAATGGAACCTGCCATAACAATGTCCACTGGAAGACAGTTCCCATAGCGGTTACCGCCTTCACAGTGAAAAACCTTTCCGAGCTTGAAGCCTAAACCTTTTTCTTTCAGTCCTTAAGGGATGTCTCGGTCTTTGAATGTTCTATTGGGAAACAATGCCCCAGATAGTTTATTGTATTGGCCCGTTCACGTATTTATACACAGTCAGTAATCATATCCAAGAAAGCGCCTGTCCTCCAGCGTACATAATTGAAACTTTTCCAGTCTCTCTTCATATCAAGCTCCCCAATCACCCTTATTAATTTAGTTGCCCTTCTCTGACCCCCTTTTCCATTTAAAGATGTCATTTTTGTACACAGGATTCCAACATGCACTTGCAGATTCCAAAATGAGGCCTGACCAAGGCTTTGTAAAGATGGCGAATTACATTTTCATCCTTGACTCCATAACCTCTCTTTATTACAAGACAAGACCATGCTGGCTCGGCTGTTGCCGACTGGCCTGCTTGCTACCTGTAAGTTTGTTATCCACCCAAAACTCCCAACACCGATCCCCTTTCACCAACCCCCCACGGGACTTCAATTAACACAGAGACCAGTTATAGTAATTAAGTAGCACAAGTATTTTAAGTCCCCAAATGCATCACCTTACATTTATCAAACATTGAATTTCATTCTGCCACTTAGCAGCCCAATGGACAATCTATCTAGATCCCCTTTGCAACGATTGCACATACGCTGAAGTTTTTTTTTTTTGGTTCGACAAAGTTTTGTGTCGTCGGCAAACACAGAACCTGCTGACAATACCCAAATTCCAAATCATTAATAAATAGATAAATAGAAAGCGGCCCCCCGCACAGAAACCTTTTTTTGTGGCACCCACTTAGCACTTTAGTCAATAAATGATGAAGCCCCAATTAAACAAACTACTCTATGCATCCTCTATTCAAAACAAATGTTCATCCATGTTACAAAATGACTCCCCAGACCAACAGACCTTAGCATACAGTAGTCGCCTATGGGGGGACTGTATCAAAAGCCTTTGCAAAATCCAAGTAAACTACATCTACCGGCTATTTACTACTTATAATGTCAGTCCTTGAAACATACTCTTAGAACATGTTCCATATTAAAACTTTCCCGGAATCTTCCCCACCCTGAAGTTCAAAAACTTAACAGGCTGTAATTACCTGGCTGTGAACGAATACCCTTTCTTGAATTATTGGAATAACATCAGCCTTTTTCCAATCAGAGGCACACCACCGGACATAGAGGAATCAGCAAAAATAAGAAACAAGGGCCTAAGATAAAAAACTGAACTCCAGCTCCTTCAGTAACGAGGATGTATTTTATCCGGTCAGGAGATTTATTAATATTAACCTTCTTTAGTTCTTTCTTTACCATACCTCGGTAACCAAGTGCCAACGTAAAGGTGTAAGTTTAGAATAGTTGTCCCAAGTCTGAGTTAGGAAGATGTTTTTTGAGGATTTTTTTTTATGGATCTAAGAAAGGTAAACACAGTTGAGGGTCGCAAACCCAATAGAAACAATTAATTTTATGGTGACCACACACATGCTTCAATAGAGTGCAGAGGACTGTCTACTTTTCTGGATCTAAGAAATGTGCCTTACCCTGTGTAGTTTGAAGAAATATTAACTATTGTCATGCCGGCTTGTGAATAGGCTTGTTAGGATGAGATGGGAGCCACAGGGTCTCTGTAACACAATTACAAATTGAAGGGAATTGAGTGCTGTTTCTGTAGTATCAGCAGTCTAAATGGGGAGCCTCATCTGTACTGAATCCCCAGTTCTTAAGGGTATCAAAGACTGGTCATATCTCCCTGCGGTGTCTAATTGTATAATGTGCGTGGGGATAAGTCCTGGTGTGAATTTGGATTGTATATCTGTCTTGTTTCAGAGTCAGCATGGTTCCGGGTAGCTTGACAAAGACTCTTTCGTGGTTGTAGAAGTAAAAACGGACAAACCACATCCTTGAGGGACCAATTCAAGGCCCAGTGGGGATTCAGGGCCCATGGGCCAGATTCCCAACAGTAGGGGGCTTGTGGACTGTGTAGGCCATATGGTGGAAACACGCGTGATCCCAACTAGGGCCCGAGATCTGACACCTCCTCATCAGTATACCCTCAGCCTAAAGCTCTGTCCCTGCTCAAGATATTCAGCATTCCTCCTGGGCGGATGTAGGATCTGATAGTTGGCCTCGGAGCCGGTTATGTCCCCAGTATTTGCAATGGGCTCTAGGAGTTTTCAATACCCTACCACCTACCCCCAATGGGGAAAGCTCCTGCCTTACTTCAGATTATGTTGTGTTTGGTGTGGTTTTTTTTTAAGTATTCTTCCAGGTTTGGAGAAGAGCTTATCTAAATCCTTTGCAGTTTAAGGGGGGTTTTGGTGTGATCCGGGTCTTGCAGGTGTTGTCATGCTGGGAAAACCGGTTCTCCTTTGGGTCAGGTCTGTGTTTTCTTTGGAGGCTAAATGCTAAGGGTGATGTGCTCCCAGTTGTAGCTTCCAGCTACAAGGAATATATATATATTATTTTATGTATCCCCTAATGTGTGGCCGCCAATGTTGGGATTGTCAGGCACGCGCCTTGTGGACAGTTCTTAAAGATCCCAAGCATGAGTGGTAATGCTAATTAACAGTTCTTATAGATGTTAATAGGTTTTATATTTTGTACCAAACTTGAATTGTTGGGATTCTGAACAATATGTGCAGTAGTGTGCAATTATATTATAATTTTCTCCCAACACTCTGGTGGGGCATTAGGAAACCTTGATGAAGTAGTGTAATGGGTTTTCTATGGAAATAGAAAAAAAATTTCTTAATAATTCCAAATGACGTGCTACATTTGTTAACTTGAAAAAGAACAAAGACATGTATTGCATTAGACAAGTTAGAACATGCATTAAAATGTGTATAAATTTATTTCTTGTTAACCAATTTCTAACATGGTTAATACCTTTTTTTGGTTTTTTTTGTGTTATGAAGACAAAAGATCTGTAAGTTCTGTGAGGAAAAGGTTTAGATAGAGCCGGGATTGTCTTTTAGAAGCTAGAATTTGATATGTAGTACCAATCCCATGCCCCTTAAGCTTCACACAGACGTCCGATTTTCCGGCAGACCATGACCCCGAACGCAACCCACACGCGCAACAACGGGCCATCTGCGGAACATTGTACGTCTGTACGAAGCTTTAACTACATTTTTCCTTTAAGGGTATGGTGAAAATGAATCAGGAATTTTGGCACATCAAGCCTTGATATATAAGGACAGTACGGTTCCTTCCAATGAACATATTCGAGATTTGGAATACATCTTTTTCTCTTAGGGCATGTTCAACCCATAATTTTTTTTTCAATATAATGTAGTGGCACCCCTGCCCACTCCCAACCACTGTGTCAGACCGGTTAAAACAAAGACTTCTGTACGTATACTTTTACAGCCCTCGATCCTCCGGCGGCACTCATCCTTTCCTTGCTCTGCCACGAAACTTGCAGGCTGGGTTGTCCCGGACCGGCAGCCGCATCTGTGATGAGCGGAAACATTTTTTCAGCATTATTAAATGCTTAATTTTTGCAAAAGTAATTTCTGCTTATTAACATTCACCTTTAAAACAATGAGAAAAAGAAAAGGTTGAACAGTTTAAAGTTTTTTACTTCGTGGTGAGCCTCCTGGACACAACAAAATTGGGACAATAAACATGTCCCTTAGGAAACCCAATTTGACCTTAAAAAACCTTCTTTGGAAAATGGACATCGAAGATACGCATTACAGTAAGTGCTGGGAAATAGTCTAACACCCCCTGTAGTTTAACTTTAAATCCTGGAGTTTTTGAGCGTGCTTTTGTGGGATTCGTTTGTAAGTTCTTTCCTAGACTTTTATGTGAATAAATTTCTTTTTTTCCCAATCTTTATTTTTTTTTTAAATGATGCTGATTTGATTTATTACCCTCTCAGAACTGCTTTATATCTGTTCCCTATTTTTTTTCTTTTTTTTTTTTTTTTGAAAAAATGGATGGGTACTTAAGTCCATTGTTGTTCTACTAAAATATTCAATGATACAATTATTATCTGACGGTTTGTTTCGCGGTGCTGTCTCTTTGTTGCCTGTGTTTCAATATACAAGGTACCACGTTCTGTACACCAAAAAACTGTGCGCAGATATGGCGATAATTCCAGAATCTGCGTAAACCATCGAAGTATTCTCCTTCGATTTCTTGGTTTAACAATCAAATGATCCTTCGATTTTCGGTAAATACTTGATGTAGGGTTCCGTAGTTACCCCCCCCCCCACCCTCCACCCCAAACCCGCACCCCTCCCCCCACCCCCCCCCCCCCTCTCGCTCACTAGTTCCATACACCTCCGATTGGCCAATAAACCCTCAAATCTCCCTAACAACACCCACTCAGGCACCCCCCCCCTCGACTTTTTGGTATATTATAACCCGCAATGCCTGTTTCGGATACCTTGGAACTGTAATTTGATAGAGGTTGGCGATACTATAATCCGTCTTTCAATCGTACTGAGCTTTGTAAAGAATTCCAGAACCGTTTTTAACGGTGGGTGCTTAGGAGAAAATTAACCTACGGCTGTTTGTGTATAGTGTATATAGAGCTTCAATTCCCAGATTCTGTTTAGAATTTAGTCCGTTACCGTGTTTTGTTTATTTAGCTTAATCTTTTCTTTAACCCGTACCAGTGTTTTGATTAAGGTTTAAGCTGTTAGTTCATTGTTTCCAGGTATGATTTTAATGTAGTTGGTTTTGGTAGAATTTGGCAGTAGATAGTTTATAAATGAGAATGGTGAGCTGACTTTACATTAATTTAATTTGTGGATTATTATCTTCCTTATGTTTTGGTTGTTTGGGTGAGATAATTGTGAGTTCTTTTCATGTTGTTTAAGGGAATGTTGTCTCATATATGTGTATAAGTTGCTACTCTTTTCTCCGTTTCTTTTGTTTCTTTCCTGTATTCATACTTTTCCCTGAGAATGTTATTATTTCAGTTTAAGTTTTTGTTTCCTCCCGATTCATTTTGGTTTTTTTTTTGCCATTCTTAATCAATCTCGACTGACAATCTCACGCTTCAACGTTGTTCCATACTTAATCCCTCTACACTTCTGCCAATTCCTGAGGGGGGTACCACCGATGATGGAACTTATCACCATGGAGAACAGGATAATGAGGACCATGGTGCAGCAAGAAACAGCACACCTTCCCACAGTCAGTTCGTCTCCACTGGACAACCCAGACATCACTCTATTTGTGGATGGATCACGCTTCGCAGAGAGGCATACAGGAATTGCCAGAAGATGTGAGAGGAAAATTTAACCTGTCACTAAAGAAATTTGGACTGCTTTAGGAGTGACCTCCTCCGCCCTATCATCCTCAAAGTAGTGGGAAGGTTGAAAGAATGAATGGTACTCTAAAGACACGCATATTAAAAATGGCTCATGATTCTGGGATGGGATGGCCTGATAGCCTGCCTATAGCTCTGTTCAGTGTCAGATACACACCCAGGGGGGAGCACAAGTTATCCCCCTTTGAGATCCTATTTGGATCAGCCCCTAGGTTAGGGTGTTATTTCCCCCAGCAACTACAATTACAGTCTGATGTATTAACTGATTTTGTTTGCCAACTAACACGTGAATTAACTAAAGTGCATGGTCAAGTGTTCTCTTCTCTTCCAGATCCTGAGTCTGTAACAGGTTCCCATTCACTCCTCCCAGGCGATTGGGTGCTGGTAAAGAAATTTGTAAGAAAGCACTCCCTTGAACCTAGGTTTGACAGCCCATTCCAGGTTCTCCTTACCACTCCCACTTCAGTGAAGCTGGAAGGAAGACCATCTTGGATCCACCCTTCACATTGCAAGAAAACAACCCCTCCTGTCGATTGGTCTATATATCCTTTTCATTATCTCCTCAGGGAGAGCTTTACAGGTTGCCGTAACTCAGAATGAAGGTCTAACAACATTCTGGTTTAATTCTTCAAACACCGATACTGCTGTGTTTATGTTTGATTTCTGTATGATTGCTAGGTAACCTAGCAAACCAGCCATTAGCTCACTATACATCTGTGTAACTGACGAATATTGGGGAAACAACTGTGCTTATTGGGGGGCTGTAGGGTGGAATACGGGATCAGATTGGGGATATCAGCCCGAATCTGCTCGCATTAAAGTAGATAAGAATGGTGTTCCCTTGCTTAAAAGAATGGCCCTCCTAAAAACAGGCCTTTGTCTAAGAAAGAGCGATAGACCTGGTTCAAATATGAAACTAACCCTTACCTTTGTGAATCCCACCTCCACAGATGCAGGTACATATATATTAGCGGCATGGGCTTTTGGTAAGACTGCTTCTGTATATAATGGTAGATTCTTCCTAAAAGATATGTATAATTCAGCAGAATCTAAGGATCTGAACAAAAAGGAGACAAAACCTACGAATCTTATTGTACCAAACAATATGAGGGCTATAGCAAATCCTACTTTCGAAGAGACAATATCTATCGAAACTGGATTTAGTGATGCCAATGTTTGGCTGGAATGGATGAAATATAGTGACGTCCAATATAATAAATCCAACTGTTTCGTTTGTGGGGGGGCCCGCCCCCACTTAGACACTGTTCCACTTAATCTCCCACCCCAAATTGAGCAATGTTTCCTTAGCCTGTCGGAATTGAGAAAGCCAGTCGGATGACTAGCGAAACGTCTTCAAGAACTACATTTCAAGTCCAGTTGATCTAATTGAATACAACAGATGTCCCATTAACAAGACTATTTCTTACACAGCACTATGGTGCATATTAATGTAACTGATTTGATAATTAGCTGGATGTACAGCTATAGGATCCATGGATGTGAAAAATTCCCTTCCTGTGTGTAACAGAGGGAGAACTGTTGCTGTTGGTACAAAGCTTGCACCTAGCGCCCATACATGGTGTAGTACCTGGTGTATTATCTCCATGATCTGTGTGTAGTTTCCTTCTAACCAGTTTTTGCTGTAGGTTTGGTGGCTGTCTGAATGCAAGGACAGGGGGTTCTGGAAAAATGTTTTTAAGGTTTTCATCCTCATTTATCAATGGCTGTAATTCTTTTATTATTTTCCATATTCCTTCTAGTGAGGGGTTGTATGTTGTTACTACGGGTACCCGGGTGTTTCTTTTTCTTTCTTTGTACTGTAGGAGGTTTTCACAGGGAGTCCTCAAAGCTTTGTTCGTGTTCGCAGTAATGGTTCTAGCTGGATATCCCTTTTGTTGAAATGATTTCCCATATAGATGTTTGTCTCTCTCATCTGGCTCTGAACATATCTGATGGTATCTTGTTGCTTGGCTATATATGATACCTTTCCTGGTGTGGCATGGGTAAAAACTGTCGTAGTGGAGATATTTGTACCTGTAGGTGGGTTATCTGTAAAGGGATGTTTGTATTTGGCCATTTATCAGTTTCACAGTGGTGTCTAAAAAATGTATGGAGTCTCCAGAGAATTCCATTTTAAATGTAATTGTTGGATTAAATCTGTTGTAGTCATCAAAAAACTGTTGAAGGTGTTCTTCCCCATCTGTCCAAATGATAAATGCATCATCTATAAATCGATATTACCTAAGGGGTTTGTAGTGCTGGGTTTTTAGAATGACATACTGCGGTACCATTTTACTCCCCTTGGCAACCCACATGTTTATTGAATGTGAAGTAATTGTGATTTAGGATAAAAAAGACAAGGCTGATGTGGATTTTAGTGCTGTATTTACTGTGAGGGGTAGTAGTTAAGATTGCTTCACATGCTGCTATACGTCACAATGTGGGATGTTGTTGTATAAAGAAACCACGTCCATTGTAACAAGAAGAGAATCAGGTGGAAGCTTTTCCATGCTCTGGTGTTTGTTAAGAATGTTGGTGGTATCTTGGCTATTTTTCAATAACAAAGATAGTTGTTTAGTGTATATTAACCAATTTAAAACTACTTTGAAAATCCACCAGGGAGTGTTACCTATTTATCATCATAAGAATATATAATTCAGAGCGCACACCAGTCTTAAACCACCAAACTGTGTTTATTACACGTACGTTTTGTGCCCGTGTCTGTGGAAGTGCAACACGGGCACCGAAACGTCACGTGTTATAAACACAGTTTGGTGGTTTAGACTGTGTGTCGCTCTGAATTATATATTCTCTTGGAGGGGTGGGAAAAAAGGGGTGAAAAAATGAAAGAAAAAAAAAGAAAGGGGGGGGGGGGGAAGCTGGATGCTTAAAGACCGTTGGTCTATGGTCTTCTGAGTGCACCTAGCACTACATTACCTTGCAGGTGTGCGGGAGAAACAAACAACTTGGTGGATATTTATCATCATATGTGCTGAACTTAACTTTGACACATTTTCAGCGTTATTAGTGCAACTTTTTGCCATGTAATTTTTGCCTTTGATAAATATTCACATTAATACTAATAATTATGATGGAAAGAAAAGTTGAAAGTTTAAAAGATTGTCAAGTCTGGCGTAAAAATTTTTTTTTATATAAATATACCCCTTAGACCCCCATTTGACTTTATTGGTAAATAAAGAAAATCGGAACCTTAAAAAAGCAATCTTAGGAAAATCGGAAATCGCAGATCGTATTACAGTTAATGCAGGAAAATAGTCGAACACCCCCCTGGGTACTTGAGAAACACTATATAATGTACTTTCATGGACCCATTGGCAGGCTAGATAAATGGCAACTTATGTGTTTTCATAACCCCAGACTTGGAAATTTTGAATGGCTGAAATGAACACAATAAAACACTTTTCGACATTTTATAAATATGATCGCAAAATGGCGAAAGGTGGTGGTAATGACTTTTTGCCACTGATTATCGCCACCTTATAAATTATTATTATTATTTATGATTTATATAGCACTAATATCTTCTGTGGCACTTTACAATTAC
Organism: Hymenochirus boettgeri; assembly: GCA_019447015.1. Taxonomy (NCBI): domain Eukaryota; kingdom Metazoa; phylum Chordata; class Amphibia; order Anura; family Pipidae; genus Hymenochirus; species Hymenochirus boettgeri. Next base: position 88,706,062 of record CM033477.1, read on the forward strand.
ATAGTCATATGTTACATACAGGATAATACATATTATACAAAGTCATACATATTACACAGGTAATACGTAATATAAGCATGCAGTGATAAGTTACTTACAGCAGTATAATCAACAAAAGTCCATAGGTACACTAGCCTGGTGAGTGCAGATGTCCAGTTTCCCCACTCCAAAGGGAACACGTTATATTGCAGCAATTTAGTATAGAGTCGCACTCCAAAGTGAAATAGTGGGTTTATTAAAAACCAGTCATCAACAGCAATGCTTCAAGAGTACAATCCCCCTTCATCAGTTGATGAAGGGGGATTGTACCCTCTAAACATTGTTGTTGATGACTGGTTTTTAATAAATACACTATTTTATTTTGGAGTGCGACTCTATACTATATTGCTACTTACAGCAGTACCGTGATACAATAGGAGAGAGGACCCTGCCCAAAGAGCTTACAGTCTAGAGGAAATAGGAGTGAGACATAACGGGAATCAGTAGGCTGTTAATAGAGTGTAGAGTGTAAAAGGTGAGTTGGATCATATTGGGTAGTAAGAGGGGTAATGCCTAGGCCAGGTTAAATGCTTGCCTGAAGAGGTAGGTTTTAAGGTTACGTTTGAAGGTATTAAGGGATGTTGAATGATGGACATACGGAGGAAGGGAGTTCCAGAGCAGAGGGGCAGTATGAGCAAAGTCCTGAATGCGGGCATGGGAAGAGGTGACAAGGGTGGATAAGAGGAGGATATCGTTTGCGGAGAGGAGGTTGCATCTGGGATGGTGTCAGTGGATCAGCTCTGAGATAAATGGAGGGGCTGTGTTGGATAGTGCTTTGTAGGATAGGGTAAGCAGCTTGAACTGCATGATTGGCAGCCAGTGCAGTGACTAACAGAGGGGAGAGGCATTAGAGAAGTGAGAAGAGAAATTAATAAGCTGGGCAGCAGAGTTGAGGATGGATTAAAGTGGTGCCAGGCGGTTGTTTGGTAAACCACTCAGGCGTGTGTTGCAGTAGTCTAGCAGGATATGATTAGGGCATGGACTGGGATTTTTGTAGCTTCTTTCGAGAGGAAGGGACGAATGCGGAAGATGTTTTTGAGTTGGAGCCAACAGGAGTTGGTAAGCGAATTGACATGGGGTTTGAAGGAAAGATCTGAATCTAGCGTTATTCACAGGCAGTGGACATGAGGAGATGGGGATATGGGTGTGTTGTTAATATTAATAGTAAGACTAGGGATGGTAACAGATCATGAGGGTGGGAAAAGGACAAGTTCAGTCTTGTCCATGTTTAGTTTGAGGAAGCGGGAGGACATGAAGGCAGAGATGAATATAGTCGGGGACCTGGGATGTTAGTGTAGTGAGATCCTGAATACCTAAGGAGGCCAGGGTCTGAAGAAGTAGAGGGTGATCAACAGTATCAAAGGCAGAGGACAGATCAAGAAGAATAAGCAAAGTGTAGTGATCCTTAGATTTAGCACTAAGTAGATCATTGGTCACTTTAGTGAGAGCAGTTTCTGTGGAGTGGTTAGGGTAGAAGCCTGACTTGAGGTGGTCAAAGAACAGCATGTTTAAATGAGGGAAAAATACCAGTGGATAGAGGCGAATTAAAGAGAGAGGTTAGGGCTGTTATGAAGGAAGAGGAAAGTTGGGGAATGAGAAGAGAGGGAATGTGGTTGAGGGGGCAGGGGGTGAAACGTGTCCTGGATAGGAGAGATAAAAGTTCCTGTTCTGTTATAGTGGTGAAGCTAGTTAGGGGGCAAGTAAAGGGAGAAACCAATGAAGGGAGGCTAGACAGTGCAGTGGTAGGGGTATAGATGGAGGGCGTAAGCAATGAAGGGAGGTTAGGAAGTGCAATGGTAGTGGCTGGAAGCTGTAGAGGAGGCTAGTAAGCACAGGAAAAGCATTTTGGGTGTTGTCATTTTTTTCTGTGAAATATGAGGCTATTTTATCAGCAGATTAACAGGGAGTGCGGAGGAGGTGGCGAACAGAGCAGGGAGTTGAATATTTTAAAGGCTGTTTGGGGTTATGGGATTGTGTGGAAATGAGTGAAGAGAAGTAGTTTTGTTTGGCTACGGATAAAGCACTTCTGATTTGATAAATGGCATTTTTAAATTTAGTCTTTATTTTTGTTGCTCTTGCACCAGCATCAGGAGTGCCTTTTTATCTTTTTAACCTGATCTGTAAGCCATGGTTGACGGATTTTATGACTAAAGCTGGGTACACACAGTACAGATTTCTGAAAGATGACAGACAGGATCTGCAAGATCTTGTCTGCCATCTTTCAAAGATCTGCATACACACAGTCCCGAACGGAGTCTAGCGCGGCCGATGGAAATTTTCGGCCTTTCCCGAACGAGCGTACGGCCGACCCGATCGTTCGGCGGCCGCACGCTCGTTCGGGAAACGATTGACACACAGTAACGATAAAGCCCCGATACCGTCGGATCCGACGGTATCGGGCCTTTATCGTTACTGTGTGTACCCAGCTTAAGGCAATGCTTGGATAAAGGAGCTACAGAATCTAGGCCATTGGAAACAGTGTTATTGTAATGGAGGGCTGCAAGGTCAGGGTCAGAGAAGGAGAGAAGGAGGGTTGAGATTACGCAGGTCTCTGCATCTGTACGTTTCTTTATTAGGGGATGACACAAGATTAAATTTTAAAAGGTTGTGATCGAATTGAGTAAAGGGAGAGTTGAAGAAGTTAGATATGGAGCAGAGAAGGGTGAAGACCAGATCCAGTGTGTGCCCATTACAACAGTTCTGTGAAGAGGACCATTGAGTAAGGACAAAGAAAGAGGTAAGAGAGAGAATTTTAGAGGTAGCAGAGTTGTTACTATCAATGAGGATATTGAAATCCCCTAAGATAATTAAGGGGATGTCAATGGATAGAAAGTGGGATAACCAAGCAGAGAAGTAATCAAAGAAAGAGGTGGTAGGGCCGGGTGGTCGATAAATAACTGCAACCTGTAGGGGTGTGGGAGAGTAAATAAGGACTGAGTGGGGCTCAAAAGATTGACAGAATAGGGCTGGTAGATGTGTGATGGGTTTGAAAGAACAGTGCTTAGAGAGAAAAATACCAACTCCCCCACCATGTTTGTTATCAGGCCTAGTAGTGTGGCCGAAGTTTAGGCCACCATACGAGAGCGCAGAAGGTGAGACAGAGGCAGAGGGTGACAGCCATGTTTCAGTAAGACTAAGAAAAGTAAAGCAGTTAGAGATAAATAGGTTGTGTACGTGTGCAAGTTTGTTATAAACAGGCCGTGCATTCCATAAAGCCCCAGATATAGGAGCAGGAGAAGGGGAAAGAAGAGGTACATTTGTGATATTATGTGGGTTAAGGGAACTAATGGTTGAAGGAGCATGACAGGCAGTAGGTGTCAGGGTGGGGATGGGTTGATTGTACAAGTGAGGTATGGGAGAGGGGCCTGGATTTGGGGAGATATTACCAGCTGCAAGTAGAAGTAGAAGAGAGAACGAGAGGAGGTGAAAGTGGGATTTAAATGGACCATGTGTTTGTCTTTTAGTGGAGGAGGCTGGGGAGTGTTTGACAAAGGAAAGGAGTTCATGGTGGGAAAGGAGGGAAGAGGATAAAATGGAGGGTGCAATGTAAATGGACTTACCAGCAGTGGGGTATTGCAGTGAGGTGACAGAGCTGAGTATGTAGGTAATCATACAAACAAACACTAGCTCCATTAGGAGCTTTTGATTGAAAAATCAATATTCCCTGTGTGTTGGGAAATCAGATGCTTACTTAGTAAACTGTGTGGTCCGGGTGCGTGCTGCCCCGAACCCTTCGCTCAGTTCCCCAATGGACGAAAACACTTAACTGGAACTGTGCAACTTTCTTAAAAATCAATTCCTTTATTTCAACACATAAATATAGCACACAGAAACACATCTCCTGACTACCTTACGTGTTTGGAGTCCCGACTTTAATCATAGTTTAAAAACACACCCGGAGACCGTCCTTCTTAAAGAGAGTGCCAAAAGCAAGAGTAAAGATTATCCAATGGTGTGGGAGGGTGTGTCCCAAAGGAGCCAAAGGAAGATGAAGGAATGCCAAATGACTTAACCCTATCATGCCCTATCCTAAAAGAAGACTCTTTATTTGAGCTCCTAGACACAAACTGGGTTATTCAATAAAAGTTCTTATAGTTAAAAATGGTGCTAATTTTTCCCCAACCAATCAGATCTTATTTAACATTTGAAAGATAACATCTGATTGGTTGGGGCAAAATTAGCACCATTTTTAATGAAAAGAACTTTTATTGAATCTTCCTGAAAATCTCATATCCCCAAAGGGGGGAACTACCCTCCCTAATACTTAGTGGGATACTTTACACCATAGATAAAATGCTATATAATATAGCATTTTCCCTCCATATCTTAAGTAATTAACAGGGTTGTTCAATAAAAGTTCTTATCGTTTAAAATGGTGCTAATTTTGCCCCAACCATTCAGATGTTTGCTTACTTATGTTAAATAAGATCTGATTGGTTGGGGCAAAATTAGCACCATTTTAAATGATAAGAACTTTTATTGAATGACCCTGTATGTGTTTAAATAGAAATATGGGCTTCACCTTAGCTGGTGAATTATGGGAGCTGACCCCTAGTACCCAGAGTTTTCTACCTCTAGCCCACAAGGGCTACTAGATGGGACATAAATGCATGCAGAATCTTTATCTTGGCTAGAAACATAATAGAAACAAACAAAAAAAAATAAGCCAGGGGATTTGAACCTGTGTCCCAATGGTCTATTAGTTTCAAAAATCAGCACCTTAGCAGTGAGTATATTTAGAATCTTTACTTTTTGCTAAGAAAAAATGTCAATAAAATCAGTTGACTATTTTTAATTTCTCCAGGAATGCTGTCAGCAATTCACACTGGTTGGTAAATAAAAAAAAACAGAGCTACTACATATAAAGTTTGTACATAAGTAGAAACTATTCCGTATATTTTTCTAGAAACATGATGGAAACAAACAAAAAAAGCAATAATCTCAGACGGTAGACTATTTTGTATTGTTAAGTAAACCATGGGGAATGAACCTGTGACTTCTTGGGCTGTGCGTTCCTAAAAACATGGTATTTATATGTTTACCCACCAAAATACTGAACAATGAACAAGTGTACATTTAGAAACTTTATCTTTTGCTAGAAACAGAAGCTAGGGACAGTGAATTCTGGGGTCAGGGGCCAGGGCTCTTTGTAGCCTACATGGGCTGTGAGTTATACTGACAAAAACATGGAAGCCTTCTTTGTTACAGAATCTATTACTTACATGTACTAAATGCAACTTACTAGAAAATGAACAAACGGCAACCTGAAAAAAATAGCTTATAAATATATCCCCTTAAATAATGTAGATAAAAGGGAAAGAAACGCAAAAAATACGTAATAAATGTGAGCATTTGCCGCTTACCTACTTCGCCCTCCCACGGCGGGTCTCTCCTCCGACCTCAGGAAACTCCGGCTGGGTCTGTCGCGGCTGACGTCATCGGGTGGCGTCCAGATCCCTCGTGCGCCAACGGTTCATCTTATGCTCGCGCACCCGTCTGGTCCCATTCTGGTGCTGCGCGGACACGCGCAGGCACCTCTTTTTATCTCCTCCGCTCTTCCAAGGCTCAGATTGGGTGGAGGAGAAACAATTAATTTGAATGGGCCTATCAGCATCTGGCTTAGTCCTTCCTAATTCCCCATAAGTTATTAGCTATTGTTCTAATAGCCTAATCTAGTAGCCAGTCTTGTTCCTTGTCTTTTCTTATCCTTGTTCTTCTCATCGTTCATTGTTTTCCTTGTATTATTTGTCCTTTCCTGTCTTCCAGTTCCTGTTCAGCTCCATTGGTGTTCCGGTTTTCCAGAGTATACCCGGCCTCAGCGTCTATACCTTGCGCTCTAAGACCTGGGGGTAACCATGTACAGCGAGGCGCAATTAGACATAAAACTTTCTAGAAAAGAATCCTCTACTTTAAAGGGCATGTCCACCCTGGAAATCATCTCTTTCTATAAGGTAGGTAGAAGCTGCCCACCCCCAACCGCCGTAATATATCTTTTAAAATATGCTCCGATCTTTACTTATAGCCCCTTCTCTCTAGTGACGTCTCCTATCCAGGTCCCTGCTTGCAGAAGTTGCAAGCAGTGGCTGGTCCGCCATGCGCGCTTGTGATTGGCTAAGACGCGGCCAATCACAGATGTGGCTGACGTCATTGAAGACGCCGCAGGAGAGAAGGCTCTGTAAGTATCTATGAAAGCATTTTTTATTTTAAATATTATGGTGGTTGGAGGTGGGCAGCTGTTACTTATCTTATGTGAAGAGGGATTCACACTAGGTGCCACGGCCTCAGAGGATGGATCCGGATGCCTCAGACCGTGATGAGATTGAGGAAGAAACAAGCACCGGATGAGTCACGGACAGCTTCTACACTGCAGTTTCCTGGACTTTGAAAAGGCATAGCAGGAGAACTAATTGGAGCAGAGATGTAAGGTAAGGATTTATTTAAACTACAGAGTGTGACCAGTATGGGGTGAAATTTGAGTTTTGGGGGTGGACATGCCCTTTAAAGAATAGGAGAAAGAGATGAAGAGCAAAATTTTCTTTCAGATACTCAGAAACATAAATGTTTGTAATTATCTATTCTTCCTGAAGGACGTTCTTTGCTTAACATCATCAATATGCAAGTAACAGTGTCTTTATTCCTTCAGAATTTAGAATTTATATTGTACATAATTTGTTTATTTATTTACGTATATATTTGACATATATGAATATCCGATTTATATGGTTATAAAGCAATTACTTGTGTGAATTATAAATGCATAAGATTTTATATGTATGTTTAAGAAAAAAGGCAATCATTTATAATAGTTTGTTTATTGATGTATCAAAACTGTTCAATACAAATCTATGTACATTTTTTTTTTATTATCTATATATATACAATCCTAGAGCTGATTATGTGTTTCGTGTCTGTCACTGCAGTTCCTATGGACTCATCAATAGAGGGTGATGGTAAGATGGTCTCTGCAGTTCCTCCGTGACTCACCACTAGAGGGAGAAACACAGAAAACACACAAGAGGCAGAACACAGCAATTACACAGACCGCAGGTTTGCTTGGGACAGAGGGGAGCCCTGGATTTGGGACAGAGGGAGAGACCCTGGATTTGGGAGAGAGGGGTGACCCTGGATTTGGGACAGAGGGGAGCCCTGGATTTGGGACAGGTGGAAGTAGCCTGGATTTGGGAGAGGGGGGTGACCCTGGATTTGGGACAAAGGGGAGCCCTGGATTTGGGTCAGAGGGGGGACCCTGGATTTGGGACAGAGGGAGTGACCCTGGATTTGGAACCCAGGGGGGGACCCTGGATTTGGGACAGAGGGGTGACCCTGGATTTGGAACAGAGGGGGACCCTGGATTTGGGACAGAGGGGGGCCCTGGATTTGGGACAGTGGGGGTGGATTTGGATTTGGATTCTAATCTTTCCTTATAACCAATTTGTCAGATTATCTAACAGCCTCACATATTCTGTTCTTATATCTTTATATACCTCTGCCTTGTCTGCCACCTGCTCGCCTTGACTACTCTCTCCCTTGATCCCCTTGAACTATGCTCTGCTAATTGATACTTGTGGTGACCTTGACTCTTTCCCTGAGTCCAATTCTGCTTCTCCCTCTAGTCTGCATTTGTACATTTGTTATTGTAAAAAAAGTGTATGTATATTTTTATGTTTGTACTCGACTTTCTATCCTTCAAAAACACAATCATCAAATAATCTTTCCTAAGTAAAACTAACTTGCTCTTTTTCTTTTATAAAGACATGACTCTGTCTGAAGAATTTATAGGCAGGAAAATCAAACAGTTGTCAGGCTTGTATCTATATGTAAAAAGGACAAGGATTGCAGGGGGAGAGCTATCAGTGCAGAGCAACAGAGTACTGGTCACATGACTGCAGGTTACTAAAAAAAGGTGTTAACCTTATGGAAGGGCACACATTCCAAGTGCCATGTACACATAAATTCTAAGAGATTGGCCACAAGCATGCTATTAATCACACGGTCACTTTAGCAGGACCACCAAGCAACATTTCCAACAGTGTGTTTTAAATTTAAAGCCTGAGTGTTTAGGTTCAGTATTCAATTGATTTTCTTTGTATTTTATTAAGCTTAACAAGATTTATTTGTCCGCTTACCTTGTGCTTTTACATCAAGTATAAGTGTTTATAGTTGCTTTTGTATACCAGTTATGCTTTCTATTTAATTTAGAAATGATTGTGCTTTAATCAGTTGGAAGCTTTTTGAAACAGTTCCTCTACAGAGGTTGTAAAAATTGACTAAGTCAAAATTATGAAAAAATAGTGCAGTGACTACAGCTGTTTCTGTAGCAACCACTGAACATTCTTTTTTTTTTACACTAATTGGGTATGAACATTTGCTCAGAGGTGCACTGGTTATTCCTAACTAGCAAGCCCCCTGATTCTTAAAAAGAATTGCAAATCCACCACTGCACAACCGCCCCATCCTCCAGTCCCCCCGTAAACCACTTCTACTGTTCATCACATGGGTGGCAGTTAATATACTGCAAGTGTAAACCCACAGTAAGTTCCCCCACACAGTGTTAATGTACAGTAAGTGCCCTCATATAGAGAGTGTTAATACACACTAAGTGTCCCCACATAGAGAGTATTATTACACAGTAACCGGATGATGCACCAAAGGGTGCACCTCTCCTGTTTTGGAGTATAAAGGGGAACTGTGGTCTCCAAACAAGTTAAGTTTAAATGAAAGGCCAGTTTCCTACCTTTAAAATGAGCCATCAACCACCTCTCTGCATGCTCCACAGCCCAAGATATACAGAAATGACTGACCAGAAAGTTAATGGGTGGGAGGCAGGGGAGGACTGGCCCAGTAGGCTGAGGGGCAAATGCCCCCTGGGCTGGTCTCCAATGAAAAATTTGGGCTGCCACAGAATCTTTTAGTAAGTTACATGCATAAATGGCACTGCACTTTAATCTACCTCTAACATTGGCAAAAAAACAGAAATCCTCTCCTCTGTCAAATTAATAGCACAGTGTTAGTTACCCCTCCAGATCATTAGCCAGTGTTAGTCAGCCTTCCAGTTCATTAGCCAGTGTAAGTCAGCCCTCCAGTTTATTAGCCAGTGTTAGTCAGCCCTCCACTTCATTAGCTAGGCATATCTAAAACAAAGTGTGTGTGACCTTAGTAAAGTGGGCGTGGCCGAATATTTTGTGATCTACCGTCAAAGGGCCACTTGGTTGTATTTGGCCCCCAGGCCAAAAGGTCCCAGTCCTCCCCTGACTTGTGACATTCCTGAGGCTTCTCATGCACAGAGCTGCCAGCGAGCACAGCCTCAGACTCCCTCAGTGTGTGAGGGAGACAGGAAGTTCTCTCTGCTGTGTGAAGTCCTGACAGAGTAGGTAAGGGAATCTACAGCCCTTCTCTTTCACTGTGTGAAAACAGCCTTTTCAGGCAGAGTTGTCGCTCGGCCTGAAAAGGCTGATTCCACAGAGTTTTCTGTAGGGGGGGTCTGAGTAACCCTTGGCACCTGCAAATGGGCAGGGCTTAGGCACCCGAGAGAGGACATGGCTTAGGCACCCGTGAGTGGGCAGGGCTTAGGCACCCCGCGAGTGGGCAGGGCCACAGCACCCGCTAGTTGGCGGGGCCACATGGGGCTGTAAGATAATGGGCCGTGGGAGGCCTGCAACTGGAGGGACCATGGTTTCCATGAGTGGGAGGGACCAGGGGGGCTGCAAAGGGGAGGAGGAGACACAGGACAGATTGACTGACAGTTTCAGAGCAGGAAGCAGGAAGTGCAGGGGGCCTGGTGATGCTGCTGCTATATCCCACACAAAAATGTAAATTTCTTCAAAACTATGCAAAATAAACAATGAAAAATAAATTGCAAAAATTCTCGGGAGCAATTCCTATTAATTTACCTCAATTTACCTAAAGTCATTTTTGGACCACAGTTCCCCTTTAAGTCACACTAACCGATGTTATATCAGTTAGCGTGATTGAAACTCCTTCATTGCGGAGGCTGCGTGGCTAACGCAAAAGTTAACCGTGCAGCTGCTGCAAGGGATGTTATATACCAAAAGCGGCATTCTATTGTGCCAAAATACAAATATGGCATATAACATCGCCGGGCTGTTTGCACCGAGTTGCCAATAGCGGCTCTCGGAGCATCGCTCTGTAAGTGTTCCCACAAAGAGTCTTTATATACAGTAAGTGCCCACATATAGAGAGTGCTAATATACAGTAAGTGCTCCAATACAGAGTGACAATATACAGTAAGCCCCCCAATACAGAGTGTCCATATACAGTAAGCCCTCCCAATACAGTGTCCACATACAGTAAGCCCCAATACAGTGTCCATATACAGTAAGCCCCAAGACAGAGTGTCCTTATACAGTAAGCCCGCAATACAGTGTGTCTTTATACAGCAAGTCCCCAATACAGTGTCCTTATACAGTAAGCACCCAATACAGAGTGTGCATATACAGTAAGCTCCCAATACAGTGTCCATATACAGTAAGCCCCAATACAGAGTGTCCATATACAGCAAGTCCCCCAATACAGTGTCCATATACAGTAAGCCCCCAATACAGAGTGTGCATATACAGTAAGCGCCTAATACAGTGTCCATATATAGTAAGCCCCAATACAAAGTGTTTACATACAGTAAGCTCCAATACAGAGTGTCCACATACAGTAAGCCCCAATATGGAGTGTCCATATACAAAAAGCCCCCCAATACAAAGTGTCCATATACAGTAAGCCCCCAATAAAGAGTGTCCATATACAGTAAGTCCCCCAAATACAGTGTGTCCATATACAGTACTATCCCCCCAATATAGTGTCCATATAGAGTACTATAGCCTTCCTGATCTCAATACAAAGAGAATGCTAACATAACTGTGTTGTGCTTCAGTATTGTTCCATGTACTTACGACACACTAAAGTTGAGGCAGGTACAGTTGGTCTCCGTTATTTCCACAGTACAGGCCAGTAAAGGCACACACCAACATTTTCTTTCACTTGCTAGTGGGCAAAGTTAGTATTGCAAGTAGGAGGATTTTTTTTTAAAAAGTTTAAAGCAGGAAAATAAATATTTCCCAGTTAGTGATAGCCAATCATCACGTAGTGTGCGGCGTTCCACGCGAGCTTATGGGTCCAGCATCCATGCATATTTACAGCTGTCTTTTAGTATATAGGATACTTAAAACTTTCTGTAAAGTGGCTTGCACATTACAACTTCTAATGCACGTCAATCTTTAAAAAAATCGCTGGCTTGCTGCTTACTTCACAACAAATAATATTGACTGGGAATGCACATCACTGAGTTTAATTCCTGAAAACAATTAATCTACCCCGTTTGATAAAATTGATTGCATTAAATATGGGAAGTAATTAAGCGGCATGTCCACCCGCTAAACCAACTTTGGGGGTTAGTTAACCCCTACACACCCCCAACCACCACAATATTTTTTTTAAAAAGTCCCCCTAATTCTACTTACACTGCTTTCTCTACCACGGCAATACATTCCGGCCTCCTTCTTGCAAGCAGGGGCTGGACCTCAGCCGCTTCTGTGATTGTCTGAGAGCAGCCAATCACAGACGAGGCTGACGTAACTAGAAACACTGCGGGAGAGAAGGCTCTGTAAGTACAGATCGGGGGGGATTTTGTTTGTTAAATATTGCAGCGGTTAAGCATGGGCAGGGTTTTCTTACCTTCCCCCCCAAAGGAATTCACGCTAGGTGCAACGATGGCTGAGGATGGATGAGGATGGATCCGGATGGTGGGGGGACGACTGCGCATGCTTTAGACATTGATGAGGACAAGGAAACAGTGTGGATCAGAAGCCTCAGACACAGCTTGGAGTCTTCAGTTTCCTGGACTTTGAAAAGGCCTATCTTGGGAACCATAAGGAGCAGAGATGTAAGGTAAGGTTCATTTTAAACTGCAGAGTGGGGCCAGTATGGGGTTAAATTATAGTTTTTGGGGTGGACATGCCCTATAAAAACAAAATATTTACTTATAACAAATAGCAGCTATGTGGCTCATTAAGTTACATGTGTCTTTTCGGTCTGGGCTTACCCATAATAATCATAGTTGAAAAACATTTACTGTTTATCCAGTAATGCTTAAAAAAATCCTAACTTAAATGACCAATATAAATATTTACAGAAATCCCAATTGAACATCATCAGATTTGCTGTTATTTATTTAATGATCAAAATAGTAAGTGCTATAACAGACATTTAAATTATTGTTCCTAAAGATAACCTAAAGTAAATTTATAATAATATATTAAAGCAGTATTACATAGAAACATAGTATGACCCCAGAGAAGTTACACTTAAATGTTATATCAGCACCCACTGACCTGTAAATACATCCATCACAGAACCCACTAACCTGTAAATATGTCCAGCATAGAACCCACTGACCTGTAAATATGTCCAGCACAGCACCCACTGACCTGTAAATATGTCAGCACAGCACCCACTGACCTGTCAATATGTCAGCACAGCACCCACTGATCTGTAAATATGTCAGCACAGCACCCACTGACCTGTAAATATGTCAGCACAGCATAGAACCACTGACCTTAAATATGTCCAGCCAGCACCCACTGACTGTAAATATGTCAGCACAGCACCCACTGACCTGTTATGTCAGCACAGCACCCACTGATCTGTAAATATGTCAGCACAGCACCCACTGACCTGTAAATATGTCAGCACAGCACCCACTGACCTGTAAATATGTCAGCACAGCACCCACTGACCTGTAAATATGTCAGCACAGCACCCACCTGACTGTAAAATATGTACAGCACAGCACCCACTGACCTGTAAATATGTCAGCACAGCACCCACTAATCTGTAAATATGTCAGCACAGTACCCACTGACCTGTAAATGTCAGCACAGCACCCACTGACCTGTAAATATGTCAGCACAGTACCCACTGATCTGTAAATATGTCAGCAAAGCACCCACTGACCTGTAAATATGTCAGCACAGCACCCACTGACCCTTAAAAGATGTCTCAACAGTACCCCTGATCTGTAAATATGTCAGCAAAGCACCCACTGACCTGTAAATATGTCAGCACAGCACCCACTGACCTGTAATATGTCAGCACAGCACCCACTGACCTGTAAATATGTCAGCACAGCACCCACTGACCTGTAAATATGTCCAGCACAGCACCCACTGACCTGTAAATATGTCAATAAATATGTCATTATGTAAATATGTCAATAAATATGTCAATATGTAAATATGTCAGCACAGCACCCACTGACCTGTAAGGCAGAGTTTAAGGGGAGGTAAGCAGGAATAGGTTAATCACTTATTAGATTTACAGTTTTAAAGAACGGTCATGATCATATTGATTTTCTTTTCTTAAAGAAATAATATATATAAATATATATTTATACATATAACGGGTGTCACGATCAGCACTCTATAACCATTGTACAACTGCGATCGAAAATAGTTCTGAACAAGCAGGAAAAAAGATGCACTCACAGGACTTCATAAAGAAATAAAAAGTAACTTTTATTGGAATGTTCTAAGAACGCTACAATAACACGTTTCAGCTAAGATCAAGCTGTCCTCAGGGTGTGACATGTGAGAATAGAGGTAAGTTTAAATAACATTCACATTGACCACCCACGGTGAATGTTGTTTAAACTTACCTCTATTCTCATACGTCACATCCTGAAGACGGCTTGATCTAAGCTGAAATGCGTTATTGTAGCGTTCTTAGAACATTCCAATAAAAGTTACTTTTTATTTCTTTTTGAATTTTTCCTGCTTTTATTTATTGCACTGAAATTTGATAAGAAAATCGTCATGTATAAGAGATTTGGTACTATGGCAAGGGGACATCCAAAGTTTCCAAAAGTTGAAATGAGAAGTATAACGGTATGGATTTACTGATCAAGTTGAGTGTACAGGTCAACAATGTGAGTATAGATTTTCTTGATATATGCATCTTTAAAAATAATGGTTTACTACGCACCAAGTATTCAGAAAGACTACTGGCAGAAACACGCTGTTACATGTCTGCAGTTATCATCCTCCAGCACAGATCAGGGGCAGTCCTTTCTCACAGTTTCTGAGGGTTTTAAGAAACAACACTGATAGCTATCTGGTCAACAAACAACATACAAAGCTTAAAGATAGATTTATTGAAAGGGGATATAGCTCTATAGTGTAGATACCCTATGCACATTCACAAGTATGGGTGCAGATACTTCCAGCACCTACCCCAACCAGGGCCAATATATCCAATGTAACAGAAAAAATATGGAAGTTGGTACACCAAAAGTTTGACGTGGAAAATTTTATTGAACCATTTATATTGTGATGCACAACTGATCTTTGCATCCCTTTAAATACCCATAGTGCTTAGTGGCAAGTGACAATATATAGTCCAATGTGCTACACAATATATTAAAGAAATAAAATGATAAAGTGCTCAATTCTTTTAGATATATCGAAAAACAATTTAAAACATACAGGTAAAGTATGCAACCTTCTTATAAACCGTTATAAAATGATAATAATATATTAAATATAAGTGTAGATAAGATGAATGTAGTACATTTAAAATTATATTTGTATATGAATAATCTTAAAATCTAAAAAGGTGATATTAATTTATACAGCGTATACAAAGTGTTAATAAAATATAGTGTAAGAGAACATGGTATTTCTATATATCTTCTCTAATAAAGTTACTTAATCCACAATTGTAGTAATATCATTTTTTCATTGTTACAATGTAGATCCTTTCTCTGCAATGTTCCAAAATAACAAATCTAAAGAGTTATCAGCAAACTAGTGATACATATAAATGTGTGGGTACATGAATCTGTTTAAGGAGAGATTACAGAAAGCATTCCATATTAAGTTCCTCATTCATGCCATTGGGAGCCCTAGTGTCCAGTCTATCCATTCTAATTCCTTTTGCAGTGGATATCGTGCAAAGTTTCCTCCTCTGGGATTTCTTTTTACTACTTGCAAGATTATCCATCGTAGTTTGGACAAATCGTGCTTTTTTTCATAAAAATGTCTACTCACAGGGGTTTTAAATCTTTTATTGACCCCTTGAAATTTGGAGATGTCTCTTTTGTGTTCGCCTGTTCTTATTCTGGCTTCTCTTTTTGTTTTACCCACATGTGCACAACCACATGGGCATTTTAACACGTAAAATACCAAAAAACGCCCCTTGATCAACAGATCCTTAAGGCCAAATGGGTTTTTTTCTGAAACAGACAAGGACAACTTGAAATCTAAACATAATGAAAGCACGTTAACCTTATGCACAGACCTCTGTCACCCATTATCAGGGAGAAGGTAAAAAAACATTGGGATATCATACAAAACAGCCCATTGCTTTCCAGTGATATCAACTTACGCTTTGCTCATTGGAGAGGAAGGAATTTACATGGTCACGGATCTGGAAAAAGATGAGAACACAAGTAACAGTACATGGCTAAATCCCCAGAGACAGGGCTGCTTTAAGTGCCTGGGTTGCCAATTGTGTAGATACATGCTCATTGGCAAAGATTTTTCCACACCCCATATCAAGGAAATGTATAGCGATCAACCATACACTCACCTGCTCAAGCACACATATGATCTATTTGATCATTTGCCACTGCTGTGTGGGGTATGTGGGCCAAATGACCACTTTGCTATGTGAGAAAATGGTCAATCACAGAGACTCTATATGGGCTGCCCTCAATTGTATGAACAATGAGATGTCAGGAAGTAACAGACACAACTCGATTCAAACAGTCAGTTGCCAGACATTTCAAGCTCTTGGGCCACAGCTTAGCAACATTTAGGTGGGGAGCAATAGATCATCTCCCACCCACCACGGGGGCTGACAGAGATAAGGAACTACTTATACTCAAATGGAGGTCAAATGGATTAAAACATTGGACACCATCTCGCCCAAGGGTCTCAATTAACAAGTTGCATGCTTTTTATAAAAAGTCAAATTTGTGCGAAGTCAACTTAAGGGCAAACTGATAAAAACTGGACAAGTTATACTACAATGTCTTTGTATGATGCTACCAGTTTGGTGATCTGGACCTGGGCTTTGAGGCAGGGCTATGCACCGGATTCATTCTATAGAGACAGATATAGTCCAGTATAGCAGGGAGATGTTCATAGCTTTGTTATGTTTGTTTGTTTTATTATAGATTTTTATGCAGAGCCTGTACACTTAAGATACCACCATTTAGCTATATCTTAGTGACAAGTCAATACAAGGGTTTGACATGGGTGGGGATTGCCACGGAACCCACTTTGTCATTCCTGTTCTGACTTTGGTGGATCAGGGTGGTATACATTTTATGCTTCATATTACAGCCTGAGGTTGTCTGATCCCCAAGACTTTGATGTGATATATGGGTTAAGGAAAGAAAGGGCCAACAACATAGGAGAGATGGGTGACTTTCACACATAACCCGGTCACTGCCCTAAGGTATATACATTAAAGGGTATTTCCACTCCTAAAAACAACATAGCTTGTATGGATTCCCACAAGTATGAGACACCTGTACCTGCAAAATGAGGCAATTCTGTGCAGTCTTGTGGAAGTAATGGCTGCTCCTCTGTTGTGATCGCTCATGAAGTTAAAATCCGCCCCTGTTGTCATGCCTGTCTGTGGGTGCACTGTCCGACATGCGTTCATCCTTAGCATATGTGCAGGATCAGTCGGGAAGGTCACACACAGGAGGGTTGGGGAAACATACCCTTTAATGTTTATTAGCAAGCATTTGATATGAGGTATAGTGCAGGCTCGAACATAGATTTGTCCATACACTTTTTGATATACTGTTTGGTTTTTAAATGTTTTTATCTGTTTTATGAGAGGTTTATATTTAATTAGCTCTATGTACATATATTGATACATCGCTACTAGGATATGAACACTGTATGTGGGCAGTTCTGCTATGATTTTATGTCCAGCACTTTGACACTACTATAATAGCTATATAACTACTATACTATAATACTATACTATAATAACTATATAACTACTATACTATAATACAATACTATAATAACTATATAACTACTATAATAACTATATAACTGCAAATTGGAGGAATGTGATGCACATTGGGGGGAGAGGTCTTAAGGTTTTAAATAGTTTTGGATACTTTCAGGGCTATGTACCGAGAGTTGCTATCACTCTCTATTGCCCCTTTTAGGCAAGGCACTGAGCTGATAGTGGCTCCCAGTGCATTGTGACTGGAGTTTGCCTTTTACGAATCTTTAACGGCAGCTGTCTGCCTTAAGGAGCCGTTAACAGCTCAGTACATTGGTTGCAGCAGTTACGTGACACATATTTAGTTGGGTCTTAAAGTCACGTTAACACTTGGTACATTTTTTTTAAAGACACAAATAGCCAATAATGGCTCTCGGTACATAGCCCTGTTTGTGTGTGTTGTTGATCCTGACGACAGCAGCAGTTTCTGAATTCTTTCTTCATGTATATGTACCGTATATGTCGGTAAATATAAGAAAATACCTTCTCATTTTCCTCACGGAAAGGAAGTTACAAGTGCTGCAATTGCAGTGCGTTGATTGTAGGAGAAACATTCCCACATCCGTACACAGGGTGGTGTTATAAAATTCCTGCTTATTACAACTACAACATGGAATTTTGCATTTAACTTTTAAGATGCCAAGTTAACGAATCTATGTTGGAAAAAACACATTGACATTAAAATTGCTATAGTTAGACCTACGTCTGATTCTAACAAGACCGGTATGCCTCCAGTTGCCAGTTTATTTTTTTCTTTTAAATATTAAGTCACAGATCTCTGGGGGATGGTGATTGACCATGTCCCTCCTCTTCAGCGAGGTGGCGACAGGCACAACTTACAGGGGCATGTTTAAGGGGAGATTCCTGGTGCCTGGAATCCCCCCTTTCTTGTCTGCCTATTGCTGTTACTGATACATGGATTGTTACATAGACTGTTACATGGATTGTTACATAGACTAGTACATGGATTGTTACATAGATTGTTACATGGATTATTACATAGATTGTTACATGGATTGTTAAATGGATTATTACATAGACTGTTACATAGATTGTTACATGGATTGTTACATAGATTGTTACATGGATTGTTACATAGACTTACATAGATTGTTACATAGATTGTTACATAGACTGTTATATAGATTGTTACATAGACTGTTACATAGATTGTTACATAGACTGTTACATGGATTGTTACATAGACTATTACATGGAGTGTTACATAGATTTTTACTTTGTAAATTTAGCTGGGGTGAGAAGCAGCATTTTTTTGTTTTTTTTGTTTCAAAAATGTATCCATTCTGTCCTGTGATTGACAGCAGTGTAGAAAATTGCATCAACATTAAATGATAACTATACTCTAAAAATTAACTGTTTAAAAATGGAAAGTTGGAAAGTACCTGGGGCAGGGAGCTCGGATTGATTATTCCTACCTCACAATATAATTTCGTTGAGAAGCTACCGCACCAATAGTTTTCATTTGCCAGGTTAGTCCTGGACTAGTCCTGTATTAGATATTGCTGAAGCCAGGAGGAAGACTGTCAGAATCAGTTTTCTTTGGGCTGTTGATCATCACAGAAACAATATTGGGAGGTAGAAATTACCAGTCCCATGTCCCTGTCCCAAGTACTTCTCAGTTTAACTTTTTTTAAAATAAACTTTATAAACACAATGGTTTTCCTTTAACCCTTCAGCTGCCTGAGGTGATTGCTGAGACTGGGTTTATATGCATTACTTACTGTACCTACTACACTGCGATGGAGCTTAGTGAGCAGGAATAGGGACATTAGGAAATCCTGGAGGTGGTTGTATAGCTGATTGTCAGCATTACATATATTATAAATATTATATTTACACAGGAGTAATCGTTACTTATATTCTTTATAAAGAACAATAATTCACTGTGCCCATACCTGGTCCAATGTTATTGGCTCCCCCTACTGTAATAAAGGGAGGCGGTAATGGAAAGTTTCCATCTTGCCCGATAGGTCCCAATACTGACAATATTCAGCAAATTCTGCCTGATCCGTCATCAGTGTCACAGCTCTGACTTAAAAGGGCATGTCCACCCATGTCCACCCCCAAAACTCACTAAAACAGAAGTTTCTTCCTGAAGCACAAAGCTCTGTTGGTTGTGGAGAATGTCTCCTTTGGACTGCTCAATCGCCCGTTTATCCGATCCAGGCAAACAGCATTGGCCCGTGACAAAATTACCTTAGATTTTTTGGACCAACCGTCCTATACACGGAAATATTGGTCAGTTGGGCAAAAGAAATCTGCTTGTGCGTACCCAGCTTTAATGAATATAATTTATAAGAAAAGTAAAGGGGATATCTGTATTGACTAACTTTCATAATATTTGTGGCAAGTTGAGAATATATAATATTATTATATGGTTCGTTTATAATAGAATATTTGAATGTATTTGGTCATGAACTTCCCACTGTGCCTGTTCGGTGGTGACCCATTCAGGAATCCCCCCCCCCCCTTGAAAATCCTGCGCTTGCCCCTGACGCCCTCCTGCAAAGAGAATTCTATATCCCTATTATGTAATAGGGTTTAAATATCAATTTGGGTGTAACATGCTTCCTCCCTAAGAAGTAACAATGTGTGGAGTATACAGTATATAAATTGTAACTATTTTGATTCCTTTGAGTACCTACTGTGTTGTGTATGTGTTCTAGCCACCACTAGATGGCGATATGATGAGGTCTCTACCCTATTTAAAGGACTGGTGTTTTTAATCATTTTGTGCATGTCTGACAAAGGTCCTATACACCGAAACATTACAGGGTGTTTCTGTTGTATTCAGTTAGTCAACTACACCAAGTTTAGTTTAACTGTATACCTATAATGTGTCATAGAGGACAGACCCCCTATGTCCAAGACCCCATATAAAAGCACTCACACACTTGAGCCACCAATACAATAACCAATCCTAGATTGATGCCAGCAAAGGGATTTATTATACACTACTCATAGAATAATTATAAAACCATCCCCACACATATAAAAATATAAAATATATAATATAAAACGTGTATCAAAAATAGTATCAAAAATAATGACAAACAGACTGCTACTGCCTGTTGCTAAACGAAGAGTCAAACACAGGTGTTTGACCCCGGTTCACAGGCACATTAGGGGTTGGTACATGGAGTACTAGCCGATCGGAATCCTGAATAGTCTAACAGCCACAGGCAGCTTCGCCTTAATAAGACAGCAACCGGGACTTAACGTCTACATTCATAGTGCCGAACGGAAACACAAATGGCAATGTGTATGGACAAATCTCACCCACTCCTCCACAATAATTGTCCTTCACCCGGGCTGTCCACAATTATGTTGCTGATCAGGAAATCACATGGAACTTCGGTCGGGGTTCCTCCTCCATTCCCTCACTCACCAACGTACATTTCCCCTGTCTCCGCAGGTTTCGTCAGGGTCTGACAAGTTTAGTTTAAGTCTAGTTGATCTAACTGAATACAATAGATATTTTTGTAATTCTTTAATAAACACTTAATAAATTCAACGAGTACAGAGATTAACTCGCAGAACCCAGCTGGCGGCACTCCGAACAAGCATCACCCGGTGCGGTCATCCACTGCATTGCCTCCCCGCATCGGCACAGGTTAGGGTAAATCTTTGTAGAAGAATTGGATGCATGAAGCCGACCAAATCCTTTAAGAGCTATAAAACTAGACAAACCTTTAAGATCTGAGGTTATGGTAACTGTCGATCTACTTATATTGTGTATTTGGCCATTAGGAAAAACGATCAGAACAGCTAATAAACATATTTCAGAACACCTTTACGCAATAAAGAGGGGCAACACTACATCAGCCATCTCTAAACATGTCTTGGAATGTCACAATGGTATAACTAATGTCACCTTTACTGTGATAAACAGGATAGTAGGTGGACCAAGAAAAGGTGACAAAAATAAGCGTTTATTATGCTTGGAAGCATCATGGATTTATAAGTTATGCACTATACACCTTGATGGTTTGAATAGGGAGTTGGAACTCAATTGTTATTTTGACTTATAAGTATCATATTTGACGCCTATAGTCCGTATATCATTTAAGTACAATGTCCCTGTCTTGGATTTAGGGAAAGGATCCCTGTGGTTTATACACTAGATCTTACTCTTCATACTTATTGTATAGCTGATTGTCAGCATTACATATATTATATAATATATGTAATATTTATAAAATAATATTTATATTATTTATACTGCATATATCTATATGCAGGGGTTGCTGGGGTTAGAGCTGTGCAGGACAGAATCATCCCAAGTCTAGATCATCCAAAGTATAGATATCCTAAGTTTAACAAGGGAATCTGCTGATCTGACATTTTTCCTCTCTCTCTTCCAACAGGTACGCATTCCATAGCCTTTCCTCCTGTGCCCCCATTGTTATCTGTGACTGTTAAATTCATATATATGGTACGCATTCCATAGCCTTCCCTTCTGTGCCCCCATTGTTATCTGTGACTGTTACATTCATATATCTGGTACGCATTCCATAGCCTTCCCTTCTGTGCCCCCATTGTTATCTGTCAATATTATAGTAGAGAGATGCACTGGATCGTGGATCACTATAGTATAGTGGTGCTCAGGGGGATAACCCTAATTTGAATATAATGTAAAGAGCCAGGAACAGGTGGCAAAATTACCAACCGTCCCAAAAAGTCCCCCATACAATAGCACTACCACATGCCAAAATGCAATTAAAAAATGCGATTTATTGGATTCACATAAATATACCCCCCTCACAAATAATCTACATATTACAAACTAACAAAAATAAATATAAAACCGGGTGTCCCCGGTGTATCAAACATAAGGGAAGAGCTCTAATCCGCAGCGTGTGTCTAGAAAAGCTCCAACGAACACTGTAAGTAAAACAACTTATCGGGACTCGTCGTGAGAAGCCAAGTCCGACTTACCGATCCCCTTCACGGACGGACCACACTCTTCACCCGATAAATCAGCCTCTACAGTCCATGTCCACAGTTCCAAATATCCCGATATAACAAGCTGCTACCTGATACACAGATTCGGAGCTTCAGATACCATAAAGATTGCACCTAGGCAGGGTGACGACACACACTACGGAGGCCCTCCCAGACCTACACGTGTTTCACCATTTCGCCCATACTGCTATGGCTTCCTCAGGGTAACATGATACAAGGCATCCCATCCCCTTAAATAGTCCCACTCTTAAAGACGTATAACTAACATATCCAGGACGGGATGAAAGATAAAATAACAATATCATAAACAAGAGTGTAAGATATCTGTTTTATTCAATTAGATCAACTGGACTTGAAATGTAGTTCTTGAAGACGTTTCGCTAGTCATCCGACTGGCTTTCTCAATTCAGAATGACTTGTACAAGAATCTGTGGCAATTATGTACCCTGGAAAATCCCAATTAGTATCACAGCCAGGTGTTAAGGGTGTGATTAGATAGTGGCTAAGAGGTGTTATAGGAACGCCCAGAGTAAGGTGTTAAAACAGCATTGTACATGGCAGACAGTTGGTGCGCAACCCCACCACTATTTAGGCTTGGTTTCTTTATTTTCACATAAATGGCCTCCTTAACACCTCTCTTGAACCAGTCACGTTCTTCGCCCGTATGTTAACATTACAATCTTCAAAGGTATGTCCTTTATCCTTAAGATGCAGATACACGGCTGAGTCCTGACCCGAGGAATTGGCTCTTCTGTGCTGGGGTCAGGACTCAGCCGTGTATCTGCATCTTAAGGATAAAGGACATACCTTTGAAGATTGTAATGTTAACATACTGGCGAAGGAACGTGACTGGTTCAAGAGAGGTGTTAAGGAGGCCATTTATGTGAAAATAAAGAAACCAAGCCTAAATAGAGGTGGGGGGGTTCGACACCAACTGTCTGCCATGTACAATGCTGTTTTAACACCTTACTCTGGGCGTTCCTATAACACCTCTTAGCCACTATGCAATCACGCCCTTAACACCTGGCTGTGATATGCTAATTGGGATTTTCCAGGGTACATAATTGCCAAAGATTCTTGTACAAGTCATTCTGAATTGAGAAAGCCAGTCGGATGACTAGCGAAACGTCTTCAAGAACTACATTTCAAGTCCAGTTGATCTAATTGAATACAACAGATATACCATGACCTGGATGAATGAGAACCTTCACAAGCAAGAGTGTAAGATATTTAAACAGTTAAATACAGTGAGGGTTTCACTACACAACATGGCAATCAAAAAGAACCTCCTAAACTGAAAATTTCTCTAAAGAAGGACGCATGTACCCATCCAGGGGACAATTTTAAGTATGTAGGGGAGAACATCTATATATATACAGAGAGCATTTAGTCTCTATATATCAATAAATATCAATCACTTAGTACTCAGGACATCTACACAGAATAAACCAGATTACAGGTAGCAATTAAACTGGATGTCATCGTTTAGACCAAACGGGGTCATGGTTTTGAGCTTGAAGATCCAACGTAATTCAGGCTGGAGAATCACCCTCTCCAAATCTCCACCCCGTACACCCATCTTGACTACTTCAAGTCCCATAAACTTCCTTTTAATATTTCATTATTATTAGAAACTCTGCCACATGTTTCGCTAGGGCTGATCTTTCAATTTGTCCCTTAAGGACTGCCCTATTATGCTGACTACTGTATTCTAGTAGTCAGTGAACGAAGGGTCTTGCCCACATATCTTTTATTGCAGGCACACTGAATCAAATAAATTACCGCTGCAGACCTACATGAGATGTATTGAAGGATTTTAAATGTCCTCCCCTCATCAGAACATACATGGTCAGTTTCTAACATCCGAGGACACATTACACAATTCCCACATTTCTTATTACCCTTCCATTTCCTATCTGTCAGCCAATTGGTTTTTGCTCCCTTATCCACAAAATGACTGGGAGAGAGACAATCCCTCAAATTCGGGGCTCTCTTAGCCGTCAGTGATGGATGATTCAAAATAGAATCCCCTAAGTCTTTGTCTTCGGACAGGAGAAACCAATGCTTATCCAAGATGGCTCTAATTTTGGACCATTCTCGGTTATAGCCAGTAATAAGCCGAATTTGGGAAACCCCGCCAATCTCACCCTTAACCTTTCTTCTAAGTAGGGTCTGTCTGCTTACATGGTTAGCCCGCTTCCAACCTCTCTGGACCATTTGCTTAGAGTAGCCCCTTTGGTAGAACCTTTCGGCCAGTTCCTTCGCCTGACAGTTAAACATCTCGTTGTCTGTACAGTTTCGCTTCATACTATAGAACTGGCCTACCGGGATCCCCTAGATCACATTATGTGGATGATGGCTGGATGCTTCTAGCAGAGTATTTACTGCAGTTTCTTTTCTATAAGTATACGTAGAGATGGATGAGCCAATTCTATGAATGGCTAAATCCAAAAAGTATACTTCTTCCTTGCTATATTCAAAGGTTAGCTTTATATTGTATACATTGTTATTCAATTTTTCAAATTTTTCAACAAACTGGATAAGGCTCTCCGACGAGCCTTTCCATATCAAGAGCACGTCGTCTATATAGCGGATCTATAATAACACCCCTTCACTGGGGTCCAGATCCGCTATAATGTTACTCACTACATATGTCTCCCAGAGACCAAGATGGAGGCAGGCATACGTAGGAGCGCAGGCTGCCCTAATTGCGGTCCCCCTCAGCTGACGGTAGTACTTATTGTTGAAGATAAAAATGTTGTTATTCAATACAAACGATAATAATGTCATCACAAATTCTGTATGATTCTTAAACTTGGATTCCCTTGTTTCCAAGTACATTCTAGAGGCATGGACTCCTACATCATGAGGGATTGACGAATACAACCCTTCTATGTCGAGTGTTACAAGCCAAGAGTCCTCATCTAAAGTGATACCTTCTAGTTTACGTAATACATCAGTGGTGTCCTGTACATAAGAGCTCAGAGTTAATAAAAAGGGTCTGAGCACTACATCAATGTATTTACCCACATTTTCCGTGGGACCATCTATCCCCACAACAATGGGCCTTCCTGGGGGAAAACTTCTTTTTTTATGTACCTTAGGGATATGATAAAATGTGGGGACTTTTGGATATTTCCTCCACATATATTCATATTCCTGCTTGGTTATTAACTTGTCTTTAATACCTTGATCCAGAATTACCCGGAGTCTACTCTGGATGTTCCCCATAGGATTAGAGGCTAATACCTCGTATTGCTGTCTGTCACTTAGTAATCTCAATACTTCCATCTTATATTGTTGTTTAGTCATAACAACAATATTGCCCCCTTTATCTGCAGTACGAATTATCAAATCATCTCGCTGTCTTAGGGACTTCACAGCTTTAATTTCACCTCTAGACAAATTGGAACTACTAGGGGACACATTCATTTTCTCTATATCCCTAGATACTAATTTAACAAATAGGTCCACATTAGGGAAACAACCAATCGAGGGATACCATTTAGACTTATTTTTAAGTCCCGTTGCCACCTCCGTAGCAATATCAACCTCCTTCATAGTACACTCTTCCGAATCCTCATCCAATTTCAACTGTTCTCTTATCCTTCTCTGTAAGAGATAAATCTTTATGTTTTCTTACAAATAATTTTTTAAGAGTTACTTTACGGGCAAAGAGATGAAGATCTTTTATAAAGTCAAATCTTTAAAAGTGATTTGTAGGAGCAAAGGCTAAACCTTTTGAGAGGACCGATATAATATCAGCATCAAGTGCTTCATTCGTTAAATTAATAACTTTAAGCCCTCTAATCTCCCCCTCACTTATTTCTGTACCCTGGGTGGACGTAACTTGTATGTTCCTTTCCGTTTGTGTTTCCCCTTTTCTATTTCCTCTGCATCTTTTCTTCCCCCTTCTGGTCTTTTTCCTCTTCCTAAAGGGATATTTCTTACTCCAAGATTATCCTCTCTTTCAGATCCACTTTCTTCACCTCCCTTTCTGGTCCAATTATAGGTCATGCCATTCCTAAAATCATTACTGTCTCTAATAAACTTCCTCTTTTTACGGGGGACGCCCAGTTTTATATTTATTTTTGTTAGTTTGTAATATGTAGATTATTTGTGAGGGGGGTATATTTATGTGAATCCAATAAATCGCATTTTTTAATTGCATTTTGGCATGTGGTAGTGCTATTGTATGGGGGACTTTTTGGGACGGTTGGTAATTTTGCCACCTGTTCCTAGCTCTATCCCCATTGTTATCTGTGACTGTTAAATTCATATATCTGGTACGCATTCCATAGCCTTTCCTCCTGTGCCCCCATTGTTATCTGTGACTGTTAAATTCATATATCTGGTACGCATTCCATAGCCTTCCCTCCTGTGCCCCCATTGTTATCTGTGACTGTTAAATTCATATATCTGGTACGCATTCCATAGCCTTTCCTCCTGTGCCCCCATTGTTATCTGTGACTGTTAAATTCCTATATCTGGTACGCATTCCATAGCCTTTCCTCCTGTGCCCCCGTTGTTATCTGTGACTGTTAAATTCATATATCTGGTACGCATTCCATAGCCTTTCCTCCTGTGCCCCCATTGTTATTTGTGACTGTTAAATTCATATATCTGGTACTCATTCCATAGCCTTCCCTCCTGTGCCCCCATAGTAACATAGTAACATAGTAATTAAGGTTGACTAAAGACATTCGTCCATCAAGTCCAACCTATTCACTTTTTTTTTTTTAACCCTACCTAACAGTTGATCCAGAGGAAGGCAAAAAAAACCAGCTAAAAAGGGGGGAAAAAATTCCTTCCTGACTCCAAACGGCAATCGGAAAGTATCCCTGGATCAACCAGATCTATATGCATTAATACCAGTAATTCTCAATATTTTTTAGTTTTAGAAACTTATCCAGGCCTTTTTTAAAGTTATTCAATGAACTTGCCATTACCACCTCTGCTGGAAGACAGTTCCACAGTGTCACCGTTCTCACTGTAAAGAAACCTCTCCTAACTTGAAGATGAAACTTCTTTTCTTCCAACCTTAAAGGATGTCCACGAGTCCTCTGATATGACCTATTAGTGAACAATGCACCAGAGAGTTCACTGTATGGGCCATTAATATATTTGTATAAGGTTATCATGTCCCCACGCAACCGCCGCTTCTCCAATGTAAACAGCCCTAACTTGTCTAATCTGCCTGCATATTCAAGCCCCTCCATTCCCATTATTAATTTAGTTGCCCTTCTCTGAACTGCCTCAATTTCCAAGATGTCCCTTTTGTATATGGGATTCCAAAACTGCACCGCATATTCCAAATGAGGCCTTACCAGTGCCTTGTAAAGAGGGAGAATAATATTTTTCTCTCTTGATTCCATTCCCCTCTTTATACAAGACAATATCTTGCTAGCTCTAGCTGTTGCTACCTGGCATTGTTTGCTACAGCTAAGTCTGTTATCTACCAGAACCCCCAAATCTTTTTCCATTACAGATGCACTTAACACAGAGTTATTTATGGTGTAGGTGGCACAGGGATTATTAAATCCCAAATGCATCACCTTACATTTATCAACATTGAATCTCATCTGCCATTCTGCTGCCCATTTTGATAATCTATCTAGGTCTGCTTGCAGCACTTGCACATCATTGGAAGTTTCCAAAGCTCTGCATAATTTAGTGTCATCAGCAAAAACAGAGACCTTGCTCTCAATGCCCCCTTCTAAGTCATTTATAAACAGATTAAACAGAAGCGGCCCCAGTACAGAACCCTGAGGAACTCCGCTTAGAACTTTAGCCCACATAGATGTAGCTCCATTAACCACCACTCTCTGTTTGCGGTCCAATAACCAGTTCTCTATCCATGAACAAATGTTTTCTTCAAGGCCAACAGTCCTCAGTTTATACATTAGTCGCCTATGTGGCACAGTATCAAAGGCTTTTGCAAAATCCAAATATACCACATCCACAGCTGTGCCTGAATCTAACTTCTTACTCACTTCTTCATAAAAACCAATTACATTTGTCTGGCATGATCTATTTCTCATAAATCCATGCTGACTACTACTAATAAGATGATCTCTGGAGACAAAGTCAAGGATATGATCCCTTAACAAAGTTTCCATCACCTTCCCTACCACTGATGTTAGGCTTACAGGTCTATAGTTACCAGGCTGTGAACGACTACCTTTTTTGAATATTGGTATTACATTGGCTTTTTTCCAATCCAGCGGCACATCCCTAGACAAAAGCGAATCTGAAAAGATGAGACACAGTGGTCTTGCTAGAACTGAACTAAGCTCTTTTAAAATCCTAGGATGCAATCCATCTGGTCTTGGCGCTTTATTGATATTAACTTTGTCTAATTGTTTCCGTACCATATCCTCTGTTATCCAATGTGAAAACTCTTCATTTCCTCCCTGCACATTGTTACAATCCCTACTGTAAGGATTCTCAACAGTAAAAACCGATGTAAAAAAACGGTTTAGCAGATTAGCCTTTTCGGCATCCTCTACAACCACCTCAGCTCCATTATTTAATGGTCCCACATTCTCAGTCCTCATTTTTTTACCATTTATATACTTAAAAAACATCTTGGGGTTGGACTTGCTTTGTTCGGCAATCCGTATTTCATTTTCTATTTTAGCTAGTTTATTTGCTTTCTTGCACTCTTTATTACAACTTTTGAAGTCCCTGTAAGCCTGTTCTGTGCCTTCTGCTTTCAAAATTTTTGAAATTTTTTTTTCTTTTTTTCCATTTCCCTTTTTACCTGAGCATTAAGCCATGCAGGAGTGGACCTAATTTTTTTACACTTGTTTCCCAAAGGTACCGATTTGGAAATGTTTTAGTTTAATATCCCTTTAAAAGTGGTCCACATCTGCTCAGTATCTTTACCTAGAAACAGTTCCCCCCAGTCTATGAGCAGGAGCGATTCCTTTAAAAGCATAAAATTAGCTTTCCTAAAGTTAAAAGTTTTTGTTAAGCCAGTGCACTTTAGTTTTCTGCAACCTATATTAAATGACACTATATCATGGTCACTATTCCCTAAGCTTCCCATTACCTTCATCTCCAAAATGAGCTCTGGGTTATTAGATATCACCAGATCCAACAACGCATTCTTTCTAGTAGGAACTTCTACCATCTGTGAAAGAAAACGCTCATATAGGAAATTTAAGAACTTTATACCTTTTGAGGTGCTGGCAGTTCCATTACTCCAATCTATTTCAGGGTAGTTAAAATCCCCCATAACCAGAACATGCCCCATACCAGCAGCCTTCACCAACTGCATATGGAGATTCATTTCCACCTCTTCCCCGGCATTTGGCGGCTTATAACACACTCCAACAATTAATTTACCTACCTTCTTGCTTCCTGTACACAGTTCCACCCATAATGTTTCTGCCGCATCGTTTGCTCCCCCATCTATTCCATCTTTTAAATTTGGCTTCAATTCCTGTTTAACATACATACAGTACATACTCCTCCTCCTTTCTTATTAACTCGGTCATGTCTAAATAAGGAGTACCCTTCAATATTTACTGTCCAGTCGTGTGAATCATTAAGCCATGATTCTGCTATACCAATTACATCATACCTTTCCTTTAACGCTATTATTTCAAGTTCGCCGGTTTTTCCAGCCAGACTCCTTGCATTTGTAAACATACATTTTAGATTATCAATTGTTTTACTTCCATACATGGTCGTACATGCCTCCTTATCCTCTATGCTCCCCCCTCCTCCTTCTCCTCCCTCCGTTGTGTTACTAGCCCCCAGATCCCTAACTTCTCTATCTACCCCTGTGTAGTTAAACATTCCCTCCCCCCCCATACCCATAACAGTCACATTGTTATCTGTGACTGTTAAATTCATATATCTGGTACGCATTCCATAGCCTTCCCTCCTGTGCCCCCATTGTTATCTGTGACTGTTAAATTCCTATATCTGTATGCATTCCATAGCCTTTCCTCCTGTGCTATATTTTTTTTTTATGGGGGTAAAAGTTGTTTGGTTTATTTCCTGACAAACTCCTATTGCCCTGACTCCTGAGATTGTATCTTCACTGATTCAGCCCTTGTATCACAGCTGGAGATCACTTTGTTGTCCAAATTGAACTCTGCTAATTAGTTAATTACATTGCCCTGTGCCTGGCTTTCTCCCGATAATTTCAGACAATCTTAAAGGGCATCTATAGTGGAAAAATGAACTTTTTTTTCTTTCTTTCCATGTGTTCTATAATTCCCCATAACCCCCAGAGTGTCATCACTTTGTTCAGATTCCCTCTCTGTTCTGAGATACACCAGTTAGAAAAATACATGATTGCATTCCTCTACTCCTACTTGGACTGTCAATCAAATCCCTGTGACGTGATCCCCCCTCCCTGCTCTGTAATAAACATAGAGATAACAGCATTAGCAGGGGGAGAGAGGTAGCTTTGATGGTAGATATAAGGCTGTTCTTGACCCCGCTTCTTAATAGCTTTCACTGATTGATGATGGGTCACAAAGTGAGAGATCATAAACTGTACTGATTTCCTTCTTCCGTGTCTCCAGGACAGATTGCTTTCTATTGGCCACTGTGCATGGGTGTGTTTTTCAGGATGTTGAACTTTTAACTCCTACTGCACATGATAAGCTTGTCGGTTAGCCGGAGTTGAGACATGGAGGAGGTAACAGAGGGGAGGGAGAAGGGGGGAGTGCTGCACAGAGATCTGACACCATGGTTAAACAGAGTCACTGACATAGATAGGATTAAGGCAGCATAGAGTAGATGAATTTAACTTTTCAAAGGGGCAATGTGTTTTTTTCACTATAGATGCCCTCCTTTAAGGGGGAGCTGTGCTGGAGTTGTGTATTTGGCCATTAGGAAAAACGATCAGAACAGCTAATAAACGTATTTCAGAACACCATTACACAATAAAGAGGGGCAACACTACATCAGCCATCTCTAAACATGTCTTGGAATGTCACTATGGTATAACTAATGTCACCTTTACTGTGATAAACAGGATAGTAGGTGGACCAAGAAAAGGTGACAAACATAAGCGTTTATTATGCTTGGAAGCATCATGGATTTATAAGTTATGCACTATACACACTGATGGTTTGAATAGGGAGTTTGAACTTAATTGTTATTTTGATATATTTGACGCCTATAGTCCGTATATCATTTAAGTAATATGTCCCTGTCTTGGATTTAGGGAAAGGATCCCTGTGGTTTATACACTAGATCTTACTCTTCATACTTTATCTTTTATATTGTAGCTTTATAATATTTATATTATTTATACTGCATATATCTATATGCAGAGGTTGCTTCATGCTTTATTGCTCATTTGATTTTCAGCAATGGACTAACGTTAGTCCTCACAAGGCCACTTCCTTGACCTAGTGTTCACTAAAAACCTCTCTGTCTCGTCTTTTCAATCTAACCCCTTCCCACTTTCTGACCATCATCTTATTACTTTTCAGGCTCAACACCCTTTTCTTCCTCCTGCCCCTCCATCTTGTGTGTCTGTCCGTAATACTATATCCATAGATCTCCAGACACTTGCCTCATCCCTGTCCTCTAGTCTCTCCTCCCTTTTGACAGTTGATGACCCTGACTCGCTTGCTAATTCCTATAATTCTATCCTGACTAAAATGATAGACTCTTTCGCCCCCTTGCATTCCTGCAGTCCAGGAACCTCTAATCCTCGTCCATGGCTCAACCCCACTTTCCATTTTATTCGTAGGTGCACGCGTGCTGCTGAATGTATGCGTAGAAAGTCCCGTACAAAGGCTGACTTTCTCCATTACAAGTTCATGCTGCAATGTCTCGGCTCTGGGCTCCTGCTAGCAAAACAGAACTATTACCGGAAACTTATAAATAACAACAAATCGAACCCACGTCATCTTTTCTTCAACTCCTTTCTACGCCTCTCTCCCGCTGACCCTCTCCTTTTTCCACACTCTCCACAGGACTTTGCGCATTACTTTCAGCATAAAGTGGAGTCCATCCGTGTGCAGATATCTGGTCCTAGGGATGACTCTCAGATTATGTTGCCCTCTCCCACGTCAGCTATTCTTGGATCATTTGCTCCTGTGACCCATTCAGAAGTCTCTCGCCTGCTTCTATCATGTCCACTTACGACCTGTCCGCTTAATCCCATGCCCTCTGTATTACTGAAGCACTGAAATCATGTGCTTACCCCTATACTCACTCACATATTCAATGCCTCCCTTACATCTGGAATTTTCCCTTCTGTCTTTAAGCATGCCCATGTTAAGCTCATACAAAAATAGCCCTCGCTGGACCCCTCTTGTTTAGCCAATTACTGCCCGGTCTCTCTCTTACCAATAACCTCTAAACTGCTAGAACAATTAGTCTTCTTCCGTATCACTAACTACCTTCATGCTCATAACCTATTGGATCCTTTGCAATCTGGATTCCGTCCTGCGCATTCCACCGAGACGGCTCTGTGTAAGGTTATAAATGATCTGCAGGTTGCAAAGGCCAGTGGCCACTTTTCTATTCTTATCCTCCTTGACCTCTCCTCTGCTTTCGACACAGTCTATAATTCCCTCCTTATGCGGATACTTCACTCTTTGGGCATTCGGAATGAAGTGGCATCCTGGTTTCTATCCTATCTCTCTGACAGAACTTACTCTGTATCTTATGCTAGCAACACCTCTTCTCAGGTTCCTCTTGGTGTGGGTGTCCTGCAGGGGTCTGTTCTTGGACCCTTATTGTTCTCCCTCTACACTATTTCCTTGGGAGATGTTATTACCTCTTTTGGCTTCAAATATCACTTATATGCAGACGATACACAAATCTACTTGTCCACTCCTAAGCTACCTCCTGACATCCAATCAAATTAAATCTTTCTAAAACTGAACTGATCATTTTTCCACCTAAAACTGGTCATGTCCCATCTTTCTCAATCTCTGACAATACCCCCATTTCCCCTATCCAATCTCCTCGCTGCCTAGGTGTAATTATTGACTCCTCTCTCTCCTTTTCTAACCACATAAACTATGTTGCAAAAACCTGCCGCTTCTTCCTTCGCAATATAGCCTAAATCCGCAGGTTCCTTTCTCTCCCAACCACCGATATGCTTTTGCATGCTCTCATCCTATCGTGCCTGGACTATTGCAACCTACTACTTTCTGGTCTTCCTGCTACCCACCTCTCTCCCCTTCAGTCTATACTTAACTCTGCCATACATATTGTTTTGCTCTCTAATAAACTGGATCCCAAATCTCCACTGTACCGGACAACAACCTGGCTCCCCGTTAAACAGCGCATTACATACAAAATCCTTCTCCTAACATTTAAATCCCTTTGCTCTGCTGCTCCTCATTATATTTCCTCTCTAGTCTCCCCATATGTTCCTGCCCGTACCTTCCGCTCATCGCAGAACCAGCTTCTTTACAGACCCCCCACTCGGACTGCTTCCTCTCACCTTAAGCCTTTCTCTCTTCTAGCTCCCATCCTCTGGAATTCTATTCCCCTCTCTCTACATCAAGAAACCTCAATTAGCAGGTTTAAATCTAGCCTTACATCCCACTTATCTGGTAACCAGCACAGTATTTGATTGTTTTATTAGCACTGCATACGTCTCACTCCAGCACTTATACCCATTCCATTGTATCTGTATGTTACCCACCTAACTAGGTTGGAAGCTTTATGCGGCAGGGACCTCATTACCTCTTGTGGCAAAGCCCTAGCACTTCTATTTATATACGTTATATATTTATGTACTAAACTATCTATGTACAATATTTATCCCCCTTGTATGAATTTATTGTATTTTATACTGTACAGCACTGCTATTGATATTCTTGCTACTAACATACTTTTGTGTAGGTATTTGTGGTTTTTAATTTATTTTTATGTATTTTTGTAAGACAATTATAGTCAATCCTCGTCCCCATGTCTGACATATACGGGGTTTAATTTACCTTTAATACTTACCCTTAATTGCATGATAACATCCCAGGGGTGGGGTAGAAGAGACTAGGTGATATGTGGTTTGTTTAGCTTCTGATGAAGTGGATTAGTCCATGAAACGCATCAGGCTGACAGTATGATTGTATAAATTAACTTTTTTACTCATACCCCGAGTAGAGTTTACCCTTATTAAATTCAAGACTGGTGTGCGCAGCTACACTTTCTTTATTTGAGATGCTTGCTTGCCACAATACGGTCTGTAGGTGTATGTACTTGTCTCAGTTTGGGGGTCATGTGTTTTTGCATTTATAACCATAAAATTTAATTTTAGCTTTTTGACTATAGTTACCCTTTAAGTATGGCTGCCACTGGAATGGAAGGGTAGGTCAGTAGGTGTGTATACCTATGTCAGGTTGGGGGTTATGTGTTTTTGCATTTATGACCATAAAATTAAATTTTTTTTGATGATTGATCAAAATTAGCTTTTTGACTATATTTACCCTTTAAGTATGGCTGCCAGGGGAATGGAAGGGTAGGTCAGTAGGTCAGTGTGTATGCCTGTGTCTGTGTGGGGGTTGGGGGTATGTGTATATGTTTTTTTAAACTGTTTTGATCACTTAAACATTATTGACGTAATGCGGTAACACGCAGAAGTCTTAGCTAGGTAACAGCACACTTCTCCTGTATGTCCCGCACGTCTGTACCGAATTTCATGTCTCTAGCTTGAAAACTGTGGGAGGAGATACAGTCCAAAAAGTGGAAGAATAAAAGGGAAAGAAAGAACTTAGTATTGTTTAAGTGTATTTGTAACTAAATTGTGCATAAGGATTTGTGAAATTAAATATCCCCACCAAATAAATGTTTTTAGGCACAACCACCTTCCCCTTATTTAAAACACCTAATTCAGCAGTCCCTGTCAGGAAACTGCAGTTGAGATAGTAAATTGTAGGATGAGAATTCACATTATAATGAGAAGTCGCCTTCCAAAGTGGAATTGCTGGCACAAAATGAGGACATGTCATGTGTGTGGGTGAAAATTTGTATTCTTTTCCACTGACCAAACACTGCTTTCTCTCTGGTGTGCTGCCCTTGGAACTAATGTAATTTGCCCTTCTCGTCTAGGTGAAAGTGGCATCACAATAGGATGCAAAAGTCCACCTCTCAGCTGCTTATGCCACCTATGAAATCCCCTGCCACTGTCATTTTTTCTCTGGTGATCTTCCCTCCAGGAGAATACAATCCTGTTTATGTGAAATGTATTTCAGAAAATTGGCAATGTGTAAACTAAGTCTTTTTAATTTTTTATTCAGGTTATACCACTGTTGGCTACAGCCTGAGCATTTAGATTCTTCTTTGTGGATCATGTCCACTTGTTCCTATTTCATTTAAATCATTTGTGCATCATATTCTGTAAAGGTAAATGTAGACATGATGTAGTCAAATGTTTATGAGGACTGTGCCTTGTTTATGCTGCAGGTTGCCAGGAAACCAATTTCTGGTGGAAGACAGACATAATCTAAAACAAGAGAATCAGTATATAACAATAAGTAACAGTACCTGTTCCTATAGATGCCTTATCTGATGTTCTGTCCCAGAACACTGAACTGTAGTAGAAAAGCAGATGTAGTAAAACAGGAGGGTGGAACACTCCCTAAGGCTAGGTACACACAGTAATATATTTTTGGTCGACCGTCCGATAGGGCCGTATATCGGTCAATCAGCCGAAAATATCTTACCGCATGTACGGGGAGGCAAATAAGAAAAGCAAATAACACAAAAGATGGAAATTGCTAAAAAAAAAAAACCAAAACATAATTATTGTGGAATAATAGGAAACCAAGGGTTTCATTTTTTTGGGGGGGGGGGGCTCTTTAAGACACAGATCTTTGGCGCCTAGGTCAACAGGAAAAAAAAAATTTGCTTCTGAGGATTTTACATCCAATTTTTACCTGATAAGGTAAATATAAGGCAATTTGTTTGGAAAGTGGAGAACAATAAAGGTAATAAAATTACTCTTGCTTTTATTAAAACATTTTTAAATACAGATGAAAATGAAGACATTTAATAGAATACTGAGCAGTGTAAATAAAAACATTCTTATTACAGTAAATAACACATACAGTAATCCTCAGAGATATATAAGGCCCATTTTCAGTGTCAATTTACTAAAACGTCATTGTAGTAAATAGTCATCTGAGCAAATGACTTGCTTAAAAATACAAAAAAAAAAACCCCGAAACCAACATCAAAACTTCAGCCACAAGAGGCTCCGAGCTGCGACCTTTTCCAAGCGACATGTATCTATGAGTAAGAAGAGATCTAATAGGAACTGTCATTGAGGAAAAGCTTGATATCCTTGAGGTCTGGCTGCTCTATTCCACTTTTTTATATAAATTTAATTTTCTCCAGCTCTGCTGTTTAATGGCAGTTTACATAAACATCAGTCATGTCCTGCACATTCAGATCACAGCCCCTTTTGCATTTTTTGATATTACATATTAGTTTCCTAAGCTTGGTTTTAATACATTCCCATGATACACAGATATAGATATATCACTATAATAAACGAAGAATGTTTACCTCTTAAAAACATGTCTTGCTCTGATAGCCAACTTCTGCAAAACAACATAGTGGTACGTATGTGTTGAAAAGTATTTGTCTGTTATTATATTTCACCACATTTTGCCCTTTTGCATTAGGAGAAAACAATCTTTATTTAAAAGAAAGACAGTTTTTTATGATTGTATAAATATATTTCTGTAATTTAGAATAAGGCACAAAATGTAAAAAATGTAAAAACTACATGTTATGATTCAATGCAGTTTAACAGCACCCCCTACTGACATCATTGTGACTGTTTTCCCAAAGATTGTAGAATACAATCCTAGCACTATATTTAAAAAC
Organism: Hymenochirus boettgeri; assembly: GCA_019447015.1. Lineage (NCBI taxonomy): Eukaryota > Metazoa > Chordata > Amphibia > Anura > Pipidae > Hymenochirus > Hymenochirus boettgeri. The sequence goes on from CM033477.1 coordinate 88,742,950, forward strand.
CTGTCAAGTATTTTACTTTTTTTAACTTTTTTTTTTTAAACTAAATAAGGAGTTTGGTGAGATTTACAATTATCTGAAGAATGAAAACCATTATTGATAGCTAATAAAGCTCTTACAATAGGAAAATTAGTGAGGATTTTTTTTGAAAGCCCTAAAGAAAGCACAGTTAGTGCATAGTTAGCATAGTTGAAAGTAAGTTTTGAGTAAGGAGAAGGTAAAGGTTTTGAGCTTAAGAAAGGACACTGTATCTGCCTGGCTAATCTAGTGTTTGTATTGTAACCTGCACATCGGCTTCCAAAAAACATATTTGGGGACTTTATAAATTGTTCACAATTGATCGCAAGGCTTGATACTGTAAATGCCTGTACACTAGGCATACATCAGATAGATTAGACATTCGTCTATAGATAAACATATAATCTATTTAATGTCTAAACACACATTTTACAAGCATACAAACAGCGGTTCTTATCTTGAGATAATCCCATCTGGCTATGTAATTATTAAGCCTATACATAGCATTAAAATTTTGAGCGATTCTGCAAATTTGACCAAATAGCTCAATATATCGATAACACATATGACATCTTTCCAATCTGCCGCTTGAAAATATTGAGCTGTTTATTTTTCTGCCAAACCTCTCTTCATGTTCCCACCTCCTGCAGATTTTAAGGGAAAATCTGAAAAGATCAAGGTGGGGAAATCCAATTTTAAAAATATCTGTCCATGTATAAGTAGCTTTAGATAGATTAGACATTGGTCTATAGACAATCAAGCTCTGAAAGTCCTTTTCCTGAATTGAAGGCAACTTATCATTAAATATGCTACAAATGCATCTAACATACTGGTAAAAATAGCAGTTGGGGTTACAGGCAGATCACAACTCACCAGTTGTCACTTATATAAATTGACAGAATATCTTTACTTTTTTTTGTATTAAAAATAATCCCATTGCTGTTCACTGGTGTAAAGGCGGTTACCCCCTTTCATTGAGAAGAAAGGTGAAAATAGAAAAATGGGTCTCTCACCTACCTTCAACACCTGAAAAAAGGAGATGCATCCCTTAAAGTCTTTTGTTATGGCTTGTTTTTCCACAATAAATGGAGTTATCCTCTTTCATGCCAATTAAATGGTAGTGTACTATACTATATGACATAAGGTTCTTACACTGCCTTGTTTCTGAGCTGTTTTGTTTTTCTGGTGGATGTGTACAAGTGAATAATTTTTTGTGGACAGTATTAAAATATCACCTGATGCACTAGCAAATTTACACAGTTCAGATATTAATTGTGAGTTGGCTTTAGTTGACACACCCCAATATGGGGGCATGTAAAGAGCAGTATAAAAATGAGGAAAACATATACATTATCAATTAATTATAATTATAAAGGTTATATCCTTATATGTCACAGTCATAATATATTATATTTACTGGGCAATACTCATGACTGTTGTTTTTTTGGTTAGGATTAGAGATGGCCGGTTCGCGGACCCGAACCCACATCCGCCGCGGATTTATCCCGTCCGCGAACGGCGGATTATTCCGGATTTTCCGCCTTCCGAACTTCGGAACAGCGGATTTTTTTTTTTTTAAATTTTCGAAATTACAAGGATCTCCGTATTTTTCGAAAACGGAGGTCCTCGTAATTACGAGAATTCTCGTAATTACGAAAATTTTAGAAAAAACGAGAAATTCTTGTAAATTCGCGGAATTTTTGCATTTTGGGGATTATTTTGAAGACTGAGCAAGCCACATGTCCCAAATTAACCAATGGCAGCTAACATGACCTGACAGTGTAGGAGTTAGAGACAGTTTTTTGTGCTTTTTGAGCTTTTTTTGAGCTTTCTGTATGTGGATTTCAGTATTGTTGTAGTTAACCACCCCTGTATTCACACATCTTGAGACCCAACAGTCCTTTTAAGGATTAACCTTGTTGTAACGGAGAGGAGGACCTGTCTCTCCACTGAGAATGTAGACCACCTTACATTCATCAAGATGAATGAGGCGTGGATCACATCTCAGTACAGCACCCCTATTGCTGATGCTCATGCCCGTGACTGAAGGCCTCCTGCCCCTGGCCACCCGTACTGCTCCTTCCGCCTCATTTTCCGCCTAGATGCTTAGCTGATGCCAGCTTAGCTGGCAAATGGCAAATTTTTCTTATTGGCAGGGCCATATATGGTCCTACCTTGCTCTACTGCATTCAAGTTGTGAAATAACAAATGCTCTGCAACAACAGCTACTTTGTGGCTAATTTTTCTAAGATTGGGTCGATCCTACTTGGCCTGAGAGCAGTACTTTGTTCTTCCTTCTCTCTCCAAGAGGCACCTTTGTGGTGTCACCTACTCTGACCATCTCATACAGCCACAACAGCTACTCCCTGGCTAATGTTTTCAGCTCTGGGTCAATCCTGCCTGGCACTAGAGCAGTACTCCTTATTACAAAGTGTGGGCCTGCTGTAACTCAATGGTGCGGTTCCTACAAAGCCTTACCCGTTCACCCGCTTTCCCTTGCACGAAGCATACTCTGAGGGAGAGAAGCCAATGGGGTGAGGGGTATGTCCCATTAGGCAAGCCTGCCTGGCTCTTCAACAATGGTGGCAAACTGCAGTGGGCCTGCTGTAACTCAATGGTGTGGCTCCTACAAAGCCTTACCCGTTCACCCGCTTTCCCTTGCACGAAGCATACTCTGAGGGAGAGAAGCCAATGGGGTGAGGGGTATGTACAGTGGGGCCAAGCCTGCCTGGCCCCACAACAATGGTGGCAAACCGCAGTGGACATTATGTAACCCAGTACCCCCATCGCCTTCTTTCCCTTGTTGTGTGCAAACTACTATATAGGGGAATGTGGCCAATGTGGTGTGTGTAATGGCATTAATGGTAATATACAATAAATACGTTTTTGTCAGAAGTGAATTAAAATATTTTACTACTTATTACAATACAGTATTATAATAAAAAGTAAGTAGTGGTAGTGGTAGCCGAAGCGGCGCAGGAGCCGGCGCTGGAGACCCTCCATAATCCTGTGCTTTCGGCGCCGCACATAGGTGCCGGGGGCGAAATCATTGTACCCCCTGGCCAGGAGGTACTGTGTGGCATACATCTGCCTTACAGAACTCGCCATTGTGCAGGCAGAAGGTTCCGGTTCCTCGTTTTTAAGAAAATCCTTGTTTTTACGGAAATCCTCGTTTTTACGGGAATCCTCGTTTTTACGGAAATCCTCGTATTTTCGAAAATACCGTTTTTTTTAAATTTACGCTAGCGGACTGTAATTTTTAGGTATTGTAGGCATTGATACTTGTTTCCAAGGTCATTACCCAGGTCCCTGAGTGATTAAGTGTACGTTACCAAGGTTATTTAGACCACTTTTAATGTGGATTTTGCCGAACTTTCATTTTAATACGTTTTAACGGGTCCGCTCGAAAATCCGCGGATCCTCGCGCGGACCGGATTTTTCGAAGTTCGGACATCTCTAGTTAGGATAAACACTGAAACAATGAGAGACTTTCAAGGTTTCTTTGCATAAGTTTGGACTTGGCTTTATTCTCTACGCATGTACAATAAATATATTTTTGAAGACCTCTGCCAAGTAACCTGTCAACAACATAGAATTTATAATTTTTACAATAATTTTATTTCTTTTCAACATTAATATGTATACCTATCCACACCTTCTAAAGTCTTGTTTAATATAATTAGTTATAAATGCAAATGCAATTGAAACAAGAATTTGAATTTATCTCTACATTGATTCGTTTGCCCCTGTCATAATAAATAGTTTGGTTTATTATTAACATTGCAATCATTTAAGATTGACTTGAATATTTAAACCCGTGTTATGTCTTTACAGTTAATAAAATACTATTTGGCTACATTACAAATTTCTTAATTAGTTTATTGATTCTTTAACGGTTAGGTATTTGTGCACATTCAAACATATCGATATAGCTTGAGCCTGGTATTAACTAGCAAATTCAGCATGAAGGTCATTCTGTGCTGTACTTTTAGTGCAATACATTTTTATGGAAAATAAACAGAAAAAAAACTAAAATAAACAGAAAAGATGCTTGTGAAGGTTCTCATTCATCCAGGTCTGGTATATCTGTTGTATTCAATTAGATCAACTGGACTTGAAATGTAGTTCTTGAAGACGTTTCGCTAGTCATCCGACTGGCTTTCTCAATTCAGAATGACTTGTACAAGAATCTGTGGCAATTATGTAACCTGGAAAATCCCAATTAGCATTTCACAGCCAGGTGTTAGGGTGTGATTAGATAGTGGCTAAGAGGTTGTATAGGAACGCCCAGAGTAAGGTGTTAAAACAGCATGTACATGGCGCAGACAGTCCAGAACTCTCAGGATTTCACCAACAAGATTGAAGATATAATACTCGGTGTAGAAGAAACTATGGTGTCCTATGATGTGACATCTCTCTCACTTGTATACCCACCAAGGAGGCTGTTGACATGGTGAGAAAACGGCTGGGCCAAGACAGCACTCTTACCAAGCAGAACTGATCTAACCCAGAACAGGTGTGTTCCTTGTTTGGACTTGTGCTGAATACCACCTATTTCAAATACAGGGATAAGTTCTATAAGCAAAAACATGGATGTGCTATGGATCTCCGTTCACCTATTGTGGCCAACCTTTAACAGGAGGAGGTAGAAACAACAGGCGCTTAATACCTTTAAGGGCATAGCACCCAGCCACTGGTTCAGTATGTTGATGACACCTGGGTTAAATACACCAGAAGGAAGTACCAGCTTCACAGAACACATTATGCGGTGGACCAAAAACATTAAATTCACAAGGGAAGAGGTACAAAACAAAAAAACTGGCTTTCTTGGACTGCTTGGTAGAAGTTAAGGAAAATGGTAAACTGGAAGTAGAGGTTTACAGAAAACAACACACACAGATCAGTATTTGATGTTTGACTCCCACCACCCTTTAGATCACAAGCTGGGGGTCATCAGAACCCTGCAACACAGAGCCGAGAACATCCCACTAGCACAGAGGCGAAGGCTAAAGAAATGAAACATCTCAGAGGAGCCCTTAAAACTTGTGGATATCCAGACTGGGCCTTTGTCAAAGAAGTAGAAGTAGAAGGAAAGAAAAGAACACGAATACCAACAGTGAAGGGGAAAAGCAAGACAGGAGGAAGAACATGGTCATCCCATATGTAGCAGGGGTCTCCGAGAAATTAAGAAGAATTTTCAAAAAACATCGTATCCCTGTCTGCTTTAAACCGAACAAACACACTGAGGCAGCAATTGGTACAATCCGAAAGACCCAATACCAAAACACAAGAAAAGCGACATCATATATGCAGTGCCGTGCAGTGAAGAATGCTCTGATTTGTATGTGGGGGAGACCAAACAGCAACTGCATCAACGTATGGCCCAGCACAGAAGAGCCAATTCCTCGGGTCAGGACTCAGTGTTATCTGCATCTAAGGATAAAGGACATACCTTTGAAGATTGTAATGTAACATACTGGCGAAGGAACGTGACTGGTTCAAGAGAGGTGTTAAGGAGGCCATTTATGTGGAAATAAAGAAACCAAGCCTAAATGAGGTGGGGGGGTTCGACACACAACTGTCTGCCATGTACCATGCTGTTTTAACACCTTACTCTGGGTGTTCCTATAACACCTCTAGCCACTATCTAATCACACCCTTAACACCTGGCTGTGATATGCTAATTGGGATTTTCCAGGGTACATAATTGCCACAGATTCTTGTACAAGTCATTCTGAATTGAGAAAGCCAGTCGGATGACTAGCGAAACGTCTTCAAGAACTACATTTCAAGTCCAGTTGATCTAATTGAATACAACAGATATAAACAGAAAAGATGTTTTTCTGGCATTAAATCACAACTGCACAGTAATTTAAGTATAAAAGGGACATCTTGGAAATGAAATACATTCAGAGAAGGGCAACTACATTAATAAGGGGAATAGAGGGGTTGACTATGGGGACTATAGGGGATCATATCCCCATGCAAGCGCTGCTTCTCCATTGTAAAAGGACATAACTTAGGGGCAGAAGATATATTATTGCTGTACAAGGATATTGAACTGATAGAAATTGTAATTCTTTCTGAGAAACCAAACATAACAATCGAGGTTAGTTCAACAGAGCATTATAAACATTTAAGAAAATGATAATTGGATTACCTGGTAATTTTCTATAGGTGGAATTCGTCTAATTTCTAGCTTATACATATTGGTCGTCCCCCCCCCCCCCCTCCCTTTCCCCTTATCCGAAAGGTTTAATGATAACATCAACCCATGATTTTATTTCCCTTAGTGCTTTTTATTTTTCTTTATTAAAATTTGATATACCTTTAGTGTTTATTTTTTAGATAAAATTGATTTCCTAACTGTATTAAAGATTACTGCCACTGTGGGAAATGTAAAAGTATTCCCAAGATTCTCATCATATTCCAGGGATACCTTACTCTGGTTATCATCATAATGCCCTGAGTTTTAATGTAAATCATTAAGAAGTTGTAATATAATTTCATCTAATTGTGTATAGTGTATGTCATTGCATTGTGGACTAAATTTAAGTATCAATTTGCAACAAAATTAAACTAGATCTTTAATGGCTTCAAAAAATCTAGTGAGTGAGTGCATGGGTGTAAATGATGAGATTTAAATCTTTTTTATGCATTAGCTGTAGATCATGTTTAGAAAGATGAACAATCTGTAATTTGTAAGGTAATTTGTCCCTCTGATTTTCCTGCCACGATATCCCCATTTGTTTAGATTTCCTAGGCTGCTTGTGTCTTGTTGCCCCTCCTTGTGTGTTGAATAATTTCGATCCTCCTAAAAAAAACAGAAGATTCTGATTGAGAATATGTGGTTAGGGATAGTATAATGTCCAAAAGGTTTTGTGTTTATTTAGATTTAATCGCCCTACCATTCCTTGTGGTTTCTTTACAAAATCTACATTGTGAACAAGTACCTTCAGGGTCGGATTATGAACAAGGCAGCCTAGGCAAGTGCCTTGGGCCCAGATGGCAGAGGGGCCTGCTGAGGGCTGGGTCCAGCTGAGACATAATAGTTCTTTGTGAAGAACAATTATCTCAATTCTGCATCTTCCATTCAAGACAATGCAGGTAGGCAGCACATTGGTAAATACTCATACTCATGATGTACAGCACATTGGCACGCAGTGCACCTCTCCTCCATCAATTCGCAATGTGCCTGCTTTCCCGCCACCTGCCTGGTATGGAGCGTGAAGCGACAGCTGCTGCCCTTCTATGCACACCGAGTCATAGGTGTCTATTTAAGATGCAAGTGCTTGTGCTAGTCTGCCGGAGGTGGGTGGATGCTGGTGTGACAATGGCCAATGGGGGTATGTGTGTGTTGGTGTTAATTTGTTGTGCCAATGAGGGCGGGGTGGTGGTGCTGGTGTTAATTTGGTGTTTCAATTGGGGGGGACTGGTATTAAAGTGGTGTGCTAATTTGAGGGGGCTAATGTGGTGTGCCAAGGGGGAGGGGTTTGGTGTTAATGTGGTGTGCCAATGGGGGGGGTGTTGGTGCTGGTGTTAATGGGGTGTGCCAATGGGGGTGGTTGCTGGTGCTGTGCCAGTGAGTGTAAAGTGGTGTACCAAATGAGGGTTGCTTGGGGTGTGGCAATGGGGGGTGCCAATGGGGGGGAGGTATGCCGGTTGTGTGCCGGTGGGGTGGGGTGATTATTATTATTATTGTGGATTTATATCCCAGCCAAAATCTCCCGTAGCGCTTTACAATTACATGTATTCATTCACATCAGGTCCTGCCTCGAAGAGCTTACAATCTAAGCACATTTATTTGACACAAACAAACTATCAGTACATCTTTATGATTGTGCGGGAACTAGGAAACCTGAGTGCCTGGAGGAAACCCACGCAATCACAGGGAGAACATACAAACTCCTTAGAGATGTATCTAAGGGTGGTTTCGAACTCAAGACTTCCAGACTGCAAGGCATCGGTGCTTACCCATGAAATTCCCAGTTAACTGTACCATTTTCATTATTTTGTCAGTTTGGGTATCAGTTTGTGTACCAGTATCCTAAAATTTCCTGTTTGCTGTACCAGTGTCATTGATTTGCTAGTTTGTGTATCAGTTTTCTATACCAGTGTCATTCCATGAAATTTACATTTGGTTTACCACTGTTAGTCATTATTTACACAACCTAATACTATGTTACAATTTAACTGTTACAAAGGCATTATGGGTAGGGTATAAAGGTTGGACTAGATGGATATATGTTCTTACACAAACATATTTTTTTAATTATTTATTAAAGATTGCAAAGTTCTTGCAATCTTGCTTTTATTAGTAAAGTTTACAAATAATATGATGGTAACAATAGTGATATTTGTGTAATAAAAAGCTTTGGGAGGCCCAAATCTAACTTGTATCTAGGGCCCCATTTGGTCTTAATCTGGCTCTAAGTACCTTGTTCAAAATCTTTTTTATCTCTATTAATTTTATGCTTTTTATGGTTAATCAAATTTTTTTTTTAAATCTTTCTAGTTCTGTTTTTAACTTAGTCAGTTTAAGAATAAAATTCTCATTTTGGTTATATTGCTTTAGGGTTGATTGTACTGCTTTTAATCCCTCCCTTACCTCATCTAGTTTTTGCGCATGCCAGTGTCTTCATGGAGGACATGGAAGAAGCAGGGACCGGATGACACACAGACGGCTCCTACTCTTCACTTTTCTAAACTTTGAACAGGCGCTGCAGCGGAACCAGGGTTACTGTTTCCTTGATATAAACTACTAAATTGGCTATATATATCATTCAATTATATTTTATTATGACCATAACCACATATTTCCAACACTACCTACAGGTGAGGGGTACCATATGATGGGTACTGCCAGCACTTTACCCTAAGCAAATTTATTCCTGGGGCGGTGGGAAGAAACTGTAGTCTATGTTCACCAACATACCCTATTGTAAGTAAGTTTTATAGATATGTTTTTTGTATGGGATGGCCTAACAGTCTTTCCTGAAATCTTCAAATAGTAACATGTTAATTATTAAATTAATATCTTGCATTGACAATCAAAGTGTATATTTCTTAGACATTATGATTATAAAAAAAAACAATGGATCTTTACACACAGATCTATACAGGAAAAAACTACTACTGATAGTACATTACATCATAAGGGCATCCATAATCCAAATATAACATGCTCCATACCATTGGGGATTTTTTGTGATTGCTTAAAAACTGCAGATAGCATCTCTCTATACATTGCAAAAAGGTTTAACCAATTCAGAAACTTTAATGGAATCTTTAAAGATTCTGCCTGTACATTGGTTGCGGTAGTTTTTGCACATCCACCGTTATTTCTATTTTCTATATAAAATTGGTTAATGCCGATTTAATAGCAGCTTTCCGTAAATCTCCCTATTAGATTTGGTAAATGAAGGCATGTATCCTAACAATGTAGCTATTGGTGATATGTACTAACCAAATAATGATAGAGTATTGAGGGTGTGAATCCTGCAGTACTTTGATTGGCCCACATGGCTCTGGCTGACAGCAGGAGAATTCTAAATGGAGTGCAGCGACATACAGTATGGCCAACCCTTTTTGCGTTCTCAAAAGTCGGATATTTATTGGCTTCAGCTCCCCTTGTTTGATCTGAGTATCTGGTTGTATACTATATAAAGGAACCTTATTTATGGTGGCTGGTTGCCTAAGCCCACTTGAGGGGTGAAATGCGTCAGGGCATTTTTCTTTTGTGTGGGTTTGGATGGTGTACAGAGCAGGGGGTTCAACCTTTTATTTTCACCTATATCTATGAGTAGAAAACGCTAACCTGGTTATTTTAATGTGCATCCTAGTTTCTATATGTAGGGAACCAGATACTTTGTGTGTCTCTCTCTCTCTCTCTCTCTACCTAAGAGATATAGCACTGTGCTGTAGGTTTTGAGTAGAATTACCAGGGCCAGAGACAATTTGGGAAATTAATTCCCTTTAAAGTTGGGGTAAGCAATAGGTCTTTCTCTTGCCTCTCTATATTTCCTTTTATGACAGACTGTGGTTTTGCCTTTTTTAAAACATTACATGAAATGTGTCTTTTAACAATAAGAAGTAAAATATAATTTTTAAGTGATGTGATAACCAAATAAGCCCTAATTATATGTGTAATTAAATTGCTTTAAAGGAACATTAAACTGTATTTTTTAAGTACAGTAAATCTGCCAAGTCATCTATTCCTTGTATCCAGTTCCTGGTTTTCCTCAGTATAACCAGTACAAATGAAGGCCTCACCCATGCCAGAAATAACACACTTGTGTAAACAACATGCAAACTTTATTGTTACATCACCAAATTCACAGAACACTGGTCTGACACGATTCGTTTGCCTCCTGCGCTCTTACTCATAGGCCGTGAAAGGTCCAAATACATTCCTAGGTGCTTTACATACCCCACTCTGCTAATTAAATCATACCATGTCCACATCCACTTAAAGGTACAGTGACCTTCAATTCATGACATGTTCTAATACAAAAGTGCTAGTGCTTCAAAGTTACACTATCATTAAAGTGCTAAAATAATATAAAGTGCTAGGTGTTAAAATTCATATTTATACAATAAATATTATATATATCATGCCACTCATAATAAAGAGAATTAATGTGTACAGACACCATAGTTTAACCATCCCAATCCTAAAATACACCACATTAACCTTTAAAAGTATAAATCCATTCATATATCTATTAATATCTAACTCATATTGTGTTTTTATATCAACCTTATAACTTTTAATTTTTTACTTAATTTTTGGTGTTATTTACGTATTTAACTTCCTAACTCCCTCTGCTGTAACCATCTCTGCATATAATGAATCTATATGTATGATTTCATCTAATATATGCATGCAAATAATGTTACATACATAAATGCAGAGAGAAGAGAGAGAATACAAAATTTAAAATAAAATTTATATTACTAACTTCCAAAATGTGTGTATTTTTTTTTTAAATCATTAAATAATATATTTATGTTTATATCTTAAAAGTGAGAAACCAATAGAAGAGCTTCTCTTATATTATTTTTCAACATTTTCAAGTTATTCCTAGACAAAACAAGTTAAAACAAACACTGAATTAAGTCCAGTAGGTATCCTAGTTTCTGGTTTAAAAATCCACTTGACCTCTGCTTTTCTTAAGGGAACTGTTCTATTTCCATTTCTTTTACCAACGGGTATCCATTGTATTGCCTGTACTTGTAAATATTTTTCCTGTCCGTTATTACAAAACATAAAGTGCCTTTCTACAGGGCTTCTATCTTTATTTACAATACTTCAGAGATGTTCTCTAAATGTTGATTTTAGAGACCTTGTGATGCTACCCACATATTGTATACCCCATAAAGTACAAGTAAATAAATTACATGCATGGTATTACAATTAATGGATTGGTTGGTACCAGTAGTGTAACTACTAAATAAGTTACCTGTCTTTATATATTTATATGGTATGCATCTAGATGCTCCACATTTATAAGTGCCTATTTGTTTAAGTCATTTTTTGTTTACATTTTTATTTCCCTGAAAGAGGCTAAGTGATAATACGTCCTCTTTTCAAAATACATTTACATTTCTTTATAATATCTGTAAGTTGAACGTCGTTGTTCAATATCAGTAAATGTTTCTTTATCATAGTCATTATCCTGTTATACTGTGAACTATATTTGGTAACAAATGTAACTACATATTTTTCTTTGTTGTGGTTCTCCTTGCCTTTTACATTCCCACTGACTCCTAAAAGATCTTTTTAACCCTTTCACTGCCAGGAGATTTTCAATTTTTTTTGCGTTAACTGCCAGAAGAATTTTCAGGATTTTGCCCTCAATCGCTTTAGACTAATTTTACAGTAGGAAACCTTGCAGTAAATCAGGAATATTATACATTGTTTTTTTCAGCACAAAGTCTACTTTAACATGGTAACAGAAGTTTGTAACTTTTCTGGAAATTTTACTGAAATTATGGGTAAAATATGTGAAAAAAATGAAGAATTTGCAAATTTTCATGGATTTTTCCCATTTTTACTTATAGTTATCTTAAGGTTACACACAAAAATCTTACTGTTTCTAAAAGCTCAGATACTCCCGAGTACAACGATACCAGATATATGTAGGTACCCGACTTTTCCTGTACAGGAGACCCCCCCAAACTAAAACTGCACCTTCAAGAATATTACACCAAATTAAAATGTATAACCACTACTGACAGTTAACATAGAATATCTTCCAAATTAACTAAAATATCCCCACAAGTGAGGTATTTTTAGAAACTACACACCCGCAGGATTTCATGAGTGAGGTTAGTTTCGATCAAAATGCAGATACCCGGACGCAGCTCTTCATCCAATTGTAAGTTATTTTCTCACATTTTCCTTTTTTTCCTCAACTGTAAAATCAGAGACAAAATCAAATGCGAATTTCAGCTAAAAACTGTGGAGGAAAGTTCAAACGCATCTCAAATATGAAAGCCTAACCCCTCCCGAACTAAAAACGGTTTATGCCGCATTATGGGTGTACCCAGAGACATCGGCTACCAACTATGTAACGCTGTTGTAGTTCGGTTTCATTCTACCATCATGGTGTGGGCGCGTTCTTCGTAGAGTTTTGGCACTTTTACCAGATTTTCAAAAAATTAAATCAAAACACATTCAAAAAGGTAGAAAATCATGCCAAAACCTATGGAATGTAAAACAAAAGTTACCAAATATCAATTCCAAATGTCCTGAATCAACTGTATATTGTGTGGTTACAACCGGACGTGGAAGCGAAAAAGCACAAGTGAGACAATGCACGATGGCTCAGAAGTCAAAAATATTGTAGCCAACTCCGGAATTTGGACGCTCTGCAGTTTTTTCAAACAAAACACCCCCCGTAACTTAGAAAAAGAACCCCCAAACTATTATTCCTGAAATCTAACACCTTATAGCTATGTGCACTGTAGTTCGTTATTAATCCATCCAGGGCGTGGGCGCATTCTTCGGTAGAAGTTCGCATTTGTCGAAAAATGAAACAAAACAACACTTCAAAGTAGAAGTATAATCATGCCCAAAACCTCATGGAAGGTAAAAAAAAATTTACTAAATATCATTCTCCCAAATTTCTGAATCAACGTATGCCATATGTTGTGCGTTACACAGCGTGGACGAGGAGCGAAAAGGCCACAACGTGAGACAATGCACGAATGGCTCGAAACGGCAAAAATATTAGCCACCTGAATTTGAGACTGTCTGCAGTTTTTTCCACAAAACACCCCGTATTAGCTTAGAAATAACCCCACACAAACTATATATTCCTAAAATTTACCACACCTTCACTATGTAACACTGTAGTTTTTCATTCATACCATTCATGTGTGGGCGCAGTTCTTAGTTAGTAAGTTCGCATGTGTCTGAAAAAATTGAACAAAAACAAATTCAAAAGGTAGAAATCATGCACAAACCTAGGAATTGTACAAAAAAGTTACTACATATAATCTCCCAAATGTCTCTTTTGTGATTTTGATGATTGGGGATGATGTGTTTTTGTGTGATGAGATTGAGTTCTGGAATTTGTTTGATGATGTTTTGACTGATGTGTGATGTGATTGAATTGTGTGATGATGACTGATGATGATTGATGATGAATTGCCTTAGTGATGATGTGATGACTCTGATGTGTGTGCTTGATTGATGATGATTTGATTGAACTTGATGATGATGTGAGATGATGCTTGATGAATTGTGATTTGTGTTTGATGAAATTGATTGATGATGATTGATGTGAATTTGATGATGATGGATGATGGTGATGGGGGATTGATTGATGTTTGTGTTGATGATGACCCTGTTGATGTGAATGATGATGATCTGATTGATTTGAACTGAATCAGTGATGATGATGATGAATGACTGTGATTTTGATGATGATGGGGAATTGAATGATTGATTTGGAATGGTGATGAGATTTGGGATGTGAATGTGCTTTGGACGATGTGTGATTTGATTGTGAGGAATTCATGATGATGTGAACTTGTTGATGATGAGCCTGAATTGAAATTGATGTATGATTGATTTGTTGATGTGTGTGAGATGAGAATGTGTGTGATGTTTGATGTGATGTTTGATGAATTGATTGCTTGTGAATTTTGAATTGAGATTGATGATGATGAGTGTAGATTGATGAATGGATGATGATGTTGTTTGATTGAATGATTGATGAGTGATGATTGAGATTTGTGATGAATTGAGTGTTGATGTGATTTGAGTTGATTGATGATTTTGAATGATGAATGTGTGGAATTGATGAATGTTTTGTGGTTCTGAATTGATTGGTGTGTGAATTTGATGATGAAATTGTGATGATGTTTTGTATTGAATGAATTTGCGGATGGATGATGCTGATGGGAATGATTGAATGAATTATGTGGAGTTGATGCTGTGTTGTGAATTTTTTTGAATGTGTGATGTGATTGATGTGGTTGATGTGATGAATGATTGATGGTGTGATGCTTGATTTTTGTGTGATGATGAATTTTGATTGTGATGATTGATGTGATGGATGTTGAATTTGAGTTGAATGGATGATGTTGTTTGTGATTGATTGATGATTTTGATTGTGATTCTTGATGATGATGATTGTGGATGATTGTGATTTGGATTGAATGATGATGATGCTGATGATTGATGAGTGTGAATGATGATGATGTGTTTGTGATGGTTTGATTTGATTGGATGGATGAGGATTTGTGATGATGATGATTGATTGTTTGATTGATGCGTTGAACTTTGAATGAGTGGTGATGATTTGAATTGATTTGATTGATGTGTGTGATTGGTGCTGATGTCGTGAATTTGCTGAATGTGATGGATGATGATTTTTGAATTGAAAGTTGACTTTGATTGAATTGATTTGTTGATGATGATGTGCATGATTGTGTTTGAAATTGTGATGAAATTTGGTGATGCTTTGGGTGTTGTTGTTGTGTGAAATTGTGTGTGTGAATTTTTTTGATGTGTGATTGAATGATGTGATGAGAATTTGATGATTGATTGTGATGATGATGATTGATGTGTGCTGTTTGTGATGAATTGATTATTGATGTTGTTGTTGTGGATGAATGACTGAGGATTTGTGTGGTGAATGTGAAATTTGATTGATGATGTGAATCATGTGATGATGTGAGTTGTTTTTGACGTCTTGTGTTGTGTCTGATGAATGTGTTTGATGAATGATATGGGGATGAATCCAAATTGACTTGTGTGTGAATGTTGATGATGGATGTGAATCGGAATTGATGTGTTTGTGACTTGAGAATTGTGAATTGATGAGAATTCTGAATTGATGTGATGATTTGTGATTGTTTGTGATGATGTGATGATTTGATGGAAATTTGATGTGTCTGTGTGATGATGATGAATTGATTTCTGGTGATTGGGAAGCTGATGTGTGATGATGATGATGATGTGTGTGATGATTGATGATTGATGTTGTGTGGGAAATGTGTGTTTTGATGATGTGTGTTGTGATGAATTGTGATGGATGTTGTGATGAGAGGGTGATGATGTGTGTTGATGGATGATTGTGATGGGAATGAATGAACTGGTGTGATGTGTTTGATCTGATGACTTGTTGTGGATGTGAATTGAATTGATGAGATTGTGATCTGATGATGTGCACCCCCCCCTGTTTTGATGGATTGGGTTGTTGATGATTGTGAATCTGATTGTGTTTGCCCCCCCCCCCCTCTGGTTTTGTATTGTGATGTGATGTTTCGGTGTTGTGTGTGTGGTGTTACTGTTGTTGAGATGAATTGATCTTTGATGATGATGATTGTTGTTGATCTGATTGCGTTGTGTGTGGATGATTGATTTGTGATGGATGATTTGTGTGTTGATGTGTGTTGTGTTGATGATGATGTTTTTGTGTGGGGAATGAATCTTTGTTGAGTGATTGTGTGATTGATTTTTTGATGTTGATGTGTTTTGTGATGTGTGGTGACTTGATGATTGCCCCTCCGCACCCCCTGTTGTGGTTTGTGTCTTTGATTGAATGATTTGTTGAATTGTGATGATGTGGATTTGTGTGCTGATGATTGTGACGGATGGATTGATGTGATGATGTTGATGTTGAATTGTGATGTGATGTGTGAAATTGGTTTTTGATGATGATTTTGTGTGATGATGTGATTTTTCTGTTTGATGATGATTTTGAGACTTGTTGTGTTTTTGTGATGTGTGGAGGTGATGATGTGTGATGATGATGAGTTTGATTGATGATGACATGAATGTGTGATGATTTGTGTGTTGTGTGTGTTTGTGTGTTCTGATGATGTGTGTGGTTGACTTTGTGATGATTGTGTCTGGTGATGAGTTGTTTGAGCTTTGCACTGATTGACGATGTTGAATTTGATGAGTTGTGAGTGATGTTGATTTGATGATGTGAAACCTGAACTGTGTGTGATGATGATCGAGGTGATATTGATGTGATATGTGAATGTGATGCTTGGACTTGATTTTTTGATTGTGTTTGTTTGTGTGAGGATTGGATGATTGTTGAATCTGATGATGTGAATTGTGCATGAGTGTGATGTGTGATGTGGAAGTGTGTGATGAATTGATTGAATCATGTGAGTGATTTGAATTTTGTGCTGGATCTTGAATGATGAGGTGATTGTTGGATTTGTTTGTTGAATGTGATTGTGATGATGAATTTTGATGTGTGTGACTGATGATGAATGATGTGTTGTTGTTGAATGTGACTGATTTTGATGAATGATGATGAGTTTGATGAATTGATGATGAATTGATGATGAATTCATTGAATGATTGTGAATCTGAATTGAATGATGATTGACTGATTGGTGTGTGATGTTGTGATGATGCTTGAATTGATGAGAGATGTTATTGTTGCATGTGATGATGTTGATGATGTGATGTTCTGTGTGATGTGATGTTGATGGTTGAGGATGATGTGATGGTGTGATGTGATGATTGATTGTGGATGATTGAATGGTGATTGATGTGGCATTTTGTGAATTGGTGATGATTGTGAGGATTGTTGTGTGTTGAGGATTGATGGATGAATGAGGTTGGTGATGTGTTGTTGAATGTGTGAAATGTTTGGTTGCTGATTGATGTTTGAATTGTGGGAATGTTGATTGTATGAATTGAGGAATTGATATTGTTTGAATGATGATGAGTTGTTTGTGATTTGAATTGTTGTGTGATTGATGGAATTGCTTGTGAGTTGTTGTGATTTGTATGACTTGTGTAACTTGGATGAGTGATGATGTTTTTTTGGATGATGGGTTGTGTTGATGATTTGTGAAACTGTGATGGATTTGATGTGAAATTTGTTGTTGATTGATGATACTGTTGAATGAATCTGAGGTGAGGAATTGTTGAATCAGTTGTTTGTTGATGCTGGCTGATGATGGTGATGTGAGAAAACTGAATGATGAGATGTGTGTGAGAGGTGATGTGATTGATGAATGTGTGATGAATTGCTTGTTGTGATTGATGATGATTTGATTGTGTGTGTGATGGGTTGATTGATTGAGGGATGTTGATGAGTGTGATGGGTGTGTGTGTGAAATGGATGTTTTGAGTGATGTGTGCTGAATGATTTTGTGTTGGTGTTGATTATTTGGATGAATGATTGAATGAATTGATTTGATGATATGAATTTTGATGATGTGTGTGTGATGAGGTGTTGTTTTGAATGATGATTGATGATGTGGATGATTTGTGATTGACATGTGTGAGATGTGATGAATTTGTGAATCAAATGGTCCTTGATTTTTGTGAGTGATGATGATGATGAGATGAGTGAGGTGCTTGATGTTGTGTGATTGTGACTGCTGTTGATGATGATGTTGTGATGATTGATGGATGACACTGAGGAATGTTGAATGATTGTTGTGAATTGATGTGAGGTGTGAATTTTGATTGGATTGATTTTTGATTGATTGATGTGATGGTGATTGATTTGTTGTGGAAAATGCATTGTGATTGATGATGATCGGATGATGATGTGTGATGTTTTGATGTGTGGAATGTGACTTGAATGATTGATTGGATGTGATTGATGTTGTGGATGATGATGAATTGTGATGAAATGTGGGCTGTGTGTGATGTTGAATTTTTGGTTGATGTTTTGAATGATGTGATGATGTGATGTTGTTGATGAAGATTGTGATTGTGATGGTGATGTTGATGTGATTTGATTGAAATTGTTGTGATTGTGTGTGATGTGATGTGAATTGAATGAATAGATGATGTGTGCTTCTGATGTGTTGTTGTGTGTTGATGTTGAAATTTGATGAATCCTTGTGATGGTGATGTGATTGATTTGAATGAATGATGATGTTGTGTTGTGTGTGTGTTGTGATTGCTGATTTGTTTCTGTTTGATGATGATTGTGATGTGGATGATTTTGATGAATTTTGATTTGTGAAAAAAAAAAACCAAAAAAAGGATGTTTGATGCTGATGATGTGATGAATTGTGATGATGATGGAATTTGATGTTGATGTGTGATGTGAAGATGATGATCGATGATGTGATGGTGACTAGCTGATTTGTGATTGTGTTTGTGATGATGATGATTTTGATGATGTGATGAGGGACTGAATGATTGATTGATGAATGATGTGTGTGATGATTGAATGATGATTGTGAATATTTGTGGTTTGTGATGAAATGATGTTGAGTGTGTGAATTGTGGTTGATGTGATGTTGTGATTGATGGATGATTGAGGATGAATGGTTGATTGTATTTGGGATGTGATGATGTGAATTGATGTGAATGTTGGATGAATTTTGTGTGGTTGTGCTGTTGAATTTGATGATTGAATTGATTGATGGTGATTGTTTTTGATGATGTTGATGATGATTCAATGTGGATGATTGAATGATGTGAATGATTGAGGGATGTATTGAATTGTGTTCTGATGTTGATGATTGTTGATGAACTGTTGAATTGAATGGATTGATTGATGATGTGATGTGAATGTGATGATTGTGTTTGATGATGTGTGTGGAATTGATGATGATTGATTGTTGTGTGATGATTTTTGATGATGTGTGGTGTGAGATTGTTGTGAATTGTGTGTGAGTGAATGATGATTTTGTGATTTTGTGTGTGTGATGATGATGTGTGATGTGATGGATGATGTGAAATTGAGGTGAGTTGATGTGATGATTTTGAAATTGAGGAGTGAGGATTGATTTTTGGATGTTGTTGATGATTGATTGATGATTTGTGATGATGATGAAGGTTGTGTGTGATTCTGTTTGATGTTTGCAGAATGATGACGTTGATTTGTGAATGTGTTGTGTTGATGATCTGAATTTGGATGATTTGATGAATTTGATGAATTGTTATGATTTTTTGTGATGATTGTGATTGATGATGATGATGTGTTGATGAGATGATGATGATGATGTGATGGTGATTGTGATTGTGATGATGAATGATGAATGAGTGAATTGAGTGTGATGGATTGGATGTTGATGATTGTTCTTGTGTGAATTGATGATTGTTGGTGATGTTGTGATGATGTGTGATGATCTGATGGATTATGTTTGTGTTTGATGATTGATGATGATTGTTGTTGATGGTGAATTCTTGGTTGTGATGTGGTGATGATGATGATGGTGATGAATTGATGAAATGATTGATGATGTGTGATTGTTGTGTGATGACTTGGTTTGGAATGATGATGGTGATTGATGAATTTGTGATGTGATGTGAATGCTGATTTGTTGTGTTTTGAATGATTGTGGGAGTGTTGTGATGCAATATGATTTGAATTGACGTTTGATTGAGTGATGTTGAATTGTTGTGAGGTTTTGTGAATTTGATGATGATGAGATGAGGATGATGATTGGCGATGTGTTGAAATTGTTTTTGAAGGATTTGATGAATTTTTGATGTGATTGTTGACTTTGATTGTGATTGTGATTGTTGATGTTGATTGTGTGTTTTGATTGAATGTTGTGAGGTTGATGATGATGGGAGTGTGTTGGATGTGTGGATGATTTTGGATGATTGATTGATGTGATGTGAATTGTTTTGATGATCATTTGTGAAGTTTTCCTGTGTGATGATTGATGATTGCTGAATTGTGACTTGATTGAATTGATGATGATGAATGATGTTGAATGATTGGTGGAATTGATTGATGTTTGATTGAAAATGATTGTGAATTATGATGTTGATGAATGATGATGTGGTGGTGATTTGAATGATGAATTTGTGTAAATTGATGATTGATGATGATGTGATTTGATTGTGTGTTGAATTGTGATGTGTGAGCTTTTGATGTGAATGATTGCATGAGTGAATCTGATGTGATTGTGAATGGAATGATGTGCATTGATCGCTCTTTGTGTGTGATGAGATGGATTGCTGTGTGAATGATTGATGTTGATGAATTGTGTGAATTTTTTGTTGATGAATTGGGTGAGATGTTGTGTGAATGTGATGTTGATTGAATGTTTGAATCATGATTGAGGATGATGATGCTGTTTGGATGATGATTTGTGATGATTGAATGATGGTGATTTGAATGATGATGAACGTGTGTGATGAATGTGATGATGATGATTTCTGTGGTGTTTGATGATGTTGATGATGGAGAATTGTGATGATGAATGATGATGATTGATTGTGAGATGATGAGATGTGTGATGATGGATGATGATGAATTGTGTGATGAATGAGAGATTGAATTTGAGTGAATGATGTTTGATGAATGGGAGTGGTGATGATGATTTGTTTGAGTTGATGATGTGAGAAAACAAAAAAAAAAACAAAAAATTGATGTGATTTCTTGAATGATTTTGATGATTGATGATTTGATGGATGCTTTTGTGTGAAGTGTTGATGATCACGATGTGATTGTTGAATTGATTTGAGATGATGGTTGTGTTGATTGTGATGTGATGGTTTGATTGTGTTTGAATTTTGATGAGATGTTTTGAATTGTTGTTTTGATGTTTTTGAGTTGTGATGATTGAATGATGAGGATTTTGATTGTGTGTTGAGTGATTGATGATGATTTGATTTGGTGATGATGATGAGGTGATTGTTGATGTGTGATGAAAAATTTTTTGATGAGTGTTTGGATGACGTGTGTGTTGACTGATTGATTGATGATGATTTGAATTTGTTGATGTTGTGTTGCGGAAAAAAAATGAATGTGGGACTGTGATTGATGTGGGATGTGATTTGATTGATGATTTTTGTGTGTGAATCTTGCTGTGAATGATTGTGTGAGTTTTTGATGTGAAACTGAATTTGATGTTTGAATGTTGATGATGTGATTGATGATGAGGATGATGAATGATGAATGTTTTGATTTGATGAATGACCTGAATCTTTGAAACTGATTTGATGGGATGTTGATTGATGATGTGTTTGAAATGATTGAATGACTTTTTGATGATTGATTGGGTGTGAATTTTTTGTGGGATGATGATGCTGTGATGATGATGATGATGAATTGAATTTTTTGTGTGTGATGAATTGAGAATTGAATTTGTTGTTGTGATGTGTTGATTGAATGTATTGTTGTTGATGATGATGAATGTGTGAATTGATTGTTGATCTGATCTGATGATGATGATGTGATTTGATGATGATTGATGATTGTGCTGGTGTTGTGATGATGATGTTGAGATGAGATGAAATGTTGATGATGATTGTGATGTGTTTCTGATGAGATGAATTGTGATTGTGATGGATTGATTGATTGATGATGCTGATGTTCTTTGATTGATTGAATGAACTGTTGAATGATTGTGAATTGAGGATGATTTTGATGTGTTTGATGAATGAATGGGAATTTGGTGATATTGATGGGAGGATGATGGCTGATGATGTTTGATGATTGATGTGTGATTGATGACTTTTGATGATTGATTTGATGATGTGATGAATTGAGATGTTTGTTGATGAGGTGATGATGATGTTGATGACTTGTGAATTGATTCGTGTGATGATTTGATTTGATGAAATGAATGTGATTTTTTGGGATTGTGATGTTGTGATGAGTGATTGTGTTTTTTTGATGTATTGATGGGTTGTGATGTGTTTGAATTTCATTTATAGCCAAATGCTGTCGATGAATTGATGATGTGAATTGAGTTTGTTTGATGATGAAATGACTGATGCTGATTTTGATTGATGATGATGTGATGATTGAATTGTGTTGTGTTGTTGATGATGATGGATGATGTGTCTTTGTTGATTGTTGATTGATGTTGATGTGAGATGTGGTTGATGAATCATGATGAATGGGTGAATGATGTTGTGTGAATTGATCGATGTTTGATTTGATGTGATTGAATTTGTGATGTGATGATGAATTCATGATGATTGTGATTGATGATGATGTTGTTGTGATGATGTTGATGTGTTGAATTGATGATGTGTGACTGATGTTGATGGTGATTGAGGTGTTGATGCAAGTTGTGACGATGTGATGATGATGTTTTTGTGTGATGACTTGATTGATGATTGAATTGATTGTTGATTGATTGTGTTGATTGTGATGTGGTGAATTTTTTCTGTGTGTTGTGTGATTGATGAGGATGTTGTGATGAATTGAATTATATGATGAATTTTGATGTGGGATTGAATTGAATGGTGTTGAATTGATTGATTTGAATTGATGATGATGTGATTGATGTGTTATGATTTGATGATTTGTCTGATGATGATTGAGATGATGTTGATGATGTGTGATGTTGATTTGATTGATGATGATGATGTGTGATTGGATGATGATGAATCAATCTGATGTGAATTGAATGATGAATTTGATGTTGTGTTGATGTTGATGATGATTGTGATGTTCATCCGGGATGCTGATGTGATGTTTGAATTGTTTGATTTTGTGTGTTGATTGTTGTGATGATTTGATGATTGATTGTGATGTGGAATCAATGTGATTGTGATGAATGAAGGAAATTATGATTGATGTGTGAATTTTGATGATTGGGATTGTGTTGATGATGATGTGATGTGCTGGGTTGTGTGAAGTTGGACTGACCCCCCTGATGAATTGATGGGTTGTGGAATTGAACATGATGATGATGATTTGTGATTGTGATTTTGAGATTGCGATTTTTGATGAATGATGATTGTGTTGATTGAATTGATGTGACGGTGATGTTGTGATGTGTGAATTGTTGTTGATCTGATTGTGAATCTTGATGAATGTGTGATGGATTTGATGGATTGTTCTGATGATGAATTGTGTGGAGGATGAATGCTTGATTTGATGATGATGTTGTGAATGATGATGCTGATGAATTTCTTTGATGTGATTGATGAGAGGGTGTTGTGGATGATGGATGGATTGATGTGAATGATGATTGTGTTTGACGTGAGTTGATGATGAATGAATTGCTGTGTGATGTGTTTGTGAATCATTGTGTTTTGATTGAGGGTTGATGATTTTGATTTGATCCTGTGTGAGCATGTGAAGGGTGTGTTTTGATGATTTGATGAATTGATGTTGATTGACCGGGACTTTTTGTGATGGATTTTGTGTGTTGTTGATGAATTTTGAATGATGATTGATTGTGATTTGTGTTGTGATGATGCATTGATGTGTGATGATTGCTGCATTGATGATGATTGATGTGATTGAAATTGCTGCTGAATGATGTGTTTGATGGATTTTTTGATGATGTGGATTTTGATGTTGTGTTGATGAATGATGATGATGTGATGATGTGAATGATTTGTGTGAATTGATTGTGATGATGGATTGATATTGATGTGATTGTGCTGGAATGATGATCCCGTTTGATGGCTTGTATGGAAATCTGGATGTTTGTGTGTGAATTTTGATTGATGATGATGATTGATGAATGATGAGATGAATATGATGGGAATGGGATGTGTGTTCGTGGCTGAATTGAATGTTGATGTGAATTGTGTGAATTGGTGATTGATTGATGAATGAATGGTGAATTGTGATGAGTGACTGGGATTGATGATGAATGTGATGATTGATCTTTGATGATTGATGATTGAATGATTTTGTGTTGATGAGGAATTGATGATGTTTGTTTGTGAATGACTTGATGATTGTGAATTGTGGATGATGATGAATTGTGGGGTGATGATTGATGTTTGAATTGATTTGAATTGATTGTGAGAATTTTTTGATTTGATTGTTTTGTGAAAATGATGAAGCTTGAAATGATTGAGAATGATGATTTGGGAATATTGGGTTGTGAAATTGTGATCTGAATGATTGGTGCTTGCTGAGCCTGATGTTTTTGATTGTGAGATGTGTGATGTGATGATGTGATGGATTGGGATGATGTGTTGTGGATGACTTGAGTGGGATGATGGGTGATGATGATGATTTGATGAAATTTGGATGATTGTGTGAATTGATTGATGATATGTGTGATGGATGATTGATGTGATTGATCCGTGATGTGATTGATGAATTGAATGTTGACTTTGTGTGCATGATTGATGTGACGATATGATGAATGTGTTGTTGAATTGTGATTGTGCTGATGATGATCTGATGAGATGATGACGTTTTTGTGGTGATTGTGAATGTGAATCAAATGATGTGATGAATTTGATGATTGACTGATGTGGGTGAATTTTGGATGTGATGTGATTTGAATCAAATTGTGTGTTCCTATTTTGATGATGACTTTGGTGTGTGTGATGATTGATTGTGAGAATCCACTGATGATGACTTGAGTCTGATTGTGATGAGGACCTGTGAATTGTTTGTGATTTTGTGATGTTGTGGTTGTGAGATTTGGATGTGTGTGATGAATTGAATTGATGATGATGTTGATGAATGTGTGATTGATTTTTTGATTGTTTGATTGAATCAATTGTTGGTGTGATTTTGTTGTGATTGATGATGATGATGTTGTGAATTGATGATTGATGAATGAATGATGTGTGTGTGTGTTGTTTGATGAATGTTTTGAATGATTGATGATTGATGATTGATGATGAAATGATGATGATGTTGAGGAAATTGATGTTGATGGGTGAATTGATGGATTGTTGATGCTGGGGGGTGATGATGAATGATTGATTTAGAATTGATGTTGGATTGGTGTGTAATATTGTGATGTGATGAAATCGATTGAATGATGATGTTTGACTGTGATGATGATGATGGTTGATTTTGATTGTGATGATGATGATTGAATCAATTGATTTGATTGAAGGTGATGACTTTATGCTGATTGACTGAATTTGACCTGTTTGAATTTGATGGAATCTGATGATGAATTTTTCTTGAATTGTTGATGTTGTTGTGTGATGTGATTTGTGAACTGATGATGAATGAAGTGAATGATCCTGTGATTGTTGATGGTTTGATGTGTGTGATGATGATTGTGATTGATTGCTGTGATGATGAATTGTGGATTGAGATGTGAATGTTTGGGATGATGTGTGAACTGATTGATGATGTTGCTTGATTGTTTTGATTTGATGTCTGATGATGATGAGGAATTGGTGATGGATGATGTGTTGGGATGTGATGTGATGAATTGAGTTGATGATGTGGGATGTGTGGATTGAATTTTGAATTTGTGTGTGTGTGAGAGTGATTGTGATTTGTGATGATTGAATTGAATGAGTGAGATTGTGATTGTGGTGTTGATTGTGATTGGATGATGAATTGTTCTTTGATGATCGATGTGTGATATGATGATGGAATGATTGTTCGGAATCATGTGATTGTTTTTTTTTTGATGATGTGATGTGTGATTGATGATGGAAGGTGTTTGATGTTGATTGTGATGAATTGTGATGATGATGAGGATGTTTGACCTGATTGATGATGTGTTGATTTGTTGTGTGAATTGATGAATTTCTGTGTTTGATTTGAATGATGTGTGTTCTGAATGATTGTGTCTTTTGATGTGTGATGAATTGATGATTGATGATTTTGATGTGTTTTGGATGAATGTGATCCGATTTGTGATGATGGGAATGATGTGTGTGACTTGAGAGTGTGATCTTGTTGTTGGTTGTGTGTGACTGATAGATGAATTTTGATGCTTGTTGAATCAATGATGATGAATTGATTGATTGAAATGTGTTTTGAGGAATGATGATGTGATGTGTGATTTTGATGGTGATGATGATTTGTTTGAATTGTTGATGATGTGATGATGATGGGTGTTGTGTTGTGTGTGACTGATGATGATGAGTGATGATGATATTTGATGTGTGATTGATGATGATTGATTGTGAATGGTGTGATGATGAATGGATGGATTGATTTGTGTGATGAATTGACTTGAATCGTTGATGATGATGATTGATGTTTGATGTGGATGTGGGTTGATGTGGATGATGCTGTGAATTTTTGATGTGAATGATCTGGATGAATTTGATGATGTGTTTGTGTGATGATGAATGTTGTGACATCTGGGTGTGATGTGACTGATTTTTTGATGTGATGATGTGTGAAATTGTGCAGTCAATTTGAATTGATGTGATGATTTGATGATGTGTGTGAATTTGAGATTGATTTGTGCTCTGTGTGAAATTGATGATCGCAATTCATGATGATGTGTGAATTGTGAATGGGAATGATGTGGGGTTGATGTGATGTGTGATTGTTTTTGATTTGATGTTAGTGATTGATTCTGATTGATTGGTGATGTGTGATGAGTGTGATTGATTGTCTGATGTGTTTTGTGTGTGTTTGGTGTGAGTCGATGGATTTTGATTGTGAATCTGGTGAGAATTGAATGATGATGGTGTGTGATCTTGTTGTGTTGATTGTGGTGGGATAGATTTTTGTTGTGAATATGTGATGTGGGAGGAATCTTGTTGATGAATGCTCTTTGATTTGGATGTGATGATGATGATTGATGTGATGATGATGTGATTGTTGAGTTTTGTGAATCAAAATTGAATTGTTGCTTTGTGATGATGTTGTGATGACTGTGAATTGATGTGAGATTCAATTTGAACTTGATGATGTGTGATGTGAGGTGATTGAATGATGGTGTGTTGATCGAGGAATTGTGATGATGATTGATGAGGTTGTGTGAATGATGATGAGAATGTTGTTCGTTGATGAATTTGTGAGAATGATTTTGATGATTGTTGATGTTGTGATGTTGAATGAGGAATGTGATGAATGTGATTGATGAGAGGAATTTTGTGTGGAATGTGTGAATGAATTTGAATTGTGTGAAAATCTGTGTTGACTGATGGATGTGTTGATTCCCCCCCCCGATTGATGATGTGTGATTGATGATGATGTTTGTGTGTGATTGTGATGATTGATGATTTGTGTTGATGAAATATTGATTGATGAGTGTTTGAATTGATTGAATGCTGATGATTTGTTGATTGTGTGTGATGAATTGATGATTATGTGATGATGAGGATGGATGTGTGACTGTGTTGATTTGTGTGAAATGAAATCTTGTGATGTGATGTGAATTTTGGTTTGATGATGAGGATGTGAATTTTGTGATGATGATGATGTGGGATTGTGATTTGATTTGAAGGATGTGATGAATTGATGGATTTGGATGATGTGATATTTTTGAATTTGTTGTTTGATGCTGACAGGATTTTTGAATTGTCGTGTTGAATGTGATTTGTGTGTGATGTTTATTTGATGACCTGTGAAATCCTGATTGAAAGTGAATTTGATTGTTTGTGTATGAATTTGTGAATTGATGATTGATTTTGATTGATGATGGGATGAATTGATGGATGTGATTTGTGAATTGAATCTGATGAATGTGAGGATGATGTTGATGAATTGTGTTATGATGTGATGTGATTTTGAGTGATGACTTTGTTTGAATGGATGATTGAATTGATGTTTTTGTGAACAGATGATGAGAATGTGTTGAATGAATGATGCGAATCAAATGTGATGATGGAATTGTTGTTGTGATTTGTTTTTTTTGTGTTTTTGTTTTTGTTTTGTGAGCTCGGAAATGTGAGTAATTCTGAATTTGTTTGTGGTCTTGTTTGTTTGAATTTGTGAGATGAATGATGTGATGATGATCTGAGATGTGGATGATGTGATTTTTATGAAAATTTGAGATTGATGAGATGTCTGATGATTGATTGGAATGGTTGATTCCTGATTGCATGTGATTGAATTGATGGATGTTTCCTTTGATGAATTCCTGATGATGAATGAATGGAATTGATGATGAGATTGATGATGATGTGACCTTTGGTGAATTTTTGTGGATTGGATGAATCATGAATGATTGAATTGATGATGTGGATGATGTGATGAATAATGATGATGAATTGTGATTGTGTGATGATGGAGATTTGTGTGATGTGATGTTTGATGTGGATGTGTTGATGAGATGATGTGATGTGTTTGATGACTGTTTGTGTTGATGATGATGATTGATGAATGATGATTGTTTGTTGATTGATGTGTGTTGATGATGATCTGAGTTGATGAATACTTGTGATGGTGTGATGATGAATGATGAATTTGATGTTGATGTGGTGGATTGGAATGATGATGATGATGATTGATGATGTGATGATGTGAATAATTTTGATGGAATTGATGATGATTGATTTTGTGGATGTTGAGGATTGTGTGTGTGATGAATGATGTTGTGATTAATTGGTTGATGTGTGTTGGGGTGTTTTTTTGATGAATGATGTGAATTTGTTGAGATTGATGAATGGAATGTTTTGATGAAGTTGAGGATTGATTGAATGTGTGAATGATGATGATGATGTGGTTGATGAAAATGTGTGTTGTGCTTGAGCTTTGTGTGGATTGAATTTGTGATTGATTGTTGATTGTGGAATTGTGAAATGGACTTGATGATTTGTCGATGCAATTGATGAATTGTTGATGATGATGATGAATGATTGCGGTTGTGGATGTGATTGAGGGAATTGTTGATGAGTGTGTGATGATTTGTGAATGTTGTGATGTGTTGATGTGATGTGACTGTTTGATGTGACTTTTGGATTGGAATGATGAGGTTGATTTGATGGATGAATCTGATGGGATGATGTTGATGTGTGTTGAATGGATGAATTTGATGATTGATGATGTGGTGTGAATGTGTGTGAATTGTGATGATGAATTTGATGATGATGTCGATGGATTGAGATGTTGAGTGATGACCTTGATGTGCCAATGTTGACCGATTTGAATGACCCTGCCTGATGCGAATTGCCATGAATTTGATGTTTTGACCCCCTGGAAATCACTTTGATGGATGTGTGATGTGGGATGCCCACATACCGACGATCCTTGTGATGTCGCAAATCCCCCATGAAATGATTGTTTGTGATGATGGTGAGCTTTGATTGATGATGATGCTTGTTGTGTGTGTTGATTGTGACGTGATTGAATTGTGTTTGATGTGATTGAATGATGTGAATGTGACCTGGAACCTCTGATGATGAATTGGTTGTGTGATTGATGTTGTCTTGTGGATGATTGAGATGTTTTTTTGATGGAGAATTGACATTTTGATGATGATGTGAGTGCACTCCCCGGTGATTGATTTTGTGAGGGAGTACCAACCCAACAAAACCCCTCTACACAAAACCAAGTGACCCCTTGAATTCTGTGATGATGGTGATTGTTTTGTGATGATGGCTGTGATGCTTATTTGAATTGGTTATTTGATGTGAATCAAAATGATGACTGTGATGGGTGAATCAATGATGATTGATGATTTCCCCCCACCCGACCCGCGCCGGGAATTGTTTTGGTTTTGAGTTTGAGCGAACGAAGGATGAGATGATGATGATGTTGTGATGAATTGAGATGATTGTGAATTGATGTGAATGATGGTTGACATCCGTGACGATGTTTTTGATGAATGGATGATTGTGTTTGAATGTGATGAGTTGATGATTGATGATGTGGATGATTGATGTGATTTGATTGAATTTGATTGAGTTTTTTGAAATGATGTGACTCTGACTGATGATTGATGAATTTGATGATGAATTGATGTTGACTTGATTGATGGGTGGACTTTGATGATGTGAGTTTTGCTGATGATGATTGATGAATTTTTTGATGATTGAAGATGATTGTGATGATTTGTTGATGTTTGTGTGCAATTTTGGTGATGATTGAAATGAATGAAGGAATGGATGATTGATGAATGTTTTTGATGATGATTTTGATGATGATGTGATGATGATGTGCTGTGAATTGAATGATGATGGTGACCCCTGAGGATTTGAACCCCTGAATGATTTGACTGAATGATTGCTGATGATGAATGAGTGTTGATGGATTGATGATGATTTGTGATGATTGCTGTGATGTTTGGATGCCTGTTGATTTGGTTGTGATGTGATGATGTGATGACCTGGATGTGATGTCGACCCCTGTTGAATAAAATGGTATGCCATATGGGTGGTTACACACGCGGACGTGGAAGCCAAAAGACACAAAGTGAAACAATGCACAATGGCTCAGAAACAGCAAAAATATTCAGCCAAATCTGAATTTGAACAGTCTGCAATGTTTCCCCACAAAACAACCCCCCCAAACCATATATTTCTCGAATCCACACACCTTTATCTATGAAATTCTGTAGTTTGTTCATCGTACCATCAAGGTGTGTGGGCGCAGTTCTTCGTAGAAGTTCACAGTTTAGCAGATTTTCTAAAAAAATTTTAAAAAAACACTCTCAAAGGTAGAAATCATGCCAAAATCCCAAGTAATGTAAAAAAAAGTTACCACATATCAATCTCCCAAATGTCCTGAATCAAACGGTATGCCCTATGTATGGTTACACACAGACAAACGTGAATCAACTAGCCACAAAGTGAGCAATGAACAATGGCCCAATTACGCAACTTTCAGATTTGTCAGACTAAACACCCCTCATATTAGAAATACCCCCCCAAACTATATATTCTTGGAATCTACACACCTTCAGCTACCACATGGTGTGCCTTTATGCATCCACCAATGGTGTGTGGGCACAGTTTCATTAAACTTTTGCTTTTTTACCGTTTCAGTTTTAGTAAAAATTTATAAAAATACAATTCAAAGTAAAAATCATGGCAAATTTCCATGTCATGTAAAAAAAACTTGTCAATTATCAATCTTCCAATGCCCTGAATCAAACGGTATGCCATATGCGTGGATGTAACAGGGACATGGCCACCAACTAGCTCAAATGGGACCATGCACAAGTGTAATTACAAGAAAAAAATCAAAGTGCTCTGTAATTTCAACAGCCCCAAAACTTGGAAATGCCCCCCACAAATAAAACCCCCCACTAAATATCAATCCCACCATGTTCTGAATCAAACGGTATGCCCTATGTGGGGATGCACACAAGAGACGTGGCCACCAACTAGCCAAATGGGACGCATGCACAATGCTCTGTAATTTGAACAGCCTACCCTTTTCTAAGGAAACGTCCAGAAACATGGAAATTCCCCCCACAAACTATTATTTTGGAATCTACACACCTTCAGCTACATTACGATGCCATGTTTCTACATACATGAAGAATTCCAGACCCAGTGATCCAAAGAACTCTGTGTTTTTAGGAGGTTTGTGAAAAATAAAAATAAGATGATTCAAGGATTGAAATCCTACCTAAACCAACTTGACAAGCAAAAAAACCCACTAAATGTCAATCTCCCACATATCCTGCATCAAACGGTATGCCATATGTTGGGTGTACACAGAGACGTGGCCCCCAACTAGCTCAAATGGGACACATGCACAAGTGTAATTACAAGAAAAAAAACAAAGTTGCCTGTAATTTCAAACAGCCCAAAACTTGGAAATGCCCCCCACAAATAAACCCCCCCACTAAATA
Source organism: Hymenochirus boettgeri (assembly GCA_019447015.1). Lineage (NCBI taxonomy): Eukaryota > Metazoa > Chordata > Amphibia > Anura > Pipidae > Hymenochirus > Hymenochirus boettgeri. The sequence goes on from CM033477.1 coordinate 88,774,807, forward strand.
TCACTCTCCCACATGTTCTGAATCAAACAGTATGCCATATGCGTGGATTTACACAGAGACGTGGCACCAACTAGCTCAAATCGGACGCATGCCAAGTGTAATTACAAGAAAAAATCAAAGTGCTCTGTAATTTCAAACAGCCCAAAACTTGGAAATGCCCCCCACAAATAAAACCCCCCACTAAATATCAATTCCCACAAGTTCTGAATCAAACGTTATGCCATATGCGTGGATGCATACAGAGACGTGGCCACCAACTAGCTCAAATGGGACGCATGCACAAATGCAATTACAAGAAAAAATCAAAGTGCTCTGTAATTTGAACAGCCTACACTTTTCTTAAGGAAACAGTCTCGAAACATGAAAATTCCCCGCACAACTAATATTTTTGGAATCTACACACCTTCAGCTAGTTACGATGCCATGCTTATACATACATGAAGAATTCTAGACCCACTGATCCAAAGAAGTCCGTGTTTTTAGGAGGTTTTTTGAAAAATAAAATAAGATGATTCAAGGATTGAAATCCACCTAAACCAACTTGACAGCAAAAACACCCCATAAATGTCAATCTCCCACATATCCTGCATCAAACGGTATGCCATATGTGTGGGTGCACACAGAGACGTGGCCACCAACTAGCTCAAATGGGACAATGCACAAGTGTAATTACAAGAAAGAATCAAAGTGCTCTGTAATTTGAACAGCCTACACTTTTTCTAAGGAAACAGTCTCGAAACAAGGAAATTCCCCCCACAAACTATATATTTTGGAATCTACACACCTTCAGCTACATTACGATGCCATGCTTTCATACATACATGAAGAATTCTAGACCCACTGATCCAAAGAAGTCCGTGTTTTAGGAGGTTTTGTGAAAAATAAAATAAGATGATTCAAGGATTGAAATCCTACCTAAACCAACTTGATAAGCAAAAACCCCCCATAAATGTCAATCTCCCACTATCCTGCATCAAACGGTATGCATATGTGTGGGTGCACACAGAGATGTGGCCACCAACTAGCTCAAATGGGACACATGCACAAGTGTAATACAAGAAAAAAATCAAAGTTGTCTGTAATTTCAAACAGCCCCAAAACTTGGAAATGCCCCCCACAAATAAACCCCCCCACTAAATATCACCTCCCACATTTTCTGAATCAAACAGTATGCCATAACGTGGATGTACACAGAGACGTGGCCACCAACTAGCTCAAATCGGACGCATGCACAAGTGTAATTACAAGAAAAAAATCAAAGTGCTCTGTAATTTCAAACAGCCCCAAAACTTGGAAATGCCCCCCACAAATAAAACCCCCAACTAAATATCAATCTCCCACATGTTCTGAATCAAACGGTATGCCATATGCGTGGATGCACCCAGAGACGTGGCCACCAACTAGCTCAAATGGGACGCATGCACAAATGCAATTACAAGAAAGAATCAAAGTGTCTGTAATTTGAACAGCCTACACTTCTTCTAAGGAAACAGTCTCGAAACATGGAAATTCCCCCACAAACTATTATTTTGGAATCTACACACCTTCAGCTACGTTATGATGCCATGCTTTCATACATACATGAAGAATTCTAGACCCACTGATCCAAAGAAGTCCGTGTTTTTAGGAGGTTTTGTGAAAAATAAAATAAGATGATTCAAGGGTTGAAATCCTACCTAAACCCTTTTGAAAAGCAAAAAAACCCACAAATGTCAATCTCCCACATATCCTGCATCAAACGGTATGCCATATGTGTGGGTGCACACCGAGACGTGGCTACCAACTAGCTCAAATGGGACGCATGTACAAGTCCAATTACAAGAAAAAAAAACAAAGTGTTCTGTAATTTGAAGCCTAATCAACTTGGAAATACCCTCCACAAACTATATATTTTGGAGCTACACACCTTCAGCTACGTGAGGTATCATGCTTCGTATGTACCTGAAGAATTCCAGACGCTGTTATACATAGAACTCCGTGCTTTTAGGAGATTTTGTGAAAAAATAAAATAAGAGGACTCATGGTTGAAATCCTACCTAAACCCACTTGGCAAGTAAAAAACCCACAAATGGCAATCTCCCACATGTCCGAATCAAACGGTATGCCATATGGGTGGGTGCAAACAGAGACGCGGCCACCAACTAGCTCAAATGGGATCCATGCGCAATTGCAATTACAAGAAAAAATAAAAAAACGCCACAACCCACCCCCCACCACTATCCCCACTCCCCCTTTAGTGGTATTTTAGTGAAAAGCAGTTAGTACGGAGAGTCCCACAAGTTTTTGCACACTTTTACTGATCCTAAAAATTAAATCAGGAATTTGCAGAGGTACCAAAAAAAAGACCGACTAAAATAGGCTTAGTTTCCCTTGAAATCGAACAAATAATGATCCGCGTTTACTTTAGCGATATCACGGGGACATTGGGAAGCTGGAAGAAAGAAAAAAAGGTGTGTGTATCACTTTAAGATTTTATTGTGTGCATTTCCCCTTTTTTTGGGGGATCATTCCCAAAGATGATCATCAAATCATCTTAGGGAATGATACCAAACTTGGAATACGGGCATAAATGCCCGTTTTCCAATTCGAAATCCGATCGGAAAAATCACTTCCCAGGAAATCATTTTGATCTCTGTCCCCATTTTTTTTCTAAGTCTTCGCTAAGTAGCAAAGACTTAGAAAAAATCCTATTTGTGAATGGAACTTTGAGTTCCATTCACAAAATGTATAGTACAGCTGTCAGCATGACAGCTTGTACTATACTAGGTATTGCAGCATGATCGGACTGCAGTACCTCAACTTAACCACCAGGGGCAGCATCTTACACATTTAAGGGAAGACCCCGGTGAAGGAGGAAGCTCCGTGATGTCACCGGGGTCTCCCTTTCCGTTCCTGCACAGACTCCACGTGGGACCGCTGCACATGCGGGACCCGGCTAAAGGTAGGTGTATCTTCCGATCCCCCCCCTCGGATTTGGATCAAACCAAGGGGGGATCGAGGGGGCTAGGGGGCAGTTGAATGCTGCCCGATCGCCCCTAGCGGGGGCCAATTTTTTTAGGTGCAGGGAAGCACAGATCGTATATTCACGATCTGTGGCAGTTTGGTCATTCCTGCACAGATCGTGAAATACGATCTGTGGCAGGGAAAGGGTTAAAAGGCCTTCCTACAGTTTTTGGTAAAACCCCTTTTGCTAGTTCCTTTAAGTTTTTGCCTGCTTCTTCATATAAGTGGTCATTAGTGCAATTTCGTCATAACCTTATAAACTGTCCATAAGGTATTGCTTTTATGCAATGGGGGGATGGTTGGAATGGTTGGGGATAGCTGAAATCTTAATAGTGTTACTCTACTTTCTTTTTCATATATTTTAGTAATATGACTCCATGTTGAACATAATGGAGAGATGTAAGTATTGTATGGTTCCCCTCCATATTTGTATGTAAATTTCAGATTGTAAAGATTATTATTGATAGCATTAAAAAAGTTCATATTTAGTGCCCTTCCACACTCATATTATGTTATTAATATATCTTCTATATCTATTTTACATATATATTTAATTATTATTTTATTTTCCATCCCACTGAGCTCGGGGGGTTCATACAGAATTGTCTCCTCGCACCATCCCTTGTTATTAGGGGGAAATTTTGCACCCATCGCTGCCCCCAATTACTGAAGGGAGTATTATTAAATTGGAAATAATTATGTTCTTTTAGCTTGATCTGTATAATTACTACATTTTTTCAAATAATATGCCACCACTTGTAGGCCATTATCATGGGGAATATATGAATAAAGTGAAACATCATTCACTGTATCCCAGTTATACTTTCCAGTGTTTAAAATATGTCTTGTGTCCTTTACATATGTATAATCTCCAGGTAAGGTCGGAGTAGAGAGTCCATTAGATCCGATAAAACCTTAATGAGAGAAACCCATTCCGACACTATGGGCCTATTTATAAAAGATCACTATCGTTATCCGTAAAATACTGATCGTTATCTTAAATTAAACGACTGGTATTTATGATAATGACCGTTATTTGACCGATACGACCATTATTTACCGATACGCGGTATTTAATGATATCGTTAAATACCGGTTGTTATTGTTACATAAGGTCGTTTCGGTAATACACAATTTTACGATAACGACGTTATTTTTCGATAACGATAGCATCTTTATAAATAGGCCCTATGTGTCATCCCATTAGAAGACTGCTATGTTTGTGTACCTTTGGCAGGTGATGGAAAACTGGTATTATAGGATATTGTGGTAGCATAGTCTTTTGCATATTATTTTAGATAATATCTACACTAATACCTTCCCCCACAAATTGTTCTTAGACTTTCCTATATTGCTACGTTGGATCTCTGCTTAATTCACTATATGTATGTTTGTCTCATGGCTTCAGCTTGATAATCTTCTTTATTCAGAACTACCACTGCCCCCCTTTATCAGCCTTTAATAATTATATTATCATCATTTTTTAATAAGTCTACCTCATAGATCTCTTTCCATGTTATTATATCTAGTACCTCTGCCAAGAGTATTTTCATGTAAAGAACTTAAATCCTGTTCTACTAGTTCCTGAAAGCGGTCTACAGTATACATGTGGATCTACATTTAGTGGAATAAAACATAGATTTGTTCTTTAATTTAGAATTATACATGCTTTTATCTGCCTTTAGATAACCAAGAGAACATTTGTTCCCTTCTGAAACTTTCTGTAGTGTGATAATGCTTTCAAGAGTCTGATTATCATTAATCATGTTAACAACTAACATGGTGTGAGAAACCTCTTCAGTGGTGTTATCATCACTCACCATTCCCGCCCTTTCCAAAAAATATTTCTTAAGTAGTAACTTCCAAACAAAATGATTTACATCAATCACTGTGTCAATTAAATTAAACCTTACTTAAAGGGCAACTATAGTGAAAGAAAAACTTTGTCTGTATACAATGTATAGATCACTTAGTATAAGCTGCCTTACTTTCATGTTCTGTGTGGGTTCATTTCTTCACACTGGCAGACGTTTGTACCAAGCTGTGTAGTCCCCTCCCCTCCCCTCTCTTACTCCCCCTCAAGCAGTGACGGTGTATACAGAGTCCGAGCATTGTCCGTTGAAAGGACGTGTAACTCGCAGTGTGAAATCCTGTTGACCCCTCCCTTCCAGAGCTAGACTGCAAGCAATCAAAGTGTGGAATAAAGTAGCAATATGCTGAAGGGAGGGGCAGAGGGGGAGAGAGGACAAGTGGTGCTGAGATTCTTTACAAGTAAGTTACTGAACTCTGCCTGTTCTCTAACTTTGCTAATTGTTATTTACTTTTTACCTAAAGTTCATATCTCTCTCCCTGCTTAGCTGAGATCATAATCACTGAAAAGAGAGTCAGTGTAACAGCAGCTTGTAGTGAGACCTTCACAAACACAGTGACACTGCTTGTTGTCCTGTTACATTTCAGTTGCTTTAGTCTATATATTTCATAGATTGCACTGTGTGTCTTGTTTGGTATATAGTCTGTATTACTGTATTATATATACTGTATTAGTGTTCCATTTGAGTCACTGGTTTTGTATGTATATAAGATTTTTTTTGGGGGGAGGGGTTGTTTTATAGTGTGTTATGCTCATATTACTGGGTTAATGGTTTATTGATTGTGTTTAGCACTACAGCATTTGACTATATGTTGCACATGGTACATATAGTGTGGGTGAGAGAGTGTGTGACAGTACTGCATGGGAGCTTTGGATTGTGTGGGTGTGTGCCTTTGAGTGACAGATGAGGTGTAGCAGCTCCTACAAATCACAGCATATTCAAAGGCTTATATCTCGGGGACTATGAAGAATTTAAAGAAACTAAAGGTACCCTGGTGGTTGGGATGACTTATAGGATACATTAGAAGAAATTAAAAAAAAACAATTTTCTCACTATAATTGCCCATTAATACACTAATTTTAGCGTCACTTAACCTTCTCTAAGAATAGTTCATAATATTAAATTTTTCCATAATGTCGCGTTTCTCAGTCTATAATTCCGATTTCTTTCTAGGTTTATGTCCTCTTCGTGTTCTCCTATAAAACAGGTGGAAGATGTTGAACTCACATTCCTGGATAAAGAGTTGGATTGTCTTGTTGATCTTCTCCTACTCTGTGAAGTTCTGTAGTCTTCACTGTCCATACTTTGTTCCTCTGTAGTAATTGCTCTCCTGGAAGAGACAGATAAACAAGAGTTTTTCAACCTCCCACTCACTCCCACTACCACTGGTCGAAAAGCGTATTCTCTTAGAAAGTATCTTTTAGTTTAAAAAAAACAACAATATATATATATATATATATATATATATATATAGTGACATGTGTACTAAAAATAAAAGTTATATGGTCTATATAAAAACACAATATGAGTTAGATATATGGATTTATAGTTTATAGTTTTAATGGTTAATGTGGTGTGTTTTAGGATTGGGATAGTTTAACTATGGTGTCTGTAAACATTAATTCTATTTATTATGACTGGCATGATATATGTAATATGGAATTTAACACTTAGCACTTTTTAGTATTTTAGCACTTTAATGATAGTGAGACTTTGATGCACTTTCAGCACTAGCACTTTTTTATTAGAACATGTCATGAATTGAAGGTAACTGTACCTTTAATTGGATGTGAACAAGGTATGATGAATAATTAGCAGAGTGGGGTATGTAAAGCACCTAGGTGTGTATTTGGACCTTTCACAGCAGGAGGCACTTGAAACTTGAACCTCATTGGTAACAACTTCTTCCTGTCTTCTGAACACCTGGAGAGCTGCACAAAGCTCTGGTAATGTAATCGTAATTAGGATCATACTAGACAGAGGAAACTGAGATTCTGTAATCCTAACTGGGTGTGGAAGCCTGTCAGTCTTCTCAAGAGTCCCTGATGGTGGGGATGTTGTGCTACAAGACAGACACCTGGTCACGGCCCCAGGGAAAAGTAACTGTCCCAGAAAAATGAACTCAATGGAAAGTAACAGTGCTGATAACTGGAACAAGAAGCAGTAACTTTGTCAAAAATAACAGAGCAAAGGTCAGTTCTGGCAGCAAGGTTCAATACGTATAAACAAGCAAGAGGTCAGGGCAGACAGTGAAGGTTCATTAGTCAGTATTTAAAGCAGAAAGTCAGTGCAGGTGGCAAGGAATCGGTGGTCAGAAAGGTCGGCAATGGGAAATCATAAGTAGCTGGTCTGGGCGAAACAGCACTGATAGAAACTACCAGGAGGTTTAAATGGCCCGATACTTGCCAGTCCTGTCATCTGTGCACCATATAAAATTCGATAGTGTGCACTGATCAACTATTTGGGACATGTTTATTCGATTATCACAGATTCGAGGCTGCAAAGCCTCGAGATTAGCAAAGAGCTGGTGAGCCATAACAGTCTGCATGTGCTGTGAGTTTTAAAAATCCTGCGCTTGTATCGCAGGCAATAAAGACACTGGTTAGGTCTGTGTAACAGCTGAATGTGATCAAGAGAAAGCTAATTAGTGTCAATCATGCACAAAATAATAAAAAATATATGTATTTAATCAAAATGAATTATAAAATTGAATGTCCTTTTTCATTTCCATAGCAAGATTATTGAGTTTTAAAAGGTATCTCCACTGCCTAAACTAAGTTTAGACATCTTGCATATAAAATAATACCTTTTATTGGCTAACTAAAATGATTGAAAATGCAAGCTTTCGAAGCACTAGGCTTCTTCCTCAGGCATGATACAATACTGAATCTTGTAAAGCACTGTATTTTATACATACTAGAACAAAGACTTTCTGACATTACATAGATGTTATCTTTTGCACCCATGCCTGATTGGCAATGGCTGTCGTAAATAAAACAGTAAATACACATTCAATGATCACAGGCAGTAATAAAAGAATTAGCAAGGGTTAAATAAACAATTAGATACATTTCACCTCTAGTGTCCATGGAGGGTCTGGTATAAATGAGATATTTATGGGTTTGGGTGGTTTAGAGGAATTTAGTCCGATTAACTCTACATGACATTAAGATTCGAAACATAGTGACACATAAAGTTTAGATCTTTGTTGAGTCCAGAGTCCCAAATTTTTGTATAAGTATACATTCCCATTCTAACCTCTCCTTTTGGGATCTGAAATTTAACTTGCAACATTCCTTGTTTGCAGAAACTCATCCAGCTTTTTTTTTTAAACTGACCAATGAACCTGCCATTACAACATCCACTGGAAGACAGTTCCATAGCCTTACCGTTCTCACAGTGAAAAACCCTTTCCGAGCTTGAAGCCTAAACGTAAACTTTATCTGTTTCCTTGGAACTTGGGATACGTAATACAAAGGATACGGGAGTTAAAAAACTGGAAGGGAACGAGCGGTACGTGAGTCGGACGGATCCCAAGAAATGGTGGCTGTGAGATCTGTTATCTGAGGCACAGCTGTGTATGAATTAATTGGAGACTGCTCCCATTATAAACAAAGTATCTCTTTGAGTTTCCAAGAAATTGACTTTTTAGGTTGTGGTTACATTTTTACTATTTTAAGCTAGTATGTGATACAGTTTTGTATAAAGATTATGTGGAGTGGGGAATAAGCCATAGATGTGTTTTGTAAATATATTAAATTACCATTTTGCATCAACACAGGATCGAGTGTGGTTACTAGTGGTACAAGTGTAAGAGTGCTATAGGGGGGTACTGTAGCGGAGGGGGTCTATCCCCATCGCAAATTCATTTATTGTGTTCAAATCTATATGAAGGAGAGACTGGACAGACCCTGAGGCAAAGGATGAACTCTAATAGATTCATAATTAACAACAATAAACGGGATGTCCCTGTGGGTGCCCATTTCTGCAGCCAAGGACACAGCCTGATAGACCTATAAGTCACAGTTTTTCAGATCCCAAATTTCAGATCCCAAAAGGAGAGGTTAGAATGGGAATGTATACTTATACAAAAATTTGGGACTCTGGATTCAACAAAGATCTAAACTTTATGTGCCACTATGTTTCTAATCTTAATGTCATGTAGAGTTAATCAGACTAAATTCTTCTAAACCATCCAAACCCATAAATATCTCATTTATACCAGACCCTCCATGGACACTGGAGGTGAAATGTATCTGATTGTTTGTTTAACCCTTGCTAATTCTTTTATTACTGCATGTGTTCATTGAATGTGCATTTACTGTTTTATTTACGACAACCATTGCCAATCAGGCATGGGGGCAAAAGATAACATCTATGTAATGTTCTAGTATGTATAAAATAGACAGGGAGATTCAATAAAAGTTCTTATCGTTTAAAATGGTGTTAATTTTGCCCCAACCAATCAGATCTTATTTAATATTTGAAAGATAACATCTGTTTAGTTAGGGCAAAATTAGCACCATTTTAAACGATAAGAACTTTTACACGTTTTACTGAATCTCCCTGAGAGTGCTATACAAGATTCAGTATTGTATCATGCCTGAGGAAGAAGCCTAGTGCTTCGAAAGCTTGCATCAATCATAGGAGCCAATAAAAGGTATATATATCCAAGATGTCTTCAACTTCATCTATGGCTAACACGGTATAATTCTCTACTCTAAACTAAGTTTAGTGATTTCAGTTTAATTAAAGAAGAGAGAGGTAAAGGCAGCTATGCCTTACCTCCCGTTCTTCAAAAAAAGCATGCAAACTGTACAGGTTCCAATGTAGTTTGTATTGTATACGCATGCGCAATATCTTGGCTTCTGCAGGTTTTATTGAAGAATGAGAGATAAGACATAGCCCTTTTACCTCCCGTTTTCAATTAAACTGAAATCACCTAACTTAGTTTAGGCAGTGGAGATACCCTTTAACACTTGCTGCCCACAGACACAAACATTCTCATCCAAACTTTCCCTTTCTAGTTAATAATATAATTGTAGTAATTTTCTATCAAGCACAATTATATTGTATCAAAGTACATATTTTTTTCTGTGTACAGCAATAGGTTGTCTTCCAAAGCCAATGCCAACGGTGAATTTAAATTGTGCTTTTAAAACCTACATAGTAACATAGTAATGAGGTTAATTAAAGACATATGTCCATCAAGTCCAACCTATTCACCCTCCTTTTTTAACCCTACCTACAGTTGATCCAGAAGAAGGCAAAAACCCCAGCTAAAAAGGGGGGGGAAAATTCCTTCTTGACTCCAAACGGCAATTGGAAAGTATCCCTGGATCAACCAGATCTAGAGTATATGTATTAATACCAGTAATTCTCAATATTTTTTAGTTTTAGAAACTATCCAGGCCATTTTTAAAGCTATTCAATTAACTTGCCATTACCACATCTGCTGGGAAGTTTCACAATTTCACAGTTCTCACTGGTAAAGAAACCTCTTTTCTTTCAACCTTAAAGGATGTCTACGAGTCCTCTGATATAACCATATTAGTGAACAAATGCACCAGAGAGTTTATTGTATGGCCCTTTAATATATTTTCATAACATTATCATACCCATGCAAACGTTGCTTCTCCAATGTAAACAGTCCTACTTTCTAATCTGCCTGCATATTCAAGCCCATCCATTCCCCATTCATTTAGTTGCCCTTTCTGAACTGCTTCCATTTCCAAGATGACCTCCTTTGTATATGGGATTCCAAAACTGCACCGCATATTCCAAATGAGGCTTACCAGTGCTTGTAAAGAGGGAGAATAATATTTTTCTCTCTTGAATCTATCCCTCTTTATACAAGAAAATCAGGGTTATTCAATAAAAGTTCTTATCGTTTAAAATGGTGCTAATTTTGCCCCAACCACTCAGATCTTATTTAACATTTGAAAGCTAACATCTGATTGGTTGGGGCAAAATTAGCACCATTTTAAACGATAAGAACTTTTATTGACTTCCCCGAATATCTGCTAGCTCTAGCTATTGCTACCTGGCATTGTTTGCAACAGTTCTACCAGAACCCCTAAATTTTTACATTACAGATTCACTTAACACAGAGTTATTTATGGTGTAGGTGGCACAGGGATTATTAAATCCCAAATGCATCACCTTACATTTATCAACATTGAATCCCAGTCGACCCCAGTGTGCGGCTCTTAAAAGAGCCTTGGGCGGCATCTTCTTTCTTCCAGTCCCGGTGACACCAGCTCGCTGAGGCCGCCGACCCCGAGAGGTAGCCCTGGCTGATGTTGCCGGCGTCTTGATCCGATGCGACGTCTTTGGGCTGGCGAACCACCCCACTCAGGTCGCCGATGCCCGGCAGACTCACTGCGGCCACCAGTGAGCCCGCTGGCACCGCCGGCCTCAGCGGAGCCGATGTTGCCAGTGCTTCTTCCTTTTATCTTCAGCCATCTACTGCGATGGCATCTGAGTTCCGCAGCGGAGTGCACCTCTTTATATAGGTTTTCAGAAAACCCTAATCCATTTCTGATTGGTCAATTTTTTAATGCTTGGTTTACATGCTTTACATTAACCAATCAGATTTCAGAACTTTCCAGGAAATGGGGCTGCTGGGGAGGGGGTGCGACCACCCGCTGCGGCCCCTTCCTGCAGCTCCTCCTAGCCTCCTGTTCCGAGATTGCCGCGAGCGAGGGAAGGGGTTGGGAGGGGTGCTGGGGTAGCGGCGGCGGGGTGGTCGCCGCCGACGCGGGGGGTTGAGGGCGGGGTGGGCGTGCCTCCTGGGGCGGGTGTGACCACCCGCCGCGGGTTGCCTGCCCATCCCCACGCAGGGAGGCTAGTATCGGCTGCTTTCGCCACCTTCACCACATGTAAGTATCGGTGCGAAGAGTTAACGCCTCGTTAACTTTTCACGGACGTTTCGGACATTAATAAATCGCGTTAAACGCGATTTATGCGGAAATGTCAGGGAAAATGGCCGCGAAAACTTAACAAAGCTTTATAAATATGCCAGAAGGCACTGCAGGAGACCTACAACTGTCTGCATGATTCTTTTAAATTGCTTCACATGGTTATTATTGGTGTATGGTAGCAAGGATAGTGCAGTAGAATAACAATATTTTGAAATGTTAGCAAATTTTAATAGCATCATTAAAACAGCAGTGCTGAAGGATATCTGATACGTATTTTCATATGTGTAATAAAAATAAAAACTATAAAGTTAATGAAAATTCTAAGTGTCCCATGGCTATCAAAAGTCACTAGTCTTTCCTTCTGTGGGACGTACCTGTTATTTATTCAGCTTTGCCTAGGAAGAAGGACTGCTGTAGAATGTAAAATGTCAGCCAGGGGCGTAACTAAAGGGAGCAGGGGGAGCAACTGCAGGGGGGCCCGGGAGCCAAGGGGGCCCCATCTTTTCATTTTTCCTATGACAGATATAGCCTCCTCCCAGAAAACCTGTGGATGAAGCACAGATAGGGGCCCCATCATAGTTTTGCTGAGGGGCCCAGTGATTCCTAGTTACACCACTGATGGCAGCTATTAATGACCACATGAAACATAGCAAAGTATGGAATAAATGGATGTTTAAAAAATAAAACAATATGTATAATACCTAGGTATGTGTAATTTAGATAAATAATTACCTATATTACTTAAAGGGGAAGTCCCACTTGGTATACATAAAAAGAGGGTTCAAATTCACTGTCAGTAGATTTTTCACTAATCACTGATATGCTGTTTATATAAGCACCTCAGTTTTACCGTATTACAAGCAATTGTGTTGCACTGAACATTTTTAATGTGTTTCTGGCACAGTTCATTTATTATTAAAATGTTTGGCAGTTATGGTATTGGCTATTAATGAGCTCATTTGCATGTGTAGTATAAATGCAGCAGTTTCACTCCTAAACAGTAATTAAGATTGCACCGAACATTTTGTAACATAAAAACAACACAATTTGCATAAACACAGTTCTGCTTTATTAAAGGTGTTAATTTTTGGACAATAAACAAGTTGGCAATGCTTTCAGCAGTAGGTAGGATGAAAAGTCTTTTGCAATAAAAAGTAAATTCTTACAGAATAGACCTGTTCAGTTTCTGGATTCACCATGTACTGCAAATATAAATGAACAAATTTATTCTTTTCTCAGAGGACAGAGTCTACTCAGTCATTAACCCCAAGATTTCTCTAGCACAAAGTATCCTATAGGGAGCAATGCAATAAAAGGTGTACAAATATGAATGTGCACTTAAAGTAGAAATAACTTTTTAATCCTAATGTGAAAGCTTTTCTCCTCAGAACACCTATACATTGTAAGATACTTTTCAAGTAAGTTGCATTAACATACATGATGTATATTTTGTAACTAAGAAGTCTCCCATGTTGTTGCCAGTACAAACTGGCAGCCCATGTAGTCTTCAAAGAGCTTTGTGAGTGCATGCACCTATTGGCCATGCCCCCTTGCCCCAATATTCACGTCTCTATGCACAGAGTGTGGATGTACACAGAGACGTGGCCACAACTGCTCAAATCGGACGCATGCACAAGTGTAATTACAAGAAAAAATCAAAGTGCTCTGTAATTTCAAACAGCCCCAAACTTGGAAATGCCCCCCACAAATAAAACCCCCAAATAAATATCAATCTCCCACATGTTCTGAATCAACGTATGCCATATGGTGGGGGGATGCACACAGAGACGTGGCCACCAATAGCTCAAATGGGACGCATGCACAAATGCAATTACAAGAAAGAATCAAAGTGCTCTGTAATTTGAACAGCCTACACTTCTTCAAGGAAAACAGTCTCGAAACATGGAAATTCCCCCACAAACTATATATTTTGGAATCTACACACCTTCAGCTAATTAGATGCCTTGCTTATACATACATGAAGAATTCTAGACCCACTGATCCAAAGAAGTCGTGTTTTTAGGAGGTTTTGTGAAAATAAAATAAGATGATTCAAGGGTTGAAATCTACCTAAACCCTTTTGAAAGACAAAAAAACCCACTAAATGTCAATCTCCCACATATCCTGCATCAAACGGTATGCATATGTGTGGGTGCACACCGAGACGTGGCTACCAACTAGCTCAAATGGGACGCATGTACAAGTCCAATTACAAGAAAAAAAACAAAGTGTTCTGTAATTTGACAGCCTAATCAACTTGGAAATACCCTCCCACAAACTATATATTTTTGGAAGCTACACACTTCAGCTACGTGATGGTATCATGCTTTCGTATGTACATGAAGAATTCCAGACGCTGTTATACATAGAACTCCGTGCTTTTAGGAGATTTGTGAAAAAATAAAATAGAGGACTCAATGGTTGAAATCCTACCTAAAACCACTGGCAAGTAAAAAAACCCACTAAATGGCAATCTCCCACATGTCCATGAATCAAACGGTATGCCATATGGGTGGGTGCAAACAGAGACGCGGCCACCAACTAGCTCAAATGGATCCATGCGCAAGCCATTACAAGAAAAAATAAAAAAACGCCACAAACCCACCCCCACACCTATCCCCACTCCCCCTTTTAGTGGTATTTTAGTGAAAAGCAGTTAGTACGGAGAGTCCCACAAGTTTTTGCACACTTTTACTGATCCTAAAAATTAAATCAGGGAATTTGCGAGGGTACCAAAAAAAGACCGACTAAAATAGGCTTAGTTTCCCTTGAAATCGAACAAATAATGATCCGCGTTACTTTAGCGATATCACCGGGGACATTGGAAGCTGGAAGAAGAAAAAAAAGGTGTGTGTATCACTTTAAGATTTTATTTTGTGTGCATTTCCCCTTTTTTGGGGGATCATTCCCAAAGATGATCATCAAATCATCTTAGGGAATGATACCAAACTTGGAATACGGGCATAAATGCCCGTTTTCCAATCGAAATCCGATCGGAAAAATCACATTCCAGGAAAATCATTTTGATCTCTGCCCCATTTTTTTTCTAAGTCTTCGCTAAGTAGCAAAGACTTAGAAAAAATCCTATTTGTGAATGGAACTTTGAGTTCCATTCACAAAATGTATAGTACAGCTGTCAGCATGACAGCTTGTACTATACTAGGTATTGCAGCATGATCGGACTGCAGTACCTCAACTCTAACCACAGGGGCAGCATCTTACACATTTAAGGGAAGACCCCGGTGAAGGAGGAAGCTCCGTGATGTCACCGGGGTCTCCCTTTCGCTTCCTGCACAGACCACGTGGGGACCGGCTGCACATCGCGGGACCCGGCTAAAGGTAGGTGTATCTTCCGATCCCCCCTCGGATTTGGATCAAACCAAGGGGGGATCGAGGGGGCTAGGGGGCAGTTGAATGCTGCCCCCCGATCGCCCTAGCGGGGGCCAATTTTTTTTTAGGTGGCAGGGAAGCCACAGATCGTATATTCACGATCTGTGGCAGTTTGGTCATTCACTGCACAGATCGTGAATATACGATCTGTGGCAGGGAAAGGGTTAAAAGGCCTTCCCTACATTGTTTTTGGTAAATCCCCTTTTTGCTAGTTTTTCCTTTAAGTTTTTGCCTGCTTCTTCATATAAGTGGTCATTAGTGCAATTTCGTCATAACCTTATAAACTGTCCATAAGGTATTGCTTTTATGCAATGGGGGGATGGTTGGAATGGTTGGGGATAGCTGAAATCTTAATATAGTGTTACCTGACTTTCTTTTTCATATATTTTAGTATATATGACTCCATGTTGAACATATATGGAGAGATGTAAGTATTGTATGGTTTCCCCTCCATATTTGTATGTAAATTTCAGATTGTAAAGATTATTATTGATAGCATTAAAAAAGTTCATATTTAGTGCCCTTCCACACTCATATTATGTTTAATATATCTTCTATATCTATTTTACATAATATTTTAATATTATTTTTATTTCCATCCCACTGAGCTCGGGGGTTCATACAGAATTGTCTCCTCGACCATCCCTTGTTATTAGGGGGAAATTTTGCACCCATCGCTGCCCCCAATTATGAAGGAGTATTATTAAATTGGAAATAATTATGTTCTTTTAGCTTGATCTGTATAATTACTACATTTTTTTCAAATAATATGCCACCACTTGTAGGCCATTATCATGGGGAATATATGAATAAAGTGAAACATCATTCACTGTATCCCAGTTATACTTTCCAAGATGTTTAAAATATGTCTTGTGTCCTTTACATATGAATATAATCTCCAGGCTAATGGTCGGAGTAGAGAGTCAATTAGATCCGATAAACCCTTAATGAGAGAACCCATTCCTGACACTATGGGCCCTATTTATAAAAGATCACTATCGTTATCGTAAAATACTGATCGTTATCTTAAATTAACGACTGGTATTTACTGATAATGACCGTTATTTGCCGATAACGACCATTATTTACCGATAACGACCGGTATTTAATGATATCGTTAAATACCGGTTGTTATTGTTACATACCGGTCGTTATCGGTAAATACCAATATTTTACGATAACGACCGTTATTTTTTCGATAACGATAGCAATCTTTTATAAATAGGGCCCTATGTGTCATCCCATTAGAAGACTGCTATGTTTGTGTACCTTTGGCAGGTGATGGAAAACTGGTATTATAGGATATTGTGGTAGGTAGCATAGTCTTTTGCATATTATTTTAGATAATATCTACACTAATACCTTCCCCCACAAATTGTTCTAGACTTTCCTATATGCTACGTTGGATCTCTGCTTAATTCACTATATGTATGTTGTCTCATGGCTTCAGTTGATAATCTTCTTTATTCAGAACTACCACTGCCCCCCTTTATCAGCCTTTAATAATTATATTATCATTCTTTTTAATAAGTCTACTCATAGATCTCTTTCCATGTATTATATCTAGTACCTCTGCCAAGAGTATTTTCATGTAAAGAACTTAAATCCTGTTCTACTAGTTCCTGAAAAGCGGTTACAGTATACATGTGGATCTACATTTAGTGGAATAAAACATAGATTGTTCTTAATTTAGAATTATACATGCTTTTATCTGCTTTAGATAACAAGAGAACATTTGTTCCCTTCTGAAACTTTCGTAGTGTGATAATGCTTTCAAGAGTCTGATTATCATTAATCATGTTAACAAAAATAACATGGTGATGAGAACCTCTTCAGTGGTGTTATCATCACTCACCATTCCCGCCCTTTCCAAAAAAATATTTCTTAAGTAGTAACTTCCAAACAAAATGATTTACATCAATCACTGTGTCATTAAATTAAACCTTACTTAAAGGGCAACATAGTGAAAGAAAAAACTTTGTTGTAACAATGTATAGATCACTTAGTATAAGCTGCCTTACTTTCATGTTTCGGTGTGGGTTCATTTCTTCACACTGGCAGAAGTTTGTACCAAGCTGTGTAGTCCCCCTCCCCTCTCTGTCTACTCCCCCTCAAGCAGTGACGGGCTGTATACAGAGTCCGAGCATTGTCAGTTGAAAGGACTTTAAATGAGAGAGTGCTGACATCCTGTGACCCCTCCCTTCCAGAGCTAGACTGCAAGCAATCAAAGTGTGGAAATAAAGTAGCAATATGACTGAAGGGAGGGGCAGAGGGGGAGAGAGGACAATGGTGCTGAGATTCTTTACAAGTAAGTTACTGAACTCTGCCTGTTCTCTAACTTTGCTAATTGTTATTTACTTTTTACCTAAAGTTCATATCTCTCTCTCCTGCCTTAGCTGAGATCAATAATCACTGAAAAGAGAGTCAGTGTAACAGCAGCTTGTAGTGAGACCTTCACAAACACAGTGACACTGCTTGTTGTCCTGTTACATTTCAGTTGCTTTAGTCTATATATTATAGATTGCACTGTGTGTCTTGTTTGGTATATAGTCTGTATTACTGTATTATATATACTGATTAGTGTTCCATTGAGTCACTGGTTTGTATGTATATAAGATTTTTTTTGGGGGGAGGGGTTTGTTTATAGTGTGTTATGCTCATATTACTGGGTTAATGGTTATTGATTGTGTTTAGCACATACAGCATTTGACTATATGTTGCACATGGTACATATAGTGTGGGTGAGAGAGTGTGTGACAGACTGCATGGGAGCTTTGGATGTGTGGGGTGTGTGCCTTTGAGTGACAGATGAGGTGTAGCAGCTCTCACAAATCACAGCATATTCAAAGGCTTATATCTCGGGGGACTATGAAGAATTTAAAGAAAAAAGGTACCCTGGTGGTTGGGATGACTTATAGGTACATTAGAAGAAATTAAAAAAAAACAATTTTCTCACTATAATTGCCCATTAATACACTAATTTTAGCGTCACTTAACCTTCTCTAAGAATAGTTCATAATATTAAATTTTTCCTAATGTCGCGTTTCTCAGTCTATAATTCGATTTCTTTCTAGGTTTATGTCCTCTTCGTGTTCTCCTATAAAACAGGTGGAAGATGTTGAACTCACATTCCTGGATAAAGAGTTGGATTGTCTTGTTGATCTTCTCCTACTCTGTGAAGTTCTGTAGTCTTCACTGTCCATACTTTGTTCCTCTGTAGTAATTGCTCTCTGGAAGAGACAGATAAACAAGAGTTTTTCAACCTCCCACTCACTCCCATACCACTGGTCGAAAAGCAGTATTCTCTTAGAAAGTATCTTTTAGTTTAAAAAAAAACAACAAATATATATATATATATATATATAATAGATATATATAGTGACATGTGTACTAAAAATAAAAGTTATATGGTCTATATAAAACACAATATGAGTTAGATATATGGATTTATAGTTATAGTTTTAATGGTTAATGTTGGTGTTTTAGGATTGGGATAGTTTAACTATGGTGTCTGTAAACATTAATTCTATTTATTATGATGGCATGATATATGTAATATGGAAATTAACACTTAGCACTTTTTAGTATTTTAGCACTTAATGATAGTGAGACTTTGATGCACTTTCAGCACTAGCACTTTTTATTAGAACATGTCATGAATTGAAGGTAACTGTACCTTTAATTGGATGTGAACAAGGTATGATGAATAATTAGCAGAGTGGGGTATGTAAAGCACCTAGGTGTGTATTTGGACCTTTCACAGCAGGGGACTTGAAACTTGAACCTCATTGGTAAACAACTTCTTCCTGTCTTCTGAACACCTGGAGAGCTGCACAAAGCTCTGGTAATGTAATCGTAATTAGGATATACTAGACAGAGGAAAACTGAGATTCTGTAATCCTAACTGGGTGTGGAAGCACTGTCAGTCTTCTCAAGAGTCCCTGATGGTGGGGATGTTGTGCTACAAGACAGACCCTGGTCACGGCCCCAGGGAAAAGTAACTGTCCAGAAAAATGAACTCAATGGAAAGTAACAGTGCTGATAACTGGACACAAGAAGCAGAACTTTGTCAAAAATACAGAGCAAAGGTCAGTTCTGGCAGCAAGGTTCAATACGTATAAACAAGCAAGAGGTCAGGGCAGACAGTGAAGGTTCATTAGTCAGTATTTATAAAGCAGAAAGTCAGTGCAGGTGGCAAGGAATCGGTGGTCAGAAAGGTCGGCAATGGGAAATCATAAGTAGCTGGTCTGGGGCGAAACAGCACTGATAGAAACTACCAGGAGGTTTAAATGGCCCGATACTTGCCAGTCCTGTCATCTGTGCACCATATAAAATTCGATAGTGTGCACTGATCAATATTTGGGACATGTTTATTCGATTATCACAGATTCGAGGCTGCAAAGCCCGAGATTAGCAAAGAGCTGGTGTGAGCCATAACAGTCTGCATGTTGCTGTGAGTTTTAAAATCCTGCGCTTGGTATCGCAGGCAATAAAGAAGACACTGGTTAGGTCGTGTTGTAACAGCTGAATGTGATCAAGAGAAGAAAGCTAATTAGTGTCAATCATGCACAAAATAATAAAAAATATATGTATTTAATCAAAATGAATTATAAAATTGAATGTCCTTTTTCATTTCCATAGCAAGATTATTGAGTTTAAAAGGTATCTCACTGCCTAAACTAAGTTTGACATCTTGCATATAAAATAATACCTTTTATTGGCTAACTAAAATGATTGAAAATGCAAGCTTTCGAAGCACTAGGCTTCTTCCTCAGGCATGATACAATACTGAATCTTGTAAAGCACTTATTTTATACATACTAGGAACAAAGACTTTCTGACATTACATAGATGTTATCTTTTGCACCCATGCCTGATTGGCAATGGCTGTGTCGTAAATAAAACAGTAAATACACATTCAATGATCACAGGCAGTAGTAATAAAAGATTAGCAAGGGGTTAAATAAACAATTAGATACATTCACTCTAGTGTCCATGGAGGGTCTGGTATAAATGAGATATTTAGGGTTTGGGTGGGTTTAGAGGAATTTAGTCGATTAACTCTACATGACATTAAGATTGAAACATAGTGACACATAAAGTTTAGATCTTTGTTGAGTCCAGAGTCCCAAATTTTGTATAAGTATACTTTCCCATTCTAACCTCTCCTTTTGGGATCTGAAAATTTCCCATGAGCACTGTGACTTTTAGGTCTTTCAGGCTGTGTCCTTGGCTGCAGAAATGGGCACCACAGGGACATCTCGTTTATTGTATTAATTGTGAATTTATGAGAGTTCATCCTTTGCCTCAGGGTCGTCCAGTCTCTCCTTTATATAGTCCTGAGGGGCACCTAGAACATAAAATCAGGTATACCACATGGATGATTTGCAGGAGAAGGTTCCTATATTTAAAACCTATGTGGGTTCCTGGTATTGGTATCTGTCTCCAGTGGATTGTACTTGCAGGTTTCACACTTTTTCTGCAAACAGGGAGATGTTCCATTTTGGTGGGGCCTGTTAGGGAACTTTTACAAGCATTTGTATAAGTTGGATGGTTGTCTGTAAGCTAAGAGAGGGGGGTCTGGGAATATTTCTAGTAATCTGTCGTCCTTTGTAAAATGGGTTGGAGTTTCTGTAAATTTTTCTTAGTATTTCCATTGGGGGTGATATGTAACAAACCGGTGGGATACGGTCCTCCTTTGGATATGTTTGTATTGTAGCAGGTTGTTTCGGATGCTGGTTGCTTTCTTATCTGTGTTTCTGTAATGGACTGACTGATCCTGTTTTGTAAAATCTTTTTTGAGTGTTCCAGGTGCAGACTTCTGAATCAGAGCAAATCCTGTTATATCTTATACCCTGGCTGTAGATAATGGAGTTCTTCATGTGTTTAGGGTGAAAACTGTCATTACTGAGGTATGTAGTATAGTATTTGAGGTTGAATAAAGACATACGTCCATCCAGTCCAACCCATCTAGCAATATCCTCATTTCCTGCCTAACTGTTGATCCAGAGGAAGGCAAAAAACAACACCAAATTTATGAAGGGGGAAAAAATTCCTTCCTGACTCCAAGTGGCAATCGGAAATTTCCCTGGATCAACTCTACTTTATGTATCAATACCAGTAACTTGCAACATTCCTTGTTTGAAGAAACTCATCCAGCTTTTTTTTTTTTAAAATGACCAATGAACCTGCCATTACAACATCCACTGGAAGACAGTTCCATAGCTTTACTGTTCTCACAGTAAAAAACCCTTCTGAGCTTGAAGCCTAAACCTTTTTTCTTCAAGTCTTAAGGGATGTCCTCGTGTCCTTTGACATGTTCTATTGGTGAACAATGCCCCAGATAGTTTATTGTATGGCCCGTTAATGTATTTATACACAGTAATCATATCCCCACGCAAGCGCCTTTTCTCCAGCGTACATAATTGTAACTTTTCCAGCCTCTCTTCATATTCAAGCTCCTCCAGTCCCCTGGTCCCCAGTCTGAACCCTTTCCATTTCAAAGATGTCCTTTTTGTACACAGGATTCCAAAATTGAACTGCATATTCCAAATGAGGCCTTACCAATGCTTTGTAAAGAGGGAGAATTACATTTTCCTCCCTTGACTCCATACCTCTCTTTATACAAGACAATACCATGCTGGCTCTGGCTGTTGCCGCCTGGCACTGCTTGCTACCTTTAAGTTTGTTATCCACCAAAACTCCAAGATCCCTTTCCAACAGGGATTCACTTAACACAGAGCCATTTATAGTATAAGTAGCACAAGTATTTTAAGTCCAAAATGCATCTCCTTACATTTATCAACATTGAATTTCATCTGCCACTTAGCAGCCCAATGTGATAATCTATCTAGATCCCCTTGCAACGATTGCACATCCTCTGAAGTTTTTAATGGTCGACAAAGTTTTGTGTCGTCAGCAAACACAGAAACCTTGCTGACAATACCCACTTCCAAATCATTAATAAATAGATTAAATAGAAGCGGCCCCAACACAGAACCTTGTGCACCCCACTTAGCACTTTAGTCCATAATGATGAAGCCCCATTAACAACTACTGTCTGCATCCTATTCATTAACCAATTTTCTATCCATGTACAAATGTGACTCCCCAGACCAACAGACCTTAGCTTATTCATTAGTGCCTAGGGCGACTGTATCAAAGCCTTTGCAAAATCCAAGTAAACTAAATCTACTGCTATACCAGAGTCTAAATTTCTACTTACTTCCTCATAAAAGCCAAGCAAGTTAGTTTGACAAGAGCTATTCCTCCTAAATCCATGCTGGTTACTACTATAATGTCAGTCCTTGAAAAATACTCTAGAACGTGTTCCCTTATTAAACTTTCCAGGATCTTCCCCACCACTGAAGTTAAACTTACAGGCCTGTAATTACCCGGTGTGAATGACTACCCTTTTGAATATTGGAATTAACATCAGCCTTTTTCCAATCCAGAGGCACACCACCGGACATGAGCAAAATAAGAAAACAATGGCCTAGATATAAAACTGAACTTAGCTCCTTAAGTACCCGAGGATGTATTTTATCCGGTCCAGGAGATTTTTATATTAACCTTTTTAGTTCTTGTGGTACCATATCCTCGGTAACCAAAGTGAACTTGAATTTGTATACCATTATTGCTACTATACCTATGATATCTGTACTTGGATCTTCTATTAGTGTATACAGAGGAAAAAAAATTATTCAAGACATTTGCTTTATCGCCATCCTCCGTACTAACTTATCCCCATAATTAATGGTGCCACATTCTCAGTCCTCATCTTCTACATTAATATACTTTAAAAAATGTTTAGGCTTAGTGATGCTTTCTTCAGCTATCCTAACTTCATTATTAATTTTAGCTAGTTGATTGCTTTCTACACTCTTGTTACAGTTTTATAATCCCTAAAGTCTCTTTCCGTTCCCTCAGCCTTAAAGGTTTTAAATGCCTTTTTCTTCCTTACCATTTGCCTCTTACATCGAATTCAGCCACATGGGCGCGGATTTATTTTTTTACATTTATTTCCCAAGGGTATAAATTTAGATGTGAACTGGCTTAAAAGCCCCTTGAACACAGTCCACTTCTGTTCAGTACCTTACCTGATAATACATTATCCCAGTTGACATTCTGAAGAGCTGCTTTTAACCTGGGAAAATTTGCTTTCCTGAAATTAAATGTCTTTGTTAACCCAGCGCACTTTCCTTTCGATAACAAAGTCCAAATGCCACTATTTCATGGTCACTATTCCCTAAGCCTCCAGTTACCTTTATATCTATAATGCGCTCCACAATGTAGATATTACCAGATCCAACAGAGCTCCTTTTCTAGTAGGAACCTCAAACACCTGTGAGAGAAAATTATCCTGCAGCAAATTCAGGAACTCATCGCCTTTTTCTGTGATGGCAGTTCCACCATACCAATCAATGTCAGGGTAATTGAAGTCCCCCATAATGACCACACTCCCCAAACTTGCAGCCCTGCCAACTGCATATGAAGTGACTCACCTCTCTTGCTAGCATTTGGCGGCTTATAGCAGACACCAACAATGATATTACCCACTTTCCTGTTGCCTAATTCCACCCATATTGCCTCCATATCAATCCATACCCCAGTTATCTCTTCTTTTAAATTTGGCTTCAATTCTTTTTTACATAAACACATACTCCTCCCCCTTTCCTTTTTTTTCTGTCCTGCCAAACACAGGCATATCTATATTTACAGCCAGTCGTGAGAACTGTTCAACACGTTTCTGCTTATACCTATTACATCATACTTTTCATTCAATGCCATCATTTCCAATTCACCCATTTGTCAGCCAGGCTTCTCGCATTTGCAAACATACATTTTAGATTATGATCCTGTAATTTATTCGTACACTTAATACACATTCCTCCCTATCCCCTATGCTAGCCCCACCCCCCTTTCCGCCCAGCCACTGGCCTATTACACCTGCTTTCCTCCTGGACATCTATCCAGTGAGACTGCTAATAACCTCCCCCCCAAACCTAGTTTAAATCTTCTCCCCTAAAACAGCTGCACCACCATCAGTGAGGTGCAACCCATCCCTACTAAAGAGCCTGTAGCCGACAGCAAAGTCTGCCCAGTTCTCAATAAACCCAAAACCTTCTTCCTTACACCACTTTCTTAGCCACGCATTAATGCTCCTAAGCTCCGCTGCTCCCTGGCTTAGCATTGTGGCTGCGGTAGTATTTCTGAAAACACTACCCTGGGAGGTCCTTGCTTTATCTTGGCCCCTAGTTCTCGGAAATCATGTTTAAGGACCTCACCTCCTCCTCTAACTTTGTATGGCACCAATGTGAACCAAGACCGCCGGGTCACACCCGGCCCCACCCAATATCTGTCTACAGATCCACCACATGCCGAACCCTAGCACCAGGCAGGCAACACACAGTTCGGCATGTAGGGTCTTGGTGGCAGATTACCCTATCTACCTTCCTTATAATGGAGTCCCCTACCACTACCACCTGCCTTGCATTCCGACCTTCGTTCCTCTCCCTTGTATCAGAGATGGCAGTCCCCTGGGTGCTCAAGGGACTAGCCCCCTCCATACACGCTAATTCCGAGGTGTCCTCCTCCACTTCATTACCTAAGGCGGCAAATCTGTTGGGATATACAATCTGGGAAGAAGCCCCCCTACTCTTCTGTCCCCCACTTCCCCTAGTAACCCTAACAAAACTACCTCCTTCCTCATCCTGGGTCGGTCTGTAGGTTTGCGATAGATGGATGTTTGTATTGTGTTTCCTTTAATCTGTATTATGTTGTCCAGAAAGCTTATTTCAGTAGGTGAATGGTTCATTTTAAGTTCAATGCTGGGGTGGAAATCATTGTATTTTTGGTGGAAGTGCAGTAGGTCTTCTTCGCTTGCAGTCCAGATGAGCAGGATGTCGTCTATATAGCGGAAGTAGGCCATGGGTCTGATGGGGCATGTTGAAAGAAAGTTTTCTTCTAAATTTGCCATAAACAAATTTGCATATTGTGGTGCAAATTGTGTTCCCATTGCCACACCCATCTGTGTGGATAGAGAACTGGTTATTGGACCGCAAACAGAGAGTGGTGGTTAATGGAGCTACATCTATGTGGGCTAAAGTTCTAAGCGGAGTTCCTCAGGGTTCTGTACTGGGGCCGCTTCTGTTTAATCTGTTTATAAATGACTTAGAAGGGGGCATTGAGAGCAAGGTCTCTGTGTTGCTGATGACACTAAATTATGCAGAGCTTTGGAAAACTCCAATGATGTGCAAGTGCTGCAAGCAGACCTAGATAGATTATCAAAATGGGCAGCAGAATGGCAGATGAGATTCAATGTTGATAAATGTAAGGTGATGCATTTGGGATTTAATAATCCCTGTGCCACTACACCATAAATAACTCTGTGTTAAGTGCATCTGAAATGGAAAAAGATTTGGGGGTTCTGGTAGATAACAGGCTTAGCTGTAGCAAACAATGCCAGGTAGCAACAGCTAGAGCTAGCAAGATATTATCTTGTATAAAGAGGGGAATGGAATCAAGAGAGAAAAATATTATTCTCCCTCTTTACAAGGCACTGGTAAGGCCACATTTGGAATATGCGGTGCAGTTTTGGAATCCCATATACAAAAGGGACATCTTGGAAATGAGGCAGTTCAGAGAAGGGCAAATAAATTAATAAGGGGAATGAGGGGTTGAATATGCAGGCAGATTAGAAACTTAGGGCTGTTTACATTGGAGAAGCGGCGGTTGCGTGGGGACATGATAACTCTATACAAATATATAATGGCCCATACAGTGAACTCTCTGGTGCATTGTTCACTAATAGGTCATATCAGAGGACTCGTGGACATCCTTTAAGGTTGGAAGGAAGAAAGAAGTTTCATCTTCAAGTTAGGAGAGGTTTTCTTACAGTGAGAACGTGTGTGAAACTGTGGAACTGTCTTCCAGCAGAGGTGGTAATGGCAAGTTCATTGAATAACTTTAAAAAGGCCTGGATAAGTTTCTAAAACTAAAAAATATTGAGAATTACTGGTATTAATGCATATAGATCTGGTTGTCCAGGGATACTTTCCGATTGCCGTTTGGAGTCAGGAAGGAATTTTTTCCCCCCTTTTTTAGCTGGGTTTTTTTGCCTTCCTCTGGATCAACTGTTAGGTAGGGTTAAAAAAAATAAAATAAAAAAAAAGGGAATAGGTTGGACTTGATGGACGAATGTCTTTATTCAGCCTTAATTACTATGTTGCAGGTATAAATCCTAATTGAAGGAGAAGTAATTGTGGTTGAGTATAAACTCCGTTAATTTGGCAATTGGTAGTGCAGGTATGTCCAGTTTTTGGAGATATCTCAGACAAGCTGAAATCTTCATGGCGAATGTTGGTATAGAGAGCCTCTACATCCATTGTGGCTAAAATGGTTCCATCAGGTATATGATCAATGGCCACCAGTTTATTTAGGAGGTGTGTAGTATCCTAAATAAAACTGGATGTATTTTGTACCAGGGGTTTCAGTATACTCTCAATCCAGCCAGAGATGTTTTCTGTTAGTGTTCTAATACCTGAGATAATAGGTCTGCCTGGGTTCCCTTCTTTGTGGATTTTGGGGAGCATATAAAAGCATCCCACTCTTCAGGTATTAAAGGTAGCACACTGTCTTTGATCCTGGTTCTTCCTAAAGCACTCTATTTTATACATACTAGAAGAAAGACTTTCTAACATTACAGAGATGTTATCTTTTGCCCCCATGCCTGATTGGCAATGGCTGCCTTAAATAAAACAATGGAACATCTCTCTGCAGAAAAAGTGTGAAACCTGCAAGTACATCCACACTGGAGACAGGATACCGATACCATGAACCCAACATAGGTTTGAAATAAAGGGAACCTTCTCCTGCAAATCATCCAATGTTGTATACCTAATTCTATGTTCTAGTTGCCCCTCAGGACTATATGAAGGAGATATATACAATAGGTAAGTGCACAATGGTAGTTAATATGATCGTGGTTGTGTTGTCCCAATCCTTGGGACAGTGCTTGGGGTATATGTTTCCTAAATTTGAACACAATAAATGAATTTGCGATGGGGATAGACCCCCTCCGCTACAGTACCCCCCTATAGCACTCTTACACTTGTACCACTAGTAACCACACTCAATCCTGTGTTGATGCAAAATGGTAATTTAATATATTTACAAAACACACATCTATGGCTTATTCCCCACTCCACATAATCTTTATACAAAACTGTATCACATACTAGCTCAAAATAGTAAAAATGTAACCACAACCTAAAAAGTCAATTTCTTGGAAACTCAAAGAGATACTTGTTTATAATGGGAGCAGTCTCCAATTAATTCTACAAGCTGTGCCTCAGATAACAGATCTACAGCCACCTTCTTGGGATCCGTCCGACTCACGTACCGTCGTTCCCTTCCAGTTTTTTAACTCCCGTATCCTTTGTATTACGTATCCCAAGTTCCAAGGAAACAGATAAAGTTTACCGGGCGTCCCCGGACAAATAACATTAGGATCAGGCTCTAAAGAGAGTATCTCTGTGGTTTATATCACACTTTATAACTGCCGCGGTTCATTCAAGTTAGCAATCTACCGGGACTTCAAAGTTAGCAGACGCACGCTGCAAATATAATGGAAGTCTCTCACCCTTCCTTTTGGAAACTCGCATAGTTAATTATCTCATTTAAACCTCCCGGGGTGAGCGTCCCCAGATTATATATCCACTTGCTTTCTGTCTGCTGGAGTTTTTTCTTTACGTTTTCTCCTCTTTTTCCCAGATTTACTTGTTGGATGCCCATAAATTTGAACATAACGGAATTCGTACCATGATATTGGCATACATGTTTAGCCATGGCGCTTTTTTCAAGCTCTTTGTTTTTGGTGGCCCTAACATGTTCCTGTATCCTGCAGGTAAGTGTTCTTTTAGTTTCCCCAACATATTTTTGACCACATTCACATATGAGCAGATATACACTGTCTACTCGACAGGGTATCAGGGAATTTACATAAAACCTCTTCCTTGGGTCCCTATAAATATTTGTCTTCCACCATGTTTACAAGACACACACCTTTCACATTTTCGTGTTCTTTTACCGGGTCCACCCCTAGCCATGTTCCCACATTTTGGGACTTTGGACGAGAAAAAAACTGGGGGATATCAAATCTTTCAATTTTTACCCCTCGTGCCGTCAATTGTGGATACATCCCCACACTATCTCTAATATCTTGTCCTCTAAATAAGAACCAATATTTCGATAGTATTGTACGTACTGTATCCCATTTTTTGTTAAATCTTGAAATAAATTTAATGGGATTACTCTCTTTCTCCTTATTTCTACCTCCATACAGCAATTCCTGTTGCTTACTATCTTTGGCTCTTTTATAGCCCTTCTGTACACTCTTCTGTTTATATCTTCTCTGCGCAAATCTCTGTCTCAGTTCTTTCGCCTGTCTTTCAAAATCTTCCTTCAGGGTACAGTTTCTCTTTACCCTAAGAAATTGGAAAGTATACCCATAGGACAATTATTTATACACATAGGACAAAATATTTATAGGGACCCAAGGGAAGAGCAGCAGACGGAAAGCAAGTGGATATATAATCGGGGGACGCTCACCCCGGGAGGTTTAAATTAGATAATTAACTGCGAGTTTCCTATAGAAAAACATATTATTTAAATGGTTAAGCACCTAAAGGGGTAAAGGCCTTGTCTGTGTAGATAAAATGAAAAGAGATTTATATGTTTAAACATGCAATAAATACCCGCAGACCATGTATATATATATATAAAAATTAATTGAGGTAAAGATGTAAGTAGTAGCCACTGAATGGACAATATAGGTAGAAAAATTTGTGTTAAAAAATGCTATCTCAGTGTAAGGTAATTAAGCCATCCCTTTAAGGAACAAAGATACACTACAGCTTTAAGAGACGAGATAGCATAAAAATGAGGTACAGGTAATCTCGCGATATCCTGATGAAACATGTGGACACACAGTACAGGTGAAACGTACGTCGATCAGTGGGATGGACTGAGAGAAAGCCTAATGGACTGTGGTGGGATTTTAACACACTGAAGAACAGCCAGCGGGAGACTGGGTGAAGAGAAAACCAAAAGGAAGGGTGAGAGACTTCCATTATATTTGCAGCGTGCGTCTGCTAACTTTGAAGTCCCGGTAGATTGCTAACTTGAATGAACCGCGGCAATTATAAAGTGTGATATAAACCACAGAGATACTCTCTTTAGAGTCTGATCATAATGTTATTTGTCCGGGGACGCCCAGTAAACTTTATCTGTTTCCTTGGAACTTGGGTACGTAATACAAAGGATACGGGAGTTAAAAACTGGAAGGGAACGAGCGGTACGTGAGTCGGGCGGATCCCAAGAAATGGTGGCTGTGAGATCTGTTATCTGAGGCACAGCGTGTATGAATTAATTGGAGACTGCTCCCATTATAAACAAAGTATCTCTTTGAGTGTTCCAAGAAATTGACTTTTTAGGTTGTGGTTACATTTTTACTATTTAAGCTAGTATGTGATACAGTTTTGTATAAAGATATGTGGAGTGGGGAATAAGCCTAGATGTGTTTTGTAAATATATTAAATTACCATTTTGCATCAACACAGGATCGAGTGTGGTTACTAGTGGTACAAGTGTAAGAGTGCTATAGGGGGGGTGGGTACTGTAGCGGAGGGGGTCTATCCCCATCGCAAATTCATTTATTGTGTTCAAATCTATATGAAGGAGAGACTGGACAGACCCTGAGGCAAAGGATGAACTCTAATAGATTCATAATTAACAACAATAAACGGGATGTCCCTGTGGGTGCCCATTTCTGCAGCCAAGGACACAGCCTGATAGACCTATAAGTCACAGTTTTCAGATCCCAAATTTCAGATCCCAAAAGGAGAGGTTAGAATGGGAATGTATACTTATACAAAAATTTGGGACTCTGGATTCAACAAAGATCTAAACTTTATGTGCCACTATGTTCTAATCTTAATGTCATGTAGAGTTAATCAGACTAAATTCTTCTAAACCATCCAAACCCATTAATATCTCATTTATACCAAGACCCTCCATGGACACTGGAGGTGAAATGTATCTGATTGTTGTGTTAACCCTTGCTAATTCTTTTATTAGCATGTGTTCATTGAATGTGCATTTACTGTTTTATTTACGACAACCATTGCCAATCAGGCATGGGGGCAAAAGATAACATCTATGTAATGTTCTAGTAGTTAAAATAGACAGGGAGATTCAATAAAAGTTCTTATCGTTTAAAATGGTTGTTAATTTTGCCCCAACCAATCAGATCTTATTTAATATTGAAAGAAACATCTGTTAGTTAGGGCAAAATTAGCACCATTTTAAACGATAAGAACTTTTACTGAATCTCCCTGAGAGTGCTATACAGATTCAGTATTGTATCATGCCTGAGGAAGAAGCCTAGTGCTTCGAAAGCTTGCATTTTCAATCTTTAGTGAGCCAATAAAAGGTATTGATATACCAAGTATCCAAGATGTCTTCACTTTCATCTATGGCTAACACGGTATAATTCTCTACTCTAAACTAAGTTTAGTGATTTCAGTTTAATTAAAGAAAGAGAGGTAAAGGCAGCTATGCCTTACCTCCCGTTCTTCAAAAAAGCATGCAACCTGTACAGGTTCCAATGTAGTTTGTATTGTATACGCATGCGCATATATCTTGGCTTCTGCAGGTTTTATTGAAGAATGAGAGATAAGACATAGCCCTTTTACCTCCCGTTCTTCAATTAAACTGAAATCACCTAACTTAGTTTAGGCAGTGGAGATACCCTTTAACACTTGCTGCCCACAGACACAAACATTCTCATCCAAACTTTCCCTTTCTAGTTAATAATATAATTGTAGTAATTTTCTATCAAGCACAATTATATTGTATCAAAGTACATATTTTTTTCTGTGTACAGCAATAGGTTGTCTTCCAAAGCCAATGCCACCGGTGAATTTAAATTGTGCTTTTAAAACCTACATAGTAACATAGTAATTGAGGTTAATTAAAGACATATGTCCATCAAGTCCAACCTATTCACCCTCCTTTTTTAACCCTACCTACAGTTGATCCAGAAGAAGGCAAAAACCCCAGCTAAAAAGGGGGGGAAAATTCCTTCTTGACTCCAAACGGCAATTGGAAAGTATCCCTGGATCAACCAGATCTAGAGTATATGTATTAATACCAGTAATTCTCAATATTTTTTAGTTTTAGAAACTTATCCAGGCCATTTTTAAAGCTATTCAATTAACTTGCCATTACCACATCTGCTGGAAGTTTCACAATTTCACAGTTCTCACTGTAAAGAAACCTCTTTTCTTTCAACCTTAAAGGATGTCTACGAGTCCTCTGATATAACCTATTAGTGAACAATGCACCAGAGAGTTTATTGTATGGCCCTTTAATATATTTTCATAACATTATCATATCCCCATGCAAACGTTGCTTCTCCAATGTAAACAGTCCTAACTTTTCTAATCTGCCTGCATATTCAAGCCCATCCATTCCCCTTATTCATTTAGTTGCCCTTCTCTGAACTGCTTCCATTTCCAAGATGACCCTTTTGTATATGGGATTCCAAAACTGCACCGCATATTCCAAATGAGGCCTTACCAGTGCCTTGTAAAGAGGGAGAATAATATTTTTCTCTCTTGAATCTATTCCCCTCTTTATACAAGAAAATCAGGGTTATTCAATAAAAGTTCTTATCGTTTAAAATGGTGCTAATTTTGCCCCAACCACTCAGATCTTATTTAACATTTGAAAGCTAAACATGATTGGTTGGGGCAAAATTAGCACCATTTTAAACGATAAGAACTTTTATTGACTCTCCCCGAATATCTGCTAGCTCTAGCTATTGCTACCTGGCATTGTTTGCAACAGTTCTACCAGAACCCCTAAATCTTTTTACATTACAGATTCACTTAACACAGAGTTATTTATGGTGTAGGTGGCACAGGGATTATTAAATCCCAAATGCATCACCTTACATTTATCAACATTGAATCCCAGTCGACCCCAGTGTGCGGCTCTTAAAAGAGCCCTTGGGCGGCATCTTCTTTCTTCCAGTCCCGGTGACACCAGTCCGTGAGGCCGCCGACCCCGAGAGGTAGCCCTGGCTGATGTTGCCGGCGTCTTGATCCATGCGACGTCTTTGGGCTGGCGACACCAACCCCACTCAGGTCGCCGATGCCCGGCAGACTCACTGCGGCCACCAGTGAGCCCGCTGGCACCGCCGGCCTCAGCGGAGCCGATGTTGCCAGCTGCTTCTTCCTTTTATCTTCAGCCATCTACTGCGATGGCATCTGAGTTCCGCAGCGGAGTGCACCTCTTTATATAGGTTTTCAGAAAACCCTAATCCATTTCTGATTGGTCAATTTTTTAATGCTTGGTTTACATGCTTTACATTAACCAATCAGATTTCAGAACTTTCCAGGAAATCTGGGGCTGCTGGGGAGGGGGTGCGACCACCCGCTGCGGCCCCTTCCCTGCAGCTCCTCCTAGCCTCCTGTTCCGAGATTGCCGCGAGCGAGGAAGGGGTTGGGAGGGGCTGCTGGGTAGCGGCGGCGGGTGGTCGCCGCCGACGCGGGGGGTTGAGGGCGGGGTGGGCGTGCCTCCTGGGGCGGGTGTGACCACCCGCCGCGGGTTGCCTGCCCATCCCCACCGCAGGGAGGCTAGTATCGGCTGCTTTCGCCACCTTCACCACATGTAAGTATCGGTGCGAAGAGTTAACGCCTCGTTAACTTTTCACGGACGTTTCCGGACATTAATAAATCGCGTTAAACGCGATTTATGCGGAAATGTCAGGGAAAATGGCCGCGAAAACTTAACAAAGCTTTATAAATATGCCAGAAGGCACTGCAGGAGACCTACAACTGCTCTGCATGATTTCTTTTAAATTGCTTCACATGGTTATCCTGGTGTATGGTAGCAAGGATAGTGCAGTAGAATAACAATATTTTGAAATGTTAGCAAATTTTAATAGCATCATTAAAACAGCAGTGCTGAAGGATTATCTGATACGTATTTTCATATGTGTAATAAAAATAAAAACTATAAAGTTAATGAAAATTCTAAGTGTCCCACTGGCTATCAAAAGTCACTAGTCTTTCCTTCTGTGGGACGTACCTGTTATTTATTCAGCTTCTGCCTAGGAAGAAGGACTGCTGTAGAATGTAAAATGTCAGCCAGGGGCGTAACTACAGGGGAGCAGGGGGAGCAACTGCAGGGGGGCCCGGGAGCCAAGGGGGCCCCATCTTTTCATTTTTCCTATGACAGATATAGCCTCCTCCCAGAAAACCTGTGGATGAAGCACAGATAGGGGCCCCATCATAGTTTTGCTGAGGGGCCCAGTGATTCCTAGTTACACCACTGATGGCAGCTCATTAATGACCACATGAAACCATAGCAAAGTATGGAATAAATGGATGTTTAAAAAATAAATACAATATGTATAATACCTAGGTATGTGTAATTTAGATAAATAATTACCTATATTACTTAAAGGGGAAGTCCCACTTGGTATACATAAAAAGAGGGCTTCAAATTCACTGTCAGTAGATTTTTCACTAATCACTGATATGCTGTTTATATAAGCACCTCAGTTTTACCGTATTAACAGCAATTAGTGTTGCACTGAACATTTTTAATGTGTTTCTGCACAAGTTCATCATTATTAAAATGTTTGGCAGTTAATGGTATTGGCTATTAATGAGCTCATTTGCATTGTGTATAAATGCAGCAGTTTCACTCTAAACAGTAATTAGAATTGCACCGAACATTTTGTAACATAAAAACAACACAATTTGCATAAACACAGTTCTGCTTTATTAAAGGTGTTAATTTTTGGACAAATAAACAAGTTGGCAATGCTTTCAGCAGTAGGTCAGGATGAAAAGTCTTTTGCAATAAAAAGTAAATTTCTTACAGAATAGACCTGTTCAGTTTCTGGATTCAACCATGTACTGCAAATATAAATGAACAAATTTATTCTTTTCTCAGAGGACAGAGTCTACTCAGTCATTAACCCCAAGATTTCTCTAGCACAAAGTATCCTATAGGGAGCAATGCAATAAAAGGTGTACAAATATGAATGTGCACTTAAAGTAGAACTAAACTTTTTAATCCTAATGTGAAAGCTTTTCTCCTCAGAACACCTATACATTGTAAGATACTTTTCAAGTAAGTTGCATTAACATACATGATGTATATTTTGTAACTAAGAAGTCTCCCATGTTGTTGCCAGTACAACTGGCAGCCCATGTAGTCTTCAAAGAGCTTTGTGAGTGCATGCACCTATTGGCCATGCCCCCTTGCCCCACTATTCACTGTCTCTATGCACAGAGTATTTTATAAACAGATGTCTGCACACCAATATAGAAGTCCCTGATAAGACTTTGAAAGCATGCTCTTAAACTGGGCTATTGGGGAACAATCCCCCAAAGAGTTTACTGCAATATCATATTTGCAAAAAATAATCATATCTTGTCTGTCATCATAATCAAGTCCATTTATTCCCCTTATTAATTTTAGTTGCCTTTCTCTGAACCCTCTGCATTTCAATACTTTCCTTTTAATATACAGGATTTAAATGTTGGGGAAGACCTTCTTACAGACTGGACCACCTGTCAAATGGGCAGCCTCAGGAACCATACAGACTCTTGGAAAAGCTGAAACGAATCAGCGAACCGTGTTGAGAAATTTAAGCAAGCACCACCATACCATTAGCATCACACAAAGCGGGTGCTTTTAGAATCTCTGTAGAAATTCAAAAAAACAAAATTGGAGTTGGCTTGATACTTATTTATAATCATTGTTTAAACAGGATTGATGTGATTCAATAAGAGCATTGGAAAATGAACGTAAATGGTTTTACATCCATTTTTTATATGACATTAGCAGTTTTACCCGGAGTTGCCCGTGTACACTTGTGGGTATAGTATTTGTTACATGCAGGTGTGTGTTTGGCTTACATGGAAGAGAAGTGCACTGTTGTTAATGTACGCCTTATATTTAATAGTTGTGAGTCGACGAGGTGACATTGCTTGAGGGACATATAGCACATATATACAACGTTATTAGTTTTTCTACTTGGAGCATAAATATACAAATGTGGCAGTCCCATGTCCCATGGCTTTATGTAATTTGCCATGGGAAGAGCATGTTACATAGTAACATAGTAATTAAGGTTAAATAAAGACATACGTCCATCAAGTACAACCTATTCACTTTTTTTTTTAACCCTTCCTAATTGTTTATCCAGGGGAAGGGAAAAAAAAAAAAAAAAGCTAAAGGGGGGGGGGGGATTCTTTCCAAACGGAAAGTATCCCTGGATCAACCAGATCTACAGTATATGAATTAATACCAGTAATTCTTAATATTTTTTAGTTTTAAGCTGGGTACACACGATGAGATATTTCGTTCCGATCGACCGGACCGAAATTATCGCATCCAAATGCGCCCATGTCCGACCGACCGTTCATCCGAATCGGACGATCAGACATGGTGGAAAACCTCGTCCCCGATCGTGCGGTCCTCTATGAACCGCACGATCGGCCGCGATAACTATCCGACGTGGCTGCTTTTCCCGCGACCGACAGTCCTTCCTCCTGACTTTCCCTTTCTAGTTAATAATATAATTGTATATTTTCATCAAGCACATTATATTGTATCAAAGTACATATTTTTTTCTGTGTACAGCAAAGGTTGTCTTCCAAAGCCAATGCCACCGGTGAATTTAAATTGTGCTTTTAAAACCTACATAGTACATAGTAATGAGGTTAATTAAAGACATATGTCCATCAAGTCCAACCTATTCACCCTCCTTTTTTAACCCTACCTACAGTTGATCCAGAAGAAGGCAAAAACCCCAGCTAAAAAGGGGGGGAAAATTCCTTCTTGACTCCAAACGGCAATTGGAAAGTATCCCTGGATCAACCAGATCTAGAGTATATGTATTAATACCAGTAATTCTCAATATTTTTTAGTTTTAGAAACTTATCCAGGCCATTTTAAAGCTATTCAATTAACTTGCCATTACCACATCTGCTGGAAGTTTCACAATTTCACAGTTCTCACTGTAAAGAAACCTCTTTTCTTTCAACCTTAAAGGATGTCTACGAGTCCTCTGATATAACCTATTAGTGAACAATGCACCAGAGAGTTTATTGTATGGCCCTTAATATATTTTCATAACATTATCATATCCCCATGCAAACGTTGCTTCTCCAATGTAACAGTCCTAACTTTTCTAATCTGCCTGCATATTCAAGCCCATCCATTCCCCTTATTCATTAGTTGCCCTTTCTGAACTGCTTCCATTTCCAAATGACCCTTTGTATATGGGATTCCAAAACTGCACCGCATATTCCAAATGAGCCTTACCAGTGCCTTGTAAAGAGGGGAATAATATTTTCTCTCTTAATCTATTCCCTCTTTATACAAGAAAATCAGGGTTATTCAATAAAAGTTCTTATCGTTTAAAATGGTGCTAATTTTGCCCCAACCACTCAGATCTTTTAACATTTGAAAGCTAACATCTGATTGGTTGGGGCAAAATTAGCACCATTTTAAACGATAAGAACTTTTATTGACTCTCCCGAATATCTGCTAGCTCTAGCTATTGCTACCTGGCATTGTTTGCAACAGTTCTACCAGAACCCCTAAATCTTTTTACATTACAGATTCACTTAACACAGAGTTATTTATGGTGTAGGTGGCACAGGGATTATTAAATCCCAAATGCATCACCTTACATTTATCACATTGAATCCCAGTCGACCCCAGTGTGCGGCTCTTAAAAAGCCCTTGGGCGGCATCTTCTTTTCTTCCAGTCCCGGTGACACCAGCTCCGCTGAGGCCGCCGACCCCGAGAGGTAGCCCTGGCTGATGTTGCCGCGTCTTGATCCGATTCGACGTCTTTGGGCTGGCGACACCAACCCCACTCAGGTCGCCGATGCCCGGCAGACTCACTGCGGCCACCAGTGAGCCCGCTGGCACCGCCGGCCTCAGCGGAGCCGATGTGCCAGCTGCTTCTTCCTTTTATCTTCAGCCATCTACTGCGATGGCATCTGAGTTCCGCAGCGGAGTGCACCTCTTTATATGGTTTTCAGAAAACCCTAATCCATTTCTGATTGGTCAATTTTTTATGCTTGGTTTACATGCTTTACATTAACCAATCAGATTTCAGAACTTTCCAGGAAATCTGGGGCTGCTGGGAGGGGGTGCGACCACCCGCTGCGGCCCCTTCCCTGCAGTCTCCTCCTAGCCTCCTTTCCGAGATTGCCGCGAGCGAGGAAGGGTTGGGAGGGCTGCTGGGTATGCGGCGGCGGGTGGTCGCCGCCGACGCGGGGGGTTGAGGGCGGGGTGGGCGTGCCTCCTGGGGCGGGTGTGACACACCCGCGCGGTTGTCCTGCCCATCCCCACCGCAGGGAGGCTAGTATCGGCTGCTTCGCCACCTTCACCACATGTAAGTATCGGTGCGAAGAGTTAACGCCTCGTTAACTTTTCACGGACGTTTCCGGACATTAATAAATCGCGTTAAACGCGATTTATGCGGAAATGTCAGGGAAAATGGCCGCGAAAACTTAACAAAGCTTTATAATATGCCAGAAGGCACTGCAGGAGACCTACAACTGCTCTGCATGATTTCTTTTAAATTGCTTCACATGGTTATCCTGGTGTATGGTAGCAAGGATAGTGCAGTAGAATAACAATATTTGAAATGTTAGCAAATTTTAATAGCATCATTAAAACAGCAGTGCTGAAGGATTATCTGATACGTATTTTCATATGTGTAATAAAAATAAAAACTATAAAGTTAATGAAAATTCTAAGTGTCCCACTGGCTATCAAAAGTCACTAGTCTTTCCTCTGTGGGACGTACCTGTTATTTATTCAGCTTCTGCCTAGGAAGAAGGACTGCTGTAGAATGTAAAATGTCAGCCAGGGGCGTAACTACAGGGGAGCAGGGGGAGCAACTGCAGGGGGGCCCGGGAGCCAAGGGGGCCCCATCTTTTATTTTCCTATGACAGATATAGCCTCCTCCAGAAAACCTGTGGATGAAGCACAGATAGGGGCCCCATCATAGTTTTGCTGAGGGGCCCAGTGATTCCTAGTTACACCACTGATGGCACTCATTAATGACCACATGAAACCATAGCAAAGTATGGAATAAATGGATGTTTAAAAAATAATACAATATGTATAATACCTAGGTTGTGTAATTTAGATAAATAATTACCTATATTACTTAAAGGGGAAGTCCCACTTGGTATACATAAAAAGAGGGCTTCAAATTCACTGTCAGTAGATTTTTCACTAATCACTGATATGGCTGTTTATATAAGCACCTCAGTTTTACCGTATTAACAGCAATTAGTGTTGCACTGAACATTTTTAATGGTGTTCTGCACAAGTTCATCATTATTAAAATGTTTGGCAGTTAATGGTATTGGCTATTAATGAGCTCATTTGCATTGTGTATAAATGCAGCAGTTTCACCTCTAAACAGTAATTAGAATTGCACCGAACATTTTGTAACATAAAAACAACACAATTTGCATAAACACAGTTCTGCTTTATTAAAGGTGTTAATTTTTGGACAAATAACAAGTTGGCAATGCTTTCAGCAGTAGGTCAGGATGAAAGTCTTTTGCAATAAAAAGTAAATTTCTTACAGAATAGACCTGTTCAGTTTCTGATCAACCATGTACTGCAAATATAATGAACAAATTTATTCTTTTCTCAGAGGACAGAGTCTACTCAGTCATTAACCCCAAGATTTCTCTAGCACAAAGTATCCTATAGGGAGCAATGCAATAAAAGGTGTACAAATATGAATGTGCACTTAAAGTAGAACTAAACTTTTTAATCCTAATGTGAAAGCTTTCTCCTCAGAACACCTATACATTGTAAGATACTTTTCAAGTAAGTTGCATTAACATACATGATGTATATTTTGTAACTAAGAAGTCTCCCATGTTGTTGCCAGTACAACTGGCAGCCATGTAGTCTTCAAAGACTTTGTGAGTGCATGCACCTTGGCCATGCCCCCTTGCCCCACTATTCACGTCTCTATGCACAGAGTATTTATAAACAGATGTCTGCACACCAATATAGAAGTCCCTGATAAGACTTTGAAAGCATGCTCTTAAACTGGGCTATTGGGGAACAATCCCCCAAAGAGTTTACTGCAATATCATATTGCAAAAAATAATCATATCTTGTCTGTCATCATAATCAAGTCCATTTATTCCCCTTATTATTAGTTGCCTTTCTCTGAACCCTCTGCATTTCAATACTTCCTTTTAATATACAGGATTTAAATGTTGGGGAAGACCTTCTTACAGACGGACACCTGTCAAATGGGCAGCCTCAGAACCATACAACTCTTGGAAAAGCTGAAACGAATCAGCGAACCGTGTTGAGAATTTAAGCAAGCACCACCATACCATTAGCATCACACAAAGCGGGTGCTTTTAGAATCTCTGTAGAAATTCAAAAAAACAAAATTGGAGTTGGCTTGATACTTATTTATAATCATTGTTTAAACAGGATTGATGTGATTCAATAAGAGCATTGGAAAATGAACGTAAATGGTTTTACATCCATTTTTTATATGACATTAGCAGTTTTACCCGGAGTTGCCTTGTACACTTGTGGGTATAGTATTTGTTACATGCAGGTGTGTGTTTGGCTTCATGGAAGAGAAGTGCACTGTTGTTAATGTACGCTTATTTAATAGTTGTGAGTCGACGAGGTGACATTGCTTGAGGGACATATAGCACATATATACAACGTTATTAGTTTTTCTACTTGGAGCATAAATATACAAATGTGGCAGTCCCATGTCCCATGGCTTTATGTAATTTGCCATGGGAAGAGCATGTTACATAGTAACTAGTAATTAAGGTTAAATAAGACATACGTCCATCAAGTACAACTATTCACTTTTTTTTTAACCCTTCCTAATGTTATCCAGAGGAAGGGAAAAAAAAAAAAAAAGCTAAAAAGGGGGGGGGATTCTTTCCAAACGGAAAGTATCCCTGGATCAACCAGATCTACAGTATATATAAATACCAGTAATTCTTAATATTTTTTAGTTTAAGCTGGGTACACACGATGAGATATTTCGTTCCGATCGACCGGACCGAAATTATCGCATCAAATGCGCCCATGTCCGACCGACCGTTCATCCGAATCGGACGATCAGACTGGTGGAAAACCTCGTCCCGATCGTGCGGTCCTCTATGAACCGCACGATCGGCCGCGATAACTATCCGACGTGGCTGCTTTTCCCGCGACGACAGTCCTTCCTCCTGGCCGACCGGTCGAAAGTATCGAGCGGTCGGTCAGGAGAAAAATCGCTAGGTGTGTACCTAGCTTAAGAAACTTATCCAGGACATTTTTAAAGCTATTCAATGAACTTGCCATTACCACATCTGCTGGAAGACAGTTCCCCAGTTTCACCGTTCTCACTGTAAAGAACCTTTCCTAACCGAAGATGAAACTTCTTTTCTTCCAACCTTAAAGATGTCCACATGTCCTCTGATATGACCTATAGTAACAAGCACCATAGAGTTTATTGTATGGCCCATTAATATATTTGTATAGGTTATCATATCCCCACGCAAATGTTGCTTCTCCAATGTAAACAGCCCTAACTTGTCTAATCTGCCTGAAGCAGTTCTCTGAACTGCTTCCATGGCTGAGACAGGCGGGAGGACCCAAATACCTTATAACCTTGTACCTCTTTTTGCTTTCTTGCCTATACACTTTATTTCACCCCCTATTTACTCCCTCCCTCTTTCCCTGCCCTTACGACACAGGAGACTTGACTTTTGGAGCAAAAGGGGTCACAGCTTATTGTTTACAATACATGTGTTTCATATAAAAACCACCTTTTACCATTTAACCATTGAATTAACATATAACAACAGATGCAACATTTAAAAAAGTATGTACTTAACCACATAACTTTCTAATGGCTCACTGGAAGCTACCGTGAAACTTCTGCTCATCAGTCGTGAAGCACCGACTCGATGAGCGCCAGCTGTCCTCTCCATACCATCTCGGCCCACTGACGAAAACCGAACTTGGAGCTGCCACCCGTGGGCTAACTCCACCACCTGTCAACACCAGCCAGCTTCCAGTGACCCACCGCTCCAGCTGTGCCATCATAACGATCCTGAAATAACAAATTAGCACAAACCAGGGGCGGGGGGGCGGGGGGGCGGGGAACCTCTTCTCTCTCCGTCTGCTTCTCTCTGCCCACGTCTGTTTCTTCTTCCTCCCCTTTTTCTACCTTGCTCTCTCCACCTGCAACATTGTTGCAAACTTTCTTCCAATCCCTATCAGCTATCTCTTTAACCAATCCCCACGTTGCCTTTTCAAATCTGCCTGTCACCATCTTCCTTCCCTCCCTCTTTCTTTCTCACCCCCAGTTCTATCTTTAATTTAACCCTGTTAAATCCTAACCCTCACTGCGTTCCCCCTCCCTTTCAGCCATGTGTCCTTTGCTTTTATTGCAATGGACTTCTTGGCTGAGACAGGCGGGAGGACCCAAATAACCTTATAACCTTGTACCTCTTTTTGCTTTCTTGCCTATACACTTATTCCACCCCTATTTACTCCCTCCCTCTTTCCCTCCCTTTACGACACAGGAAACTTGACTTTTGGAGCAAAAGGGGTCACAGCTTCATTGTTTACAATACATGTGTTTCATATAAAAACCACCTTTTACCATTTTAACCATTGAATTAACATATACAACAGATGCAACAATTTAACAAAGTATGTACTTAACCACATAACTTTCTAATGGCTCACTGGAAGCTACCGTGACTTCTTGCTTTCTAATGGCTCACTGGAAGCTGGCTGGTGTTGACAGGTGGTGGAGTTAGCCCACGGGTGGCAGCTCCAAGTTCGGTTTTCGTCAGTGGGCCGAGATGGTATGGAGAGGACAGCTGGCGCTCATCGAGTCGGTGCTTCACGACTGATGATCATCAGTCGTGAAGCACCGACTCGATGAGCGCCAGCTGTCCTCTCCGTACCATCTCGGCCCACTGCCGAAAAACAAACTTGGAGCTGCCACCCCGTGGGCTAACTCCACCACCTGTCAACACCAGCCAGCTTCCAGTGACTCAGCGCCACAACAGAAAGTCCTGACGCCTCTTTTTCCAATTTGTTATCTATAACTGTGGGATTTTGGTAGGCTGACTTTAGGTTACGTGATATTATTGCTGTTTTGTTTGGCTTCAAGGGAATGCTGAAACCTTGTTTGAAACCTTGTTCAAACAGTGCCGCTGCTTGACGGTCCCTATAAAGGTTTAGGAAAGGTGCCATCGCGAGTACGTTCACCGGCGTCCTCCCCTTTTCTTGTAGTGTCGCTGTATCGTCCTGTCTGCCTACCTGTTTTGAAGCATCTATTAAATCCGTGGGGTCCCCCGCAATGTGAGCAATCGTGCTTGAATTTGCATGCCTGTCCACCGGGGTGCGGGGGGGGGGATTTCAGCCACCCCCTCAGCATTTCCAACCAGGAAGGGTTTTTGCTGGGCCTTCAATGAAGGCCAATGCAAATTTGGAGGCATGCAAATTCAAGCACGATTGCTCACATTGCGGGGGACCCCACGGATTTAATAGATGCTTCAAACAGGTAGGCAGACAGGACGATACAGCGACACTACAAGAAAAGGGGAGGACGCCGGTGAACGTACTCGCGATGGCACCTTTCCTAAACCTTTATGGGACCGTCAAGCAGCGGCACTGTTTGAACAAGGTTTCAAACAAGGTTTCAGCATTCCTGAAGCAAACAAAACAGCAATAATATCACGTAACCTAAAGTCAGCCTACCAAATCCCACAGTTATAGATAACAAATTGGAAAAAGAGGCGTCAGGACTTTCTGTTGTGGCGCTGAGTCACTGGAAGCTGGCTGGTGTTGAAGGTGGTGGAGTTAGCCCACGGGTGGCAGTCCAAGTTTGTTTTTTCGGCAGTGGGCCGAGATGGTACGGAGAGGACAGTGGCGCTCATCGAGTCGGTTGCTTCACGACTGATGAGCAGAAGTTTCACGGTAGCTTCCAGTGAGCCATTAGAAAGTTATGTGGTTAAGTACATACTTTGTTAATTGTTGCATCTGTGTTATATGTTAATTCAATGGTTAAAATGGTAAAAAGGTGGTTTTTATATGAAACACATGTATTGAACAATGAAGCTGTGACCCCTTTTGCTCCAAAAGTCAAGTTTCCTGTGTCGTAAAGGGAAGGGAAAGAGGGGGGAGGAGTAAATAGGGGGTGGAA
Source organism: Hymenochirus boettgeri (assembly GCA_019447015.1). Taxonomy (NCBI): domain Eukaryota; kingdom Metazoa; phylum Chordata; class Amphibia; order Anura; family Pipidae; genus Hymenochirus; species Hymenochirus boettgeri. The sequence continues at coordinate 88,818,318 of CM033477.1, forward strand.
TAAAGTGTATAGGCAAGAAAGCAAAAAGAGGTACAAGGTTATAAGGTTATTTGGGTCCTCCCGCCTGTCTCAGCCAAGAAGTCCATTGCAATAAAAGCAAAAGGACACATGGCTGAAAGGGAGGGGGAACGCAGTGAGGGTTAGGATTTAACAGGGTTAAATTAAAGATAGAACTGGGGGTGAGAAAGAAAGAGGAGGGGAGGGAAGGAAGATGGTGACAGGCAGATTTGAAAAGGCAACGTGGGGATGGTTAAAGAGATAGCTGATAGGGATTGGAAGAAAGTTTGCAACAATGTTGCAGGTGGAAGAGAGCAAGGTAGAAAAAGGGGGAGGAAGAAGAAACAGACGTGGGCAGAGAGAGCAGACGGAGAGAGAAGAGGTTCCCCGCCCCCCCCGCCCCCCCGCCCCTGTTTTTGTGCTAATTTGTTATTTCAGGATCGTTATGATGGCACAGCTGGAGCGGTGGGTCACTGGAAGCTGGCTGGTGTTGACAGGTGGTGGAGTTAGCCCACGGGGGAGCTCCAAGTTCGGTTTTCGTCAGTGGGCCGAGATGGTATGGAGAGGACAGCTTGCGCTCTCGAGTCGGTGCTTCACGACTGATGAGCAGAAGTTTCACGGTAGCTTCCAGTGAGCCATTAGAAAGTTATGTGGTTAAGTACATACTTTGTAAATTGTTGCATCTGTTGTTTATATGTTAATTCAATGGTTAAAATGGTAAAAAGGTGGTTTTTTATGAAAACACATGTATTGTAAACAATAAAGCTGTGACCTTTTGCTCAAAAGTCAAGTCTCCTGTGTCGTACAGGGAGGGAAAGAGGGAGGGAGTAAATGGGGGTGAAATAAAGTGTATAGGCAAGAAAGCAAAAAGAGGTACAAGGTTATAAGGTTATTTGGGTCCTCCCGCTGTCTCAGCCATGGAAGCAGTTCAGAGAACTGCTTCAGGCAGATTAGACAAGTTAGGGCTGTTTACATTGGAGAAGCAACATTTGCGTGGGGATATGATAACCTTATACAAATATTTAATGGGCCATACAATAAACTCTATGGTGCATTGTTTACAATAGGTCATATCAGAGGACATGTGGACATCCTTTAGGTTGGAAGAAAAGAAGTTTCATCTTCAGGTTAGGAAGGTTTCTTTACAGTGAGAACGGTGAAACGGGGAACTGTCTTCCAGCAGATGTGGTAATGGCCAGTTCATTGAATAGCTTTAAAAATGTCCTGGATAAGTTTCTTAAGCTAGGTACACACCTAGCGATTTTCCTCCTGACCGACCGCTCGATACTTTGACCGGTCGGCCAGGAGGAAGGACGTCGGTCGCGGGAAAGCAGCCACGTCGGATAGTTATCGCGGCCGATCGTGCGTTCATAGAGGACCGCACGATCGGGACGAGGTTTTCCACCATGTCTGATCGTCCGATTCGGATGAACGGTCGGTCGGACATGGGCGCATTGGTGCGATAATTTCGGTCCGGTCGATCGGAACGAAATATCTCATGTGTGTAACAGCTTAAAACTAAAAAATATTAAGAATTACTGGTATTAATTCATATACTGTAGATCTGGGTTGATCCAGGGAACTTTCCGTTTGGAAAGAATCCCCCCCCCCTTTTTAGCTTTTTTTTTTTTTTTCCCTTCCTCTGGATCATTAGGAAGGGTTAAAAAAAAAGTGAATAGTTGTACTTGATGGACGTATGTCTTATTTAACCTTAATTACTATGTTACTATGTAACATGCTCTTTCCCATGGCAAATTACATAAAGCCATGGGACATGGGACTGCCACATTTGTATATTTATGCTCCAAGTAGAAAAACTAATAACGTTGTTATATATTGCTATATGTCCCTCAAGCAATGTCACCTCGTCGACTCACAACTATTAAATATAGGCGTACATTAACAACAGTGCACTTCTCTTCCATGTAAGCCAAACACACACCTGCATGTAACAAAACTATACCCACAAGGGTACACGGGCAACTCCGGGTAAAACTGCTAATGTCATATAAAAAATGGATGTAAAACCATTTACGTTCATTTTCCATGCTCTTATTGAATCACATCATCCGTTTAAACAATGATTATAAATAAGTATCAAGCCAACTCCAATTTTTTTTTTTGAATTTCTACAGAGATTCTAAAAGCACCCGCTTTGTGTGATGCTAATGGTATGTGGTGCTTGCTTAAATTTCTCAACACGGTTCGCTGATTCGTTTCAGCTTTTCCAAGAGTCTGTATGGTTCCTGAGGCTGCCCATTTGACAGGGGTCCAGTCTGTAAGAAGGTCTTCCCAACATTTAAATCCTGTATATTAAAGGAAAGTATTGAAATGCAGAGGGTTCAGAGAAAGGCAACTAAAATTAATAAGGGGAATAAATGGACTTGATTATGATGACGACAATATGATTATTTTTTGCAAATATGATATGCAGTAAACTCTTTGGGGGATTGTTCCCCAATAGCCAGTTTAAGAGCATGCTTTCAAAGTCTTATCAGGGACTTCTTATTGGTGTGCAGACATCTGTTTATAAATACTCTGTGCATAGAGACAGTGAATAGTGGGGCAAGGGGGCATGGCCAATAGGTGCATGCACTCACAAAGCTCTTTGAAGACTACATGGGCTGCCAGTTGTACTGGCAACACATGGGAACTTCTTAGTTACAAAATATACATCATGTATGTTAATGCAACTTACTTGAAAAGTATCTTACAATGTATAGGTGTTCTGGGAGGAAAAGCTTTCACATTAGGATTAAAAAGTTTAGTTTAGTTCTATTTAAGTGCACATTCATATTTGTACACCTTTTATTGCATTGCTCCCTATAGGATACTTTGTGCTAGAGAAATCTTGGGGTTAATGACTGAGTAGACTCTGTCCTCTGAGAAAAGAATAAATTTGTTCATTTAATTTGCAGTACATGTTGAATCCAGAAACTGAACAGGTCTATTCTGTAAGAAATTTACTTTTATTGCAAAAGACTTTTATCCTGACCTACTGCTGAAAGCATTGCAACTTGTTTATTTGTCCAAAAATTAACACCTTTAATAAAGCAGAACTGTGTTTATGCAAATTGTGTGTTTTTATGTTACAAAAATGTTCGGTGCAATTCTAATTACTGTTTAGAGTGAAACTGCTGCATTTATACACAATGCAAAGAGCTATTAATAGCCAATACCATTAACTGCCAAACATTTAATAATGATGAACTTGTGCAGAAACACATTAAAAATGTTCAGTGCAACACTAATTGCTGTTAATACGGTAAAACTGAGGTGCTATATAAACCGCATATCAGTGATTAGTGAAAAATCTACTGACAGTGAATTTGAAGCCCTCTTTTTAGTTATACCAAGTGGGACTTCCCCTTTAAGTAATATAGGTAATTATTTATCTAAATTACACATACCTAGGTATTATACATATTGTATTTATTTTTAAACATCCATATTCCATACTTTGCTATGGTTTCATGTGGTCTTAATGAGCTGCCATCAGTGGTGTAACTAGGAATCCTGGGCCCCTCAGCAAAACTATGATGGGGCCCCTATCTGTGCTTCATCCACAGGTTTTCTGGGAGGAGGCTATACTGTCATAGGAAAAATGAAAGATGGGGCCCCCTTGGCTCCCGGGCCCCCCTGCAGTTGCTCCCCTGCTCCCCTGTAGTTACGCCCCTGGCTGACATTTTACATTCTACAGCAGTCCTTCTTCTCGGCAGAAGCTGAATAATAACAGGTACGTCCCACAGAAGGAAAGACTAGTGACTTTTGATAGCCAGTGGGACACTTAGAATTTTCATTAACTTTATAGTTTTTATTTTTATTACACATATGAAATACGTATCAGATAATCCTTCAGCACTGCTGTTTTAATGATGCTATTAAAATTTGCTAACATTTCAAAATATGTTATTCTACTGCACTATCCTTGCTACCATACACCAGGATAACCATGTGAAGCAATTTAAAAGAAATCATGCAGAGCAGTTGTAGGTCTCCTGCAGTGCCTTCTGGCTATTTATAAAGCTTTGTTAGTTTTCGCGGCCATTTTCCCTGACATTTCCGCATAAATCGCGTTTAACGCGATTTATTAATGTCCGGAAACGTCCGTGAAAAGTTAACGAGGCGAACTCTTCGCGCACCGATACTTACATGTGGTGAAGGTGGCGAAGCAGCCGATACTAGCCTCCTGCGGTGGGGATGGGCAGGCAACCCGCGGCGGGTGGTCCACCCGCCCCAGGAGGCACGCCACCCGCCCTCAACCCCCCGCCGCCGGCGGCGACCACCCGCCGCCGCTACCAGCAGCCCTCCCAACCCCTTCCTCGCTCGCGGCAATCTCGGAACAGGAGGCTAGAGGAGCTGCAGGGAAGGGGCCGCAGCGCGGTGGTCGCACCCCCTCCCCAGCAGCCCCAGATTTCCTGGAAGTTCTGAAATCGATTGGTTAATGTAAAGCATGTAAACCAGCATTAAAAAATTGACCATCAGAAAGGATTAGGGTTTTCTGAAAACCTATATAAAGAGGTGCACTCCGCTGCGGAACTCAGATGCCATCGCAGTAGATGGCTGAAGATAAAGGAAGAAGCAGCTGGCAACATGGCTCCGCTGAGGCCGGCGGTGCCAGCGGGCTCACTGGTGGCCGCAGTGAGTCTGCCGGGCATCGGCGACCTGAGTGGGGTTGGTGTCGCCAGCCCAAAGACGTCGCAAGGTAAAGACGCCGGCAACTCAGCCAGGGCTACCTCTCGGGGGTCGGCGGCCTCAGCGGAGCTGGTGTCACGGGACTGGAAGAAGAAGAAGATGCCGCCCAAGGGCTCTTTTAAGAGCCGCACACTGGGGTCGACTGGGATTCAATGTTGATAATGTAAGGTGATGCATTTGGGATTTATAATCCCTGTGCCACCTACACCATAAATAACTCTGTGTTAAGTGAATCTGTAATGTAAAAAGATTTAGGGGTTCTGGTAGAACTGTTGCAAACAATGCAGGTAGCAATAGCTAGAGCTAGCAGATATTCGGGGAGAGTCAATAAAAGTTTATCGTTTAAAATGGTGCTAATTTTGCCCCAACCAATCAGATGTTAGCTTTCAAATGTAAATAAGATCTGAGTGGTTGGGGCAAAATAGCACCATTTTAAACGATAAGAACTTTTATTGAATAACCCTGATTTTCTTGTATAAAGAGGGAATAGATCAGAGAGAAAAATATTATTCTCCCTCTTTACAAGGCACTGGTAAGGCTCATTTGGAATATGCGGTGCAGTTTTGGAATCCCATATACAAAAGGGTCATCTGGAAATGGAAGCAGTTCAGGAAGGGCAAAAATGAATAAGGGGAATGGATGGGCTTGAATATGCAGGCAGATTAGAAAAGTTAGGACTGTTTACATTGGAGAAGCAACGTTTGCATGGGGATATGATAATGTTATGAAAATATATTAAAGGGCCATACAATAAACTCTCTGGTGCATTGTTCACTAATAGGTTATATCAGAGGACTCGTAGACATCCTTTAAGGTTGAAAGAAAAGAGGTTTCTTACAGTGAGAACTGTGAAATTGTGAAACTTCCAGCAGATGTGGTAATGGCAAGTTAATTGAATAGTTTAAAATGGCCTGGATAAGTTTTTAAAACTAAAAAATATTGAGAATTACTGGTATTAATACATATACTCTAGATCTGGTTGATCCAGGGATACTTTCCAATTGCCGTTTGGAGTCAAGAAGGAATTTTCCCCCCCTTTTTAGCTGGGGTTTTTGCCTTTCTGGATCAACTGTAGGTAGGGTTAAAAAAGGAGGGTGAATAGGTTGGACTTGATGGACATATGTCTTTAATTAACCTCAATTACTATGTTACTATGTAGGTTTTAAAAGCACAATTTAAATTCACCGGTGGCATTGGCTTTGGAAGACAACCTATTGCTGTACACAGAAAAAAATATGTACTTTGATACAATATAATTGTGCTTGAAGAAAATTACTACAATTATATATTAACTAGAAAGGGAAAGTTTGGATGAGAATGTTTGTGTCTGTGGGCAGCAAGTGTTAAAGGGTATCTCCACTGCCTAAACTAAGTTAGGTGATTTCAGTTTAATTGAAGAACGGGAGGTAAAAGGGCTATGTCTTATCTCTATTCTTCAATAAAACCTGCCAGAAGCCAAGATATATGCGCATGCGTATACAATACAACTACATTGGAACCTGTACAGGTGCATGCTTTTTTGAAGAACGGGAGGTAAGGCATAGCTGCCTTTACCTCTCTTTCTTTATTAAACTGAAATACTACTAAACTTAGTTTAGGAGTAGAGAATTATACCGTGTTAGCCATAGATGAAAGTGAAGACATCTTGGATATAAAATAATACCTTTTATTGGCTCACTAAAATGATTGAAAATGCAAGCTTTCGAAGCACTAGGCTTCTTCCTCAGGCATGATACAATACTGAATTTGTATAGCAACTCTCAGGGAGATTCGTAAAAGTTCTTATCGTTTAAAATGGTGCTAATTTTGCCCTAACTAAACAGATGTTATCTTTCAAATATTAAATAAGAATTGATTGTTGGGGCAAAATTAACACCATTTTAAACGATAAGAAACTTTATTGAATCTCCCTGTCTATTTTATACATACTAGAACATTACAGATGTTATCTTTTGCCCCATGCCTGATTGGCAATGGTTGTCGTAAATAAAACAGTAAATGCACATTCAATGAACACATGCAGTAATAAAAGAATTAGCAAGGGTTTAAACAAACAATCAGATACATTTTCACCTCCAGTGTCCAGGAGGGTCTGGTATAAATGAGATATTTATGGGTTTGGATGGTTTAGAAGAATTTAGTTAGTCTGATTAACTCTAATGACATTAAGATTAGAAACATAGTGGCACATAAGTTTAGATCTTTGTTGAATCCAGAGTCCCAAATTTTTGTATAAGTATACATTCCCATTAACCTCTCCTTTTGGGATCTGAAATTTGGGATCTGAAAAACTGTGACTTTATAGGTCTATCAGGCTGTGTCCTTGGCTGCAGAAATGGGCACCCACAGGGACATCCCGTTTATGTTGTTAATTATGAATCTATTAGAGTTCATCCTTTGCCTCAGGGTCTGTCCAGTCTCTCCTTCATATAGATTTGAACACAATAAATGAATTTGCGATGGGGATAGACCCCCTCCGCTACAGTACCCCCATATGCACTCTTACACTTGTACCACTAGTAACCACACCGATCCTGTGTTGATGCAAATGGTAATTTAATATATTACAAAACACATCTATGGCTTATTCCCCACTCCACAAATCTTTATACAAAACTGTATCACATACTAGCTAACATAGTAAAAATGTAACCACAACCTAAAAAGTCAATTCTTGGAAACTCAAAAGATACTTGTTATAATGGGAGCAGTCTCCAATTAATTCATACACCAGCTGGCCTCAGATAACAGATCTCACAGCCACACCATTTCTGGGATCCGTCCGACTCACGTACCGCTCGTTCCCTTCCAGTTTTTAAACTCCCGTATCCTTTGTATTACGTATCCCAAGTTCAAGGAAAACAGATAAAGTTTACTGGGCGTCCCCGGACAAATACATATGATCAGACTCTAAAGAGAGTATCTCTGTGGTTTTATATCACACTTTTAATTGCCGCGGTTCATTCAAGTTGCAATCTACCGGGACTTCAAAGTTAGCAGACGCACGCTGCAAATTATAATGGAAGTCTCTCACCCTTCCTTTTGGTTTTCTCTTCACCCCGTCTCCGCTGGCTGTTCTTCAGTGTGTTAAAATCCCACCACAGTCCATTAGGCTTTCTCTCAGTCCATCCCACTGATCGACGTACGTTTCACCTGTACTGTGTGTCCACATGTTTCATCAGGATATCGCGAGATTTACCTGTACCTCATTTTTATGCTATCTCGTCTCTTAAAGCTGTAGTGTATCTTTGTTCCTTAAAGGGATGGCTTAATTACCTTACACTGAGATAGCATTTTTAACAACAATTTTTCTACCTATATTGTCCATTCAGTGGCTACTACTTAACATCTTACCTCATTAATTTTTATATATATATATACATGGTCTGCGGGTATTTATTGCATGTTTAAACATATAAATCTCTTTTCATTTATCTACACAGACAAGGCTTTACCCCTTTAGGTGCTTAACCATTTAAATAATATGTTTTTCTATAGGAAACTCGCAGTTAATTTCTAATTTAAACCTCCCGGGTGAGCGTCCCCCGATTATATATCCACTTGCTTTCCGTGCTGCTCTTCCCTTGGGTCCCTATAATATTTTGTCCTGTGTATAAATAATTGTCCTATGGGTATACTTTCCAATTTCTTAGGTAAAGAGAAACTGTACCCTGAAGGAAGATTTGAAAGACAGGCGAAAGAACTGAGACAGAGATTTGCGCAGAGAGTATAAACAGAAAGAGTGTACAGAGGGCTATAAAAGAGCCAAAGATAGTAAGCAACAGGAATTGCTGTATGGAGGTAGAAATAAGAGAAAGAGGAGTATCCCATTAACATTTATTTCAAGATTTAACAAAAAATGGGATACAGTCGTACAATACTATCGAAATATTGGTTCTTATTTAGGGAGGACAAGATATTAGAGATAGTGTGGGGATGTATCCACAATTGACGGCACGGAGGGGTAAAAATTGAAAGATTTGATATCCCCCAGTTTTTTTTCGTCAAAGTCCCAAAATGTGGGAACATGGCTAGGGGTGGACCCGTAAAAGGTAACCGAAAATGTGAAGGTGTGTGTCTTGTAAATACATGGTGGAAGAAGAAATATTTATAGGGACCCAGGGAAGAGGTTTTATGTAAATTCCCTGATACCTGTCAGAGTGAAGGTAGTATATCTGCTCATATGTGAATGTGGTCAAAAATATGTTGGGAAACTAAAAGAACACTTACCTGCAGGATACAGGAACATGTTAGGGCCACCAAAAACAAAGAGCTTGAAAAAAGCGCCATGGCTAAACAGTATGCCAATATCATGGTACGTAATTCCGTTATGTTCAAATTTATGGGCATCAACAAGTAAATCTGGGAAAAAGAGGAGAAACGTAAAGAAAAAACTCCAGCAGACAGAAAGCAAGTGGATATATAATCTGGGGACGCTACCCCGGGGAGGTTTAAATGAGATAATTAACTATGCGGAGTTTCCAAAAGGAAGGGTGAGAGACTTCCATATATTTTGCAGCGTGCGTCTGCTAACTTTGAAGTCCGGTAGATTGCTAACTTGAATGAACCGCGGCAGTTATAAGTGTGATAAAACCACAGAGATACTCTCTTTAGAGCCTGATCCTAATGTTTTTGTCCGGGGACGCCCGGTAAACTTATTGTTTCCTTGGAACTTGGATACGTAATCAAAGGATAGGGAGTTAAAAAACTGGAAGGGAACGAGCGGTACGTGAGTCGGAGGATCCCAAAGAAATGTGGCTGTGAGATCTGTTATCTGAGGCACAGCTGTGTATGAATTAATTGGAGACTGCTCCCATTATAAACAAAGTATCTCTTTGAGTTTCCAAGAAATTGACTTTTTAGGTTGTGGTTACATTTTTAACTATTTTGAGCTAGTATGTGATACAGTTTTGTTATAAAGATTATGTGGAGTGGGGAATAAGCCATAGGTGTGTTTTGTAAATATATTAAATTACCATTTTGCATCAACACAGGATTGAGTGTGGTTACTAGTGGTACAAGTGTAAGAGTGCTATAGGGGGGTACTGTAGCGGAGGGGGTTATCCCCATCGCAAATTCATTTATTGTGTTCAAATTTAGGAAACATATACCCCAAGCACTGTCCAAGGATTGGGACAACACAACCACGATCATATTAACTACCATTGTGCACTTACCGATTGTATATATCTCTTCATATAGTCCTGAGGGGCAACTAGAACATAGATTAGGTATACAACATTGGATGATTTGCAGGAGAAGGTTCCCTTTATTCAAACCTATGTGGGTTCATGGTATCGGTATACCTGTCTCCAGTGTGGATGTATTGCAGGTTTCCACACTTTTTCTGCAGAAGATGTTCCATTGTTTTATTTAAGGCAGCCATTGCCAATCAGGCATGGGGGCAAAAGATAACATCTCTGTAATGTTAGAAAGTCTTTTCTTTAGTATGTATAAAATAGAGTGCTTTAGGAAGAACCAGATCAAAGACAGTGTGCTACCTTAATACTGAAGAGTGGATGCTTTTATATGCTCCCCAAAATCCACAAAGAAGGGAACCCAGGCAGACCTATTATCTCAGGTATTAGAACACTAACAGAAAAACATCCTGGCTGGATTGAGAGTATACTGAAACCCCCTGGTACAAAATACATCAGTTTTATTTAGGATACTACACACCTCTAAAAAACTGGTGGCATTGATCATATACCTGATGGAACCATTTTAAGCCACAATGGATTGTAGAGGCTCCTATACAACATTCGCCATGAAGATTTCAGCTTGTCTGAGATATCTCCAAAAACTGGACATAACCTGCACTACCCAATTGCCAAATTAAGGAGTTTATACTCAAACCCAATTACTTCTCCTTCAATTAGGATTTATACCTGCAACATAGTAATTAAGGCTGAATAAAGACATTCGTCCATCAGTCCCCACTATTCCCTTTTTTTTTATTTTATTTTTTTTAACCCTACCTAACAGTTGATCCAGAGGAAGGCAAAAAAAACCCCAGCTAAAAAAGGGGGGGGAAAAAATTCCTTCCTGACTCCAAACGGCAATCGGAAAGTATCCCTGGATCAACCAGATCTATATGCATTAATACCAGTAATTCTCAAATATTTTTTAGTTTTAGAAAACTTATCCAGGCCTTTTTAAAGTTATCAATGAACTTGCCATTACCACCTCCTGCTGGAAGACAGTTCCACAGTTCACCGTTCTCACTGTAAAGAAACCTCTCCTACTTGAAGATGAAACTTCTTTTCTTCCAACCTTAAAGGATGTGTCCACGAGTCCTTGATATGACCTATTAGTGAACAATGCACCAGAGAGTTCACTGTATGGGCCATTAATATATTTGTATAAGGTTATCATGTCCCCACGCAACCCCGCTTCTCCAATGTAAACAGCCCTAAGTTATCTAATCTGCCTGCATATTCAAGCCCCCCATTCCCCTTATTAATTTAGTTTGCCTTCTCTGAACTGCCTCAATTTCCAAGATGTCCCTTTGTATATGGGATTCCAAAACTGCACCGCATATTCCAAATGTGGCCTTACAGTGCCTTGAAAGAGGGAGAATAATTATTTTTCTCTCTTGATTCCATTCCCCTCTTTATACAAGATAATATCTTGCTAGCTCTAGCTGTTGCTACCTGGCATTGTTTGCTACAGCTAAGCCTGTTATCTACCAGAACCCCCAATCTTTTTCCATTTCAGATGCATTAACACAGAGTTATTTATGGTGTAGGTGGCACAGGGATATTAAATCCCAAATGCATCACCTTACATTTATCCAACATTGAATCTCATCTGCCATTCTGCTGCCCATTTTGATAATCTATCTAGGTCTGCTTGCAAGCAACTTGCCATCATTGGAAGTTTCCAAAGTCTCTGCATAATTTAGTGTCATCAGCAACACAGAGACCTTGCTTCCAATGCCCCCTTCTAAGTCATTTATAAACAGATTAAACAGAACAGCGGCCCCAGTACAGAACCCTGAGGAACTCCGCTTAGAACTTTAGCCCACATAGATGTTAGCTCCATTAACCACCACTCTCTGTTTGCGGCTCCATAACCAGTTCTCTATCACACAGATGGGTGTGGCAATGGGAACACAATTTGCACCACAATATGCAAATTTGTTTATGGCAAATTTAGAAGAAACTTTCTTTCAAACATGCCCCATCAGACCCAGGCCTACTTCCGCTATATAGACGACATCCTGCTCATCTGGATGCAAGCGAAGAAGACCTACTGCACTTCCCAACAAATAATGATTTCCACACCCAGCATTGAACTTAAAATGAACCATTCACCTACTGAAATAAGCTTTCTGGACAACATACTACAGATTAAAGGAACACAATAACAAAATCCATCTATCGCAAACCTACAGACCGACCCAGGATGAGGAAGGAGGTAGTTTTTGTTAGGGTTACTAGGGGAGTGGGGGACAGAAGAGTAGGGGGGCTTCTTCCCAGATTGTATATCCCAACAGATTTGCCGCCTTAGGTATGAAGTGGAGGAGGACACCTCGGAATTAGCGTGTATGGAGGGGGCTAGTCCCTGAGCACCCAGGGGACTGCCATCTCTGATACAAGGGAGGAGGAACGAAGGGTCAGAATGCAAGGCAGGTGGTAGTGGTAGGGGACTCCATTATAAGGAAGGTAGATAGGGTAATCTGCCACCAAGACCCTACATGCCGAACTGTGTGTTGCTGCCTGGTGCTAGGGTTCGGATTGTGGTGGATCGTTAGAACAGATATTGGGTGGGGCCGGGTGTGACCCGGCGGTCTTGGTTCACATGTGTGCCAATGACAAAGTAGAGGAGGAGGTGAGGTCCTTAAACATGATTTCCGAGAACTAGGGGCCAAGATAAAAGCAAGGACCTCCAGGGTAGTGTTTTCAAATACTACCGCAGCCACATGCTAAAGCCAGGGAGACAGCGGGAGCGTGGAGCATAATGCGTGGCTAAGAAAGTGTGTGTAAGGAGAAGGGTTGTGGTTTATTGAGAACTGGGCAGACTTGCTGTCGGCTACAGGCCTTTAGTAGGGATGGGGTTGCACCTCACTGATGGTGGTGCAGCCTGTTTTTAGGGGAGAAGATTTTAAACTAGGTTTGGGGGGGAGGGTATAGCAGTCTCACTGGAAGAAGTCCCAGGAGGAAAGCAGGGTGTAGATAGGCCAGTGTGGGCGGAAAGGGGGGTGGGGCTAGCTAGGGGATAGGGAGGAATGTGTATTAAAGTGTACGAATAAATTACAGGATCATAATCAAAATGTATGTTTGCAAATGCGAGAAGCCTGGCTGAAAATGGGTGAATTGGAAATGATGGCATTGAATGAAAAGTATGATGTAATAGGTATAGCAGAAACGTGGTTTGAACAGTTCTCACGACTGGCTTAAATATAGGTAGCCTTGTTTAGGAGCAGGACAGAAAAAAAGGAAAGGGGAGGAGTATGTGTTTATGTTTAAAAAAAGAATTGAACAAATTTAAAAGAAGAGATAACTGGGGTATGGATGATATGGAGGCAATATGGGTGGAATTAGGCACAGGAAAGTGGGTAATATCATTGTTGGTGTCTGCTTAAGCGCCAAATGCTAGCAGAGAGGAGGTGAGTCAATTCATCTGCAGTGGGCAAGGGCTGCAAGTTTGGGGAGTGTGGTCATTATGGGGGACTTCAATTACCCTGACATTGATTGGTATGTGGAAATGCCATCACAGAAAAAGGCGATGAGTTCCTGAATTGCGTGCAGGATAATTTTCTCTCAACAGGTGGTTGAGGTTCCTACTAGAAAAGGGAGCTCTGTTGGATCTGGTAATATCTAACATGTGGAGCGCATTATAGATATAAAGGTAACTGGAGGCTTAGGGAATAGTGACCATGAAATAGTGGCATTTGGACTTTGTTATCGAAAGGAAAGTGCGCTGGGTTAACAAAGCCATTTAAGTTTCAGGAAAGCAAATTTCCCAGGTTAAAAGCAGCTCTTCAGAATGTCAACTGGGATAATGTATTATCAGTAAGGTACTGAACAGAAGTGGACTGTGTTCAAGGGGCTTTTAAGCCAGTTCACATCTAAATTTATACCCTTGGGAAATAAATGTAAAAAAAAAAATAAATCCGCGCCCATGTGGCTGAATTCTGAGTAAAGAGGCAAATGGTAAGGAAGAAAAAAAGGCATTTAAAACCTTTAAGGTCTGAGGGAACGGAAAGAGACTTTAGGGATTTAAAAACTGTAACAAGGAGTGTAAGAAAGCAATCAAACTAGCTAAAATTAATAATGAGTTAGGATAGCTGAAGAAATGCCACTAAGCCTAAACATTTTTTAAAGTATATTAATAGTAGAAGATGAGGAGAGAAGTGGGCACCATTAATTAATGGGATAAGTTAGTACGGGGATGGCGATTAAAGCAATGTCTGTGAATAATTTTTTTTTCCTCTGTATACACTATAGAAGATCCAAGTACGATATCTATAGAGTATAGTAGCATAATGGTATACAAGATTTCAAGTCACTTTGGTTACCGGGATATGGTACACAAAGAACTAAATAAGGTTAATATTAATAATCTCCTGGACCGGATAAAATACATCATCGGGTACTTAAGGAGCTAATCAGTTAGTTTTATTCTAGGCATGTGTTTCTTATTTTTGTCATGTCCGGTTGGTGTGCCTCTGGATGGAAAAAGGCTGATGGTATTCCAATATTCACAGGGTAGTCATTCACAGCCGGGGTAATTACAGGCCTGTAAGTTAACTTCAGTGGTGGGGAAGATCCTGGAAAGTTTAATAAGGGAACACGTTCTAGAGTATGTTTCAAGGACTGACATATAGTAGTAACCAGCATGGATTTAGGTAGGAATAGCTGTTGTCAAACTAACTTGCTTGCTTTTATGAGGAAGTAAGTAGAAATTTAGATCTGGTATAGCAGTAGATTTAGTTTTACTTGGATTTTGCAAAGGCTTTGATACAGTCGCCCATAGGAACCTAATGAATAAGCTAAGGTCTGTGGTCTGGGGAGTCACATTTGTACATGGATAGAAAATTGGTTAATGATAGGATGCAGACAGTAGTTAATGGGGCTTCATCATTATGGACTAAAGTGCTAAGTGGGGTGCCACAGGGTTTCTGTGTTGGGGCCCGTTCTATTTATCTATGTATTAATGATTTGGAAGTGGGTATGTCAGCAAGGTTTCTGTGTTTGCTGACGACACAAAACTTTGTCGACCATTAAAAACTCAGAGGATGTGCAATCTTGTTGTGCAAGGGGATCTAGATAGATTATCACACATTGGGCTGCAAGTGGCAGATGAAATTCAATGTTGATAAATTAAGGAGATGCATTTTGGACTTAAAAATACTTGTGCTACTTATACTATAAATGGCTCTGTGTTAAGTGAATCCCTGTTGGAGGGATCTTGGAGTGTTTGGTGATAACAAACTTAAAGGTAGCAAGCAGTGCCAGGCGGCAACAGGCCAGAGCCAGCTGGTATTGTCTTGTATAAAAGAGAGGTATGGAGTCAAGGAGGAGGAAAATGTAATTCTCCTCTTTACAAAGCATTGGTAAGGCCTCATTTGGAATATGCAGTTCAATTTTGGAATCCTGTGTACAAAAAGGACATCTTTGAAATGGAAAGGGTTCAGCTGGGGACCAGGGGATGGAGGAGCTTGACTATGAAGAGAGGCTGGAAAGTTTACAATTATGTACGCTGGAGAAAAAGGCGTTGCGTGGGGATATGATTACTGTGTATAATACATTAACGGCCTTGAAAGGGTGTCGTTGAAGGTCGGCTGGGGCACATGAGTTTTAACCAGAGACCCATATCCCTATGGTCCCATTGGATCCCTGTTCTGACCGCCTTTCTTTGCCTGAACTTTAGCCAGGCTATTCCTCCAAATGTTCTATACGCCTCAAATATGCCGACTAAGTAGCAAAAAAGTGCCGGGCATTCGCTCGGAGATCTTTCACCTAATACGCTACCGAAAATGAGAAATGCTTGCAACCAATTATGACAGGTCCGTGGTATAAGCCTTATCCTCCTGGTTTCTTCATCTTCCTTCCTAAATTCCTCCTGCTTGGCTAGTCGATCTGTTTGTATTCTGTTTGCTGGGAGTAGTGCAAATAAATCTACGTACTCTCCTTTCCAAATGCGTTCTCTCAGCTTGTTTTTTAGATGGGCACCCAGTGGGTCCTCAAAGCCAAAGGTAAGCTGAACCCTTGGAGAAATCTGACACCCTCACCTCCTTACCGACTTTTTCTTTAATTGCAATTTCTATTACAGATGGTTCGACCTCTGGCAGCCTCGCCACCCCCTGTTCTTGTGGCACTGCTGTTCCTAACCTATTCCTGGTTCAACCTGTTCTGAACCCAACCATGCCTATCTTGGATCTATTGTGTTTACCGCTAACGCGTTACTACCATTACTTGCCTGCGCCGTGCCTTCTCCCCTGGGTCCCTCTGCTGCTAACCTGACCTCCCATGCTTTCATTAATTCCCTCATACCTCCAAAAAAAACTCCCCAAACTTCTCGTTTCCTGCTTCTGGATAACGTGGCCTGTGGGATTGAGTAGTGGTTTGAGTGGGTGTGTTTGTTGTGTGCATAAGGGAGCCAAGCTGGTCAGCTCTTGCTGTCCGACTGCCGTGGGTACCCCGACGCTGTCCCTGTAGAAGGTACTGCGATGACGCTTCTGAGTCGGTCTCTCTTGGTCCTCTGAGCTGCTGTCTTCTGTTCTCTATTGCTGTCCTCCTGAGCCGATGTCTCAGGTCTTCTCCCCCTCGGCGTTTGTGGCCTGGCTCTTGGGCTTCCCCTCTCTGCCTTTGGTGTGATCCGTCCCTGTCCTGCACCATCTGCCCACTAGTGCAGGAGAGGGGGATCGTTGCGTGGCTGCTGCTGCTTGTTGTTGGTCTGCTGCCTGCCCCTCCCCTGTGTGGAGTGGGCGTGTATCCTGGGATGTGTCCGTTCTGTGCCTCTTCTTCCTACCGGCACTGTTGCTTCTGTGTGCGTGCTGTCGCCTTTGCTGACGCACGGCTCTGCAACGTCCCCTTCCGAAGTCTCGCGATGTTCCCGATGGCGCCTTTGTGATCGGCTCGACTTCCCTCTGGATCTCCCGCTCGCTCCGATCTGGGACCAAAACTCCGCTGCTCTCCTCTTTGCGGGTACCGCTGCTCCGGGACTCAGCGCCTCAGTGGT
Source organism: Hymenochirus boettgeri (assembly GCA_019447015.1). Lineage (NCBI taxonomy): Eukaryota > Metazoa > Chordata > Amphibia > Anura > Pipidae > Hymenochirus > Hymenochirus boettgeri. The sequence goes on from CM033477.1 coordinate 88,835,199, forward strand.
CGGGTCCTCCTTCTGCTCCTGGTGTCTCCGCGTCGGTAGTGAGTTGAGCCTTGTAAGCTTGGCCTTCAGCCAGTCGTCCCCTCTCGATGCCGCCTTCGCCCGAATCTGGTGTAGAAGCTGGTCGATCTCCACCATGGCTGTCACGGGAAGCCTGAGTGAGTAGCTCAATACTCTGGGTGTGTAGCCCAATAGCTTTGTGTACAGCTCGCAGGGAAACCGTGAGGCCGCTGTTCTTTCTTCTAGCTGTTCTTTCCTTCTTTCTCTGCTGGAACCTCTTCTCTCTCCGTCTGCTCTCTCTGCCCACGTCTGTTTCTTCTTCTCCCCCTTTTTCTACCTTGCTCTCTTCCACCTGCAACATTGTTGCAAACTTTCTTCCAATCCCTATCTCTATCTCTTTAACCCCCTCTTGAATCCCCTCTTTGAATCCCCTCTTTATACAAGACAATATCTTGCTAGCTCTAGCTGTTGCTACCTGGCATTGTTTGCTACAGCTAAGTCTATTATCTACCAGAACCCCCAAATCTTTTTCCATTACAGATTCACTTAACACAGAGTTATTTATGTTGTAGGTGGCACAGGGATTATTAAATTCCAAATGCATCGCTTGATTTGGACACATGGCTGAAAGGGAGGGGGAACGCAGGTGAGGGTTAGGATTTAACAGGGTTAAATTAAAGATAGAACTGGGGGGTGAGAAAGAAAGAGGGAGGGAAGGAAGATGGTGACAGGCAGATTTGAAAAAGGCAACGTGGGGATTGGTTAAAGAGATAGCTGATAGGGATTGGAAGAAAGTTTGCAACAATGTTGCAGGTGGAAGAGAGCAAGGTAGAAAAAGGGGGAGGAAGAAGAAACAGACGTGGGCAGAGAGAAGCAGACGGAGAGAGAAGAGGTTCCAGCAGAGAAAGAAGGAAAGAACAGCTAGAAGAAAGAACAGCGGCCTCACGGTTTCCCTGCGAGCTGTAAACACAAAGCTATTGGGCTACACACCCAGAGCTATTGAGCTACTCACTCAGGGCTTCCCGTGACAGCCATGGTGGAGATCGACCAGCTTCTACACCAGATTCGGGCGAAGGCGGCATCGAGAGGGGACGACTGGCTGAAGGCCAAGCTTACAAGGCTCAACTCACTACCCGACGCCGGAGACACCAGGAGCAGAAGGAGGACCCGACCACTGAGGCGCTTGAGTCCCGGAGCAGCGGTACCCGCAAAGAGGAGGAGCAGCGCGAGTTTTGGTCCCAGATCGGAGCGAGCGGGAGATCCAGAGGGAAGTCGCGAGCCGATCACCAAAGGCGCCATCGGGAACATCGCGAGACTTCGGAAGGGGACGTTGCAGAGCCGTGACGTCAGCAAAGGCGACAGCACCGGCACACAGAAGCAACAGTGCCGGTAGGAAGAAGAGGCACAGAACGGACACATCCCAGGATACACGCCCACTCCACACAGGGGAGGGGCAGGCAGCAGACCAACAACAAGCAGCAGCAGCACAGCAACGATCCCCCTCTCCTGCACTAGTGAGGCAGATGGTGCAGGACAGGGACGGATCACACCAAAGGCAGAGAGGAGGAAGCCCAAGAGCCAGGCCACAAACGCAGAGGGGGAGAAGACCTGAGACATCGGCTCAGGAGGACAGCAATAGAGGAACAGAAGACAGCAGCTCAGAGGACCAAGAGAGACCGACACTCAGAAGCGTCATCGCAGTACCTTCTACAGGGACAGCGTCCGGGGTACCCACGGCAGTCGGCACAGCAAGAGCTGACCAGCTTGGCTCCCTTATGCACACAACAAACACACCCACTCAAACCACTACTCAATCCCACAGGCCACGTTATCCAGAAGCAGGAAACGAGAAGTTTGGGGAGTTTTTTTGGAGGTATGAGGGAATTAATGAAGCAGGGGAGGTCAGGTTAGCAGCAGAGGGACCCAGGGAGAAGGCACGGCGCAGGCAAGTAATGGTAGTAACCGTTAGCGGTAAACCACATAGATCCAAGATAGGCATGGTTGGGGTTCAGAACAGGTTGAATCCAGGAATAGGTTAGGAACAGCAGCCCAAACAGGGGGTAGGCGAGGCTGCCTCAGAGGTCGAACCATCTGTAATAGAAATTGCAATTAAAGAAAAGTCGGTAAGGAGGTGAGGGTGTCAGATTTCTCCAAGGGTTCAGCTTACCTTTGCTTTGAGGGACCACTGGGTGCCCTCTAAAAAACAAGCTGAGAGAACCATTTGGAAGGAGAGTACGTAGATTTATTTGCACTACTCCAGCAACAGAATACAAACGATCGCTAGCCAAGCGAAGGAATTTAGGAAGGAAGATGAAGAAACCAGGAGGATAAGGCTTATACCACGGACCTGTCATAATTGGTTGCAAGCATTTCTCATTTTCGGTAGCGTATTAGGTAAAAGATCTCCGGCGAATGCCCGGCACTTTTTTGCTACTTAGTCGGCATATTTGAGGCGTAAAGAACATTTGAGGAATAGCCTGGCTAAAGTTCAGGCAAGAAAGGCGGTCAGAACAGGGATCCAATGGACCATAGGGATATGGGTCTCTGGTTAAACTCATGGCCCCAGCCGACCTTCAACGACACCCTTTCAAGGGGTGCTGGGGGGGGATTTCAGCCCCCCCCTCAGCATTTCACACCAGAAGGGTTTTTGCTGGCCTTCAATGAAGGCCAATGCAAATTTGGACAGGCATGCAAATTCAAGCACGATTGCTCACATTGCGGGGGACCCCACGGATTTAATAGATGCTTCAAAACAGGTAGGCAGACAGGACGATACAGCGACACTACAAGAAAAGGGGAGGACGCCGGTGAACGTACTCGCGATGGCACCTTTCCTAAACCTTTATAGGGACCGTCAAGCAGCGGCACTGTTTGAACAAGGTTCAAACAAGGTTTCAGCATTCCCTGAAGCCAAACAAACAGCAATAATATCACGTAACCTAAAGTCAGCCTACCAAAATCCCACAGTTATAATAACTTGGAAAAAGAGGCGTCAGGACTTTCTGTTGTGGCGCTGAGTCACTGGAAGCTGGCTGGTGTTGACAGTGTGGAGTTAGCCCACGGGTGGCAGCTCCAAGTTTTGTTTTTCGGCAGTGGGCCGAGATGGTACGGAGAGGACAGCTGGCGCTCATCGAGTCGTGTGCTTCACGACTATGAGCAGAAGTTTCACGGTAGCTTCCAGTGAGCCATTAGAAAGTTAGTGGTTAAGTACATACTTTGTTAATTGTTGCATCTGTTGTTATATGTTAATTCAATGGTTAAAATGTTAAAGGTGGTTTTTATATGAAACACATGTATTGCACATGAAGCTGTGACCCCTTTGCTCCAAAAGTCAAGTTTCCTGTGTCGTAAAGGGAAGGGAAAGAGGGAGGGAGTAAATAGGGGGTGGAATAAAGTGTATAGGCAAGAAGCAAAAAGAGGTACAAGGTTAATGTTATTTGGGTCCTCCCGCCTGTCTCAGCCAAGAAGTCATTGCAATAAAAAAAAGGACACATGGCTGAAAGGGAGGGGGAACGCAGTGAGGGTTAGGATTTAACAGGGTAAATTAAGATAGAACTGGGGGTGAGAAAGAAAAGAGGAGGAAGAAAGATGGTGACAGCAGATTTGAAAAAGGCAACGTGGGGATTGGTTAAAGAGATAGCTGATAGGGATTGGAGAAATTTTGCAACAAGTTTGCAGGTGGAAGAGAGCAAGGTAGAAAAAGGGGGAGGAAGAAGAAACAGACGTGGGAGAGAGAGCAGACGGAGAGAGAAGAGGTTCCCCGCCCCCCCGCCCCCCCGCCCCTTTTTTGTGCTAATTTGTTATTTCAGGATCGTTATGATGGCACAGCTGGAGCGGTGGGTCACTGGAAGCTGGCTGGTTTGACGGTTGGAGTTAGCCCACGGTGGCACTCCAAGTTCGGTTTTCGTCAGTGGGCCGAGATGGTATGGAGAGGACAGCTGGCGCTCATCGAGTCGTTGCTTCACGACATGAGGCAGAATTTCACGGTAGCTTCCAGTGAGCCATTAGAAAGTTATGTGGTTAAGTACATACTTTGTTAAATTGTTGCATCTGTTTGTATATGTTAATTCAATGGTTAAATGTGTAAAAGGTGGTTTTTATATGAAACACATGTATTGTAAACAATAAAGCTGTGACCCCTTTTGCTCCAAAAGTCAAGTCTCCTGTGTCGTAAGGGCAGGGAAAGAGGAGGGAGTAATAGGGGGTGAAATAAAGTGTATAGGCAAGAAAGCAAAAAGAGGTACAGAGTTTATAAGGTTATTTGGGTCCTCCCGCCTGTCTCAGCCATGGAAGCAGTTCAGAGAACTGCTTCAGGCAATTAACAAGTTAGGCTGTTTACATTGGAGAAGCAACATTTGCGTGGGGATATGATAACCTTATACAAATATATTAATGGGCCATACAATAAACTCTATGGTGCATTGTTTACTAATGGTCATATCAGAGGACATGTGGACATCCTTTAAGGTTGGAAGAAAGAAGTTTCATCTTCAGGTGAAAGGTTTCTTTACAGTGAAGACGGTTGAAACTGGGGAACTGTCTTCCAGCAGATGTGTAATGGCAAGTTCATTGAATAGCTTTAAAAATGTCCTGGATAAGTTTCTTAAGCTAGGTACAACACCTAGCGATTTTTCCTCCTGACCGACCGCTCGATACTTCGACGCGGTCGGCCGGAGGAAGGACTGTCGGTCGCGGGAAAAGCAGCCACGTCGGATAGTTATCGCGGCCGATCGTGCGGTTCAAGAGGACCCACGTTCGGGGACGAGGTTTTCCACCATGTCTGATCGTCCGATTCGGATAAACGGTCGGTCGGACATGGGCGCATTTGGATGCGATAATTTCGGTCCGGTCGATCGGAACGAAATATCTCATCGTGTGTACCCGCTTAAACTAAAAAATATTAAGAATTACTGGTATTAATTCATATACTGTAGATCTGGTTGATCCAGGGATACTTTCCGTTTGGAAAGAATCCCCCCCCCCTTTTTAGCTTTTTTTTTTTTTTTCCCTTCCTCTGGATCACTTTAGGAAGGGTTAAAAAAAAAGTGAATAGTTGTACTTGATGGACGTATGTCTTATTTAACCTTAATTACTATGTACTATGTAACATGCTCTTCCCATGGCAAATTACATAAAGCCATGACATGGGACTGCCACATTTGTTTATTTATGCTCCAAGTAGAAAAACTAATAACGTTGTATATATGTGCTATAGTCCCTCAAGCAATGTCACCTCGCGACTCACAACTATTAAATATAGGCGTACATTAACAACAGTGCACTTCTCTTCCATGTAAGCCAAACACACACCTGCGTAACAAATACTATACCCACAAGTGTACACGGCAACTCCGGGTAAAACTGCTAATGTCATATAAAAATGGATGTAAAACCATTTACGTTCATTTTCCAATGCTCTTATTGAATCACATCATCCTTTTAAACAATGATTATAATAAGTATCAGCCAACTCCAATTTTGTTTTTTTGTTAATTTCTACAGAGATTCTAAAAGCACCCGCTTTGTGTGATGCTAATGGTATGGTGTGCTTGCTTAAATTTCTCAACACGGTTCGCTGATTCGTTTCAGCTTTTCCAAGAGTCTGTGGGTTCCTGAGGCTGCCCATTTAACAGGTGTCCAGTCTGTAAGAAGGTCTTCCCAACATTTAAATCCTGTATATTAAAGGAAAGTATGAAATGCAGAGGTTCAGAGAAAGGCAACTAAAATTAATAAGGGAATAAATGGACTTGATTATGATGACAACATATGATTATTTTTGTGCAAATATGATATTGCAGTAAACTCTTTGGGGGATTGTTCCCCAATAGCCAGTTTAAGAGCATGCTTCAAAGTCTTATCAGGGACTTCTATATTGGTGTGCAGACATCTGTTTATAAATACTCTGTCATAGAGACAGTGAATAGTGGGGCAAGGGGGCATGGCCAATAGGTGCATGCACTCACAAGCTCTTTGAAGACTACATGGGCTGCCAGTTTGTACTGGCAACAACATGGGAACTTCTAGTTACAAATATAACATCATGTATGTTAATGCAACTTACTTGAAGTATCTTACAATGTATAGGTGTTCTGAGGAGAAAGCTTTCACATTAGGATTAAAAAGTTTAGTTCTACTTTAATTGCACATTCATATTTGTACACCTTTTATTGCATTGCTCCCTATAGATACTTTGTGCTAGAGAAATCTTGGGGTTAATGACTGAGTAGACTCTGTCCTCTGAGAAAAGAATAAATTTGTTCATTTATATTTGCAGTACACTGGTTGAATCCAGAAACTGAACAGGTCTATTCTGTAAGAAATTTACTTTTTATTGCAAAAGACTTTTCATCATCCTGACCTACTGCTGAGCATTGCCCCTTGTTTATTTTCCAAAATTAACACCTTAATAAAGCAGAACTGTGTTATGCAAATTGTGTTGTTTTATGTTACAAAATGTTGGTGCAATTCTAATTACTGTTTAGGTGAAACTGCTGCATTTATAACCAATGCAAATGAGCTCATTAATAGCCAATACCATTAACTGCCAAACATTTTAATAATGAAACTTGTGCAGAAACACATAAAAATGTTCAGTGCAACACTAATGCTGTTAATACGGTAAAACTGAGGTGCTTATATAAACAGCATATCAGTGATTAGTGAAAACTACTGACAGTGAATTTGAAGCCCTCTTTTTATTATACCAATGGGACTTCCCCTTTAATAATTATAAGGTAATTATTTATCTAAATTACACATCCTGGTATTATACTATTGTATTTATTTTTTAACATCCATTTATTCCTACTTTGCTATGTTTTCATGTGGTCATTAATGAGCTGCCATCAGTGGTGTAACTAGGATCACTGGGCCCCTCAGCAAAACTTGATGGGCCCCTATCTGTGCTTCATCCCAGGTTTTCTGGGAGAGCAATATCTGTCATAGGAAAAATGAAAAGATGGGGCCCCCTTGGCTCCCGGGCCCCCTGCAGTTGCTCCCCTGCTCCCCGGTAGTTACGCCCCTGGCTGACATTTTACATTCTACAGCAGTCCTTCTTCCTAGGCAGAAGCTGAATAAATAACAGGTACGTCCCACAGAAGGAAAGACTAGTGACTTTTGATAGCCATGGGACACTAGAATTTTCATTAACTTTATAGTTTTTATTTTTTTACACATATGAAAATACGTATCAGATAATCCTTCAGCACTGCTGTTTTAATGATGCTATTAAAATTTGCTAACATTTCAAATATTGTTATTCTACTGCACTATCCTTGCTACCATACACCAGGATAACCATGTGAAGCAATTTAAAAGAAATCATGCAGAGCAGTTGTAGGTCTCCTGCTGCCTTCTGGCATATTTATAAAGCTTTGTTAAGTTTTCGCGGCCATTTTCCCTGACATTTCCGCATAAATCGCGTTTAACGCGATTTATTAATGTCGGCAAACGTCCGTGAAAAGTTAACGAGGCGTTAAACTCTTCGCACCGATACTTACTGTGGTGAAGGTGGCGAAAGCAGCCGATACTAAGCCTCCCTGCGGTGGGGTGGGCAGGCAACCCGCGGCGTGTGGTCACACCCGCCCCAGGAGGCACGCCCACCCCCCCTAAACCCCCCGCGTCGGCGGCGACCACCCGCCGCCGCTACCCAGCAGCCCCTCCAACCCCTCCTCGCTCGCGGCAATCTCGAACGAGCTAGGAGGAGCTGCAGGGAAGGGGCCCCAGCGGGTGGTGCGCACCCCCTCCCAGCAGCCCCAGATTTCCTGAAAGTTCTGAAATCTGATTGGTTAATGTAAAGCATGTAAACCAAGCATTAAAAAATTGACCAATCAGAAATGGATTAGGGTTTTCTGAAAACCTATATAAGAGGTGCACTCCGCTGCGGAACTCAGATGCCATCGCAGTAGATGGCTGAAGATAAAGGAAGAAGCACTGGCAACATCGGCTCCGCTGAGGCCGGCGGTGCCAGCGGCTCACTGGTGGCCGCAGTGAGTCGGCCGGGCATCGGCGACCTGAGTGGGGTTGGTGTCGCCAGCCCAAAGACGTCGCATCGGATCAAGACGCCGGCAACATCAGCCAGGGCTACCTCTCGGGGTCGGCGGCCCATCAGCGGAGCTGGTGTCACCGGAACTGGAAGAAAGAAGATGCCGCCCAAGGGCTCTTTTAAGAGCCGCACACTGGGGTCGACTGGGATTCAATGTTGATAATGTAAGGTGATGCATTTGGGATTTAATAATCCCTGTGCCACCTACACCATAAATAACTCTGTGTTAAGTGAATCTGTATGTAAAAAGATTTAGGGGTTCTGGTAGAACTGTTGCAAACAATGCCAGGTAGCAATAGCTAGAGCTAGCAGTATTCGGGAGAGTCAATAAAAGTTCTTATCGTTTAAAATGGTGCTAATTTTGCCCCAACCAATCAGATGTTAGCTTTCAAATGTTAAATAGATCTGAGTGGTTGGGGCAAAATTAGCACCATTTTAAACGATAAGAACTTTTATTGAATAACCCTGATTTTCTTGTATAAGAGGGGAATAGATTCAGAGAAAAATATTATTCTCCCTCTTTACAAGGCACTGGTAAGGCCTCATTTGGAATATCGGTGCAGTTTTGGAATCCCATATACAAAAGGGTCATCTTGGAAATGAAGCAGTTCAGAGAAGGGCAACAAATGAATAAGGGGAATGGATGGGCTTGAATAGGCAGGCAGATTAGAAAAGTTAGGACTGTTACATTGGAGAAGCAACGTTTGCATGGGATATGATAATGTTATGAAATATATTAAAGGGCCATACAATAAACTCTCTGGTGCATTGTTCACTAATAGGTTTATCAGAGGACTCGTAACACCTTTAAGGTTGAAAGAAAAGAGGTTTCTTACAGTGAGAACTGTGAAATTGTGAAACTTCACAGATGTGGTAATGGCAAGTTATTGAATAGCTTTAAAATGGCCTGGATAAGTTTCTAAAACTAAAAAATATTGAGAATTACTGGTATTAATACATATACTCTAGATCTGGTTGATCCAGGGATACTTTCCATTGCCGTTTGGAGTCAAGAAGGAATTTTCCCCCCCTTTTTAGCTGGGGTTTTTGCCTTCTCTCTGGATCAACTGTAGGTAGGGTTAAAAAAGGAGGGTGAATAGGTTGGACTTGATGGACATATGTCTTTAATTAACCTCATACTATGTTACTATGTAGGTTTTAAAAGCACAATTTAAATTCACCGGTGGCATTGGCTTTGGAAGACAACCTATTGCTGTACACAGAAAAAAATATGTACTTTGATACAATATAATTGTGCTTGATAAAATTACTACAAATTATATTATTAACTAGAAAGGGAAAGTATATATTTATCAACATTGAATCTCATCTGCCATTCTGCTGCCCATTTTAATAATCTACCTAAGTCTGCTTGCAGCACTTGCACATCATTTGAAGTTTCCAAAGCTCTGCATAGCTTAGTGTCATCAGCAAACACAGAGACCTTGCTCTCAATGCCCCCTTCTAAGTCATTTATAAACAGATTAATAAACAGATTTATAAAAAGAAGCGGCCCAGTACAGAACCCTGAGGCACTCTGCTTAGAACTTTAGCCCACATAGATGTAGCTCCATTTACCACCACTCTCTGTTTGCGATCCAATAACCAGTTCTCTATCCATGTACAAATGTTTTCTTCTAGGCCAACAGTCCTCAGTTTATACATTAGTCGCCTATGTGGCACAGTATCAAAAGCTTTAGTAAAATCCACATCCACTGCTGTTCCTGAATCTAATTTTTTTTTTTTATTGGTTTTTCAAATATTATATTAATGCATATAGATCTGGTTGATCCAGGGATACTTTCCGATTGCCGTTTGGAGTCAGGAAGGAATTTTTTCCCCCTTTTTAGCTGGGGTTTTTTGCCTTCCTCTGGATCAACTGTTAGGTAGGGTTAAAAAAAAAAAAGAAAAAGTGGATAGGTTGGACTTGATGGACATATGTCTTTATTCAACCTTAATTACTATGTTAAACAAAATGTATATTATATAAAAAAAAATGCAATATTCTTATACAATATATTGAATAAATTTGATATACATTTATAAGGGTAAGTACAAACACATTTAATCACAACATTGTTGTGTTCTTTGATCTTTTAACCGATTTGTATGATGTAATTTTCCTACATTGATCTTTCATCTGTGTACCAATACTCCCAATTCCTATAGAACTTAACAAACAATCCCTGAGAACAAGCAAACGTCTTTTCATATATCATATTATTAGATAAATTATTTTGTAGTTCCTTTAGAATTGGAATTTTATTTGTCATCCAATATTTTATGATAACAATTTTCATGATTGTAAAAATGTGGTAAATTATACATTTTTGATTATCTGTAAAGAGATTTAGGGGCCGTGATGTCTGGTGGTAATTTTAAGTCCCTTCCCGGCGATACTGCACTTAGCGCAATGCACTAAGTACAATATCGCCGTGAAGGGACTTAAAATCCCTTTCCGGCACCTCCACTACAGTGGCAGGGCATAAGCCCACTCTGCCCTCGACCCCCATGGCGGTGGCGACCACCCGCCGCCGCCGCTTCCCAGCAGCCCCTCCTAACCCCCAACCCCTCTTGCGGCGAACATATGGAACAGGAGGCTAGGAAGGGCTGCTGGGAAGGGGCCACAGCAGGTGCTCGCGACCACCCGCCGTGCACCCCCTCCCCAGCAGCCCCTCCAAGCCCTCTGCCCCGCCGCTGGCGGAGAGAGGAACGGAAGGGCCCGCTGGGAGGGGGGTAATGCTTTAATATAATGCTTTACATTAATCCACCCCTCCCAGCGTGCCCTTCCATTCCTCTCTCCACCAGTGGCCGGGGAGGGGGGTCCCGGTTTGAGCTGCGGGACCCCTTAAACCCCAAAGGCCCTTAGGGCTGCAAGGGCACTTGTAAGTGCCACAAGGGCTCTGATAGGGCTGGAGAAGGGGGTCCCGGTTCGAGCTGTGGGACCCCTAAGCCCCAAAGGGCTCTTGTTAGAGCCACAAGGGCACTTGTAAGTGGCGCAAAGGCCCTGATAGGGCCGAGGAAGGGGGTCCAGGTTCGAGCTGCTGCGGCCCCTTCTCAGGAGCTTTTCCTAGCCTCCTGTTCCATATCTTCGCCGCGAGCGGGGATGGGAGGGGCTACTGGGAAGGGGCGTATGCCCCATCACGCCCCTTCACAGTGGTGACCACCCGCATCGAGGTGGGCGTGCCTCCCGGGGGCCTGCGACCACCCGCCGCTATCCAGGGTGGAATCTCAGCCGTTTTTGCCACCTTCAAGGTGGCGAAGTATTATAGCCAAGATTAGCGATGCGTGACAGTTACCGCCGCTTTATAAATAGAAGGGGCGGTAACTGTTCAGATAGCCGCAAAAAGTAAACGATTCGTTAACTTTTCGCAGCCGATTTCCGCCCATTTATAAATCGCGGAAAACGCGATTTTTGTGAAAATGGCGGGAATAACGGAAGCGAAAAGTTAACGAACCTTTGTAAATATGCCCCTTAGTCCAATATTTAATAATGCTAAAGCAGGGTTAATTTTTATTTCGATTTTACAAAGGTTGTTAATAAAGTATTCTATTTTGAACCACATTTTTTTAATTTTAGGGCAATGCTAGCATATATGAAGAAAGGAACCTTGTTGTTGGCAATTCCTCCAGCAGAGAGGTGAGTATGTATTGAACCATTTGGATATTTGTAGTGGGTTTCTGTAATATCTGTATGTTATTTTTTTGTTTATTTCCCAATCTGTTATGCATTTGGTTAGTTTAAATGTAAGTTTCTTGGCTTTTATCCATGTTCTGGTGATATGTCAATTTGTAGGTCTGTAGAGCATTTACTATGGTTGCTATAGTATTCAAATTTGTTTTTATTGTTTAAGTGTGTATATATTTTTGATATTACTTTTCTTTTGGTGTCAGTAGTGGTGATTAGAAATATCAAGTTTAGTTTTTTTATGTGAAAATAAAGAAACCAAGCCTAAATAGAGGTGGGGGGGTTCGACACCAACTGTCTGCCATGTACAATGCTGTTTTAACACCTTACTCTGGGCGTTCCTATAACACCTCTTAGCCACTATCCAATCACACCCTTAACACCTGGCTGTGATATGCTAATTGGGATTTTCCAGGGTACATAATTGCCACAGATTCTTGTACAAGTCATTCTGAATTGAGAAAGCCAGTCGGATGACTAGCGAAACGTCTTCAAGAACTACATTTCATGTCCAGTTGATCTAATTGAATACAACAGATATTGTTCTCTGGGTGTTTTGTTTTCTTGTTTTAGATATAAAGAAACTTCTTATCTGGTTATATCTTAGGAATTCTTTATTCTTGAGTAGGAATATTTTTATTTATAGGTTGAAAGGTATTATTTCATCTCTTTCATATAAGTCATATATGTAATTGATATTATGGTCTGTCCATATTTTAGTATTTAAATTTGGTATAGCTAGTTGTAGTGAGTGGATGGGTAACTGTTTGTAGGAGGTTATGTGTTTTAATTACTGTTTTCCATATTTGTAATGATGTTTTGCTAGTTAATAGGAGTTTTTTTTGGTATTTGCCCACCCATAGCTATTGATCCTAGGGATGGACTAGAACTTGAACTCGAGCCCGAGTCGGAGCCGAACTTTATGAGTTCGAACGGACTCGGGCTTCTCGAACTATCCCGGACCCAGATTTCTCGGACTTTCGATGTTTCCAGACTTTCGATAATAATAATTATCGAATTTACGATAATTATCGAATTTAAGATAATTATCGAATTTACGGGATGTTCGCTAACCCTAGAATGTACTGGATAGTGTACTGGTTAAAGGCACTGCCTTTGACATGGGAGACCAGGGTTTGAATCCTGGCTAGGGGCAGCTATACAAATGTTTGGGTTATTATAATAACCTAGTAATATAATAACCATATAATAACCTAGTAATATAATAGCCATACAATACCCTTATAGTTTATAGTATTTGAGGTTGAATAAAGACATACGCCATCCAGTCCAACCCATCTAGCAATATCATCATCTCCTGCCTACCTGTTGATCCAGAGGAAGGCAAAAAAAACCCACCAAATTGATGAAGGGGGAAAAAATTCCTTCCTGACTCCAAGTGGCAATCGGAAATTTCCCTGGATCAACTCTACTTTATGTATCAATACCAGTAACTTGCAACATTCCTTGTTTTCAGAAACTCATCCAGCTTTTTTTTGAAAAACTGGTATGTATCATTACCAGTAACTTGCAGCATTCCTTGTTTGCAGAAACTCATCCAGCTTTTTTTGGAACTGACAATAAACCTGCCATAACAACGTCCACTGGAAGACAGTTCCATAGCTTTACTGTTCTCACAGAGAAAAACCCTTTCCGAGCTTGAAGCCTTAACCTTTTTTCTTCAAGTCTTAAGGGATGTCCTCATGTCCGCTGACATGTTCTATTGGTGAACAATGCCCCAGATAGTTTATTGTATGGCTTGTTAATGTATTTATACACAGTAATCATATCCCCACGCAAGAGCCTTTTCTCCAGCTTACATAATTGTAACTTTTCCAGTCTCTCTTCATATTCAAGCTCCCCCAATCCCCATATTAATTTAGTTGCCCTTCTCTGAACCCTTTCCATTTCAAAGATGTCCTTTTTGTACGCAGGATTCCAAAATTGCACTGCATATTCCAAATGAGGCCTTACCAATGCTTTGTAAAGAGGGAGAATTACATTTTCCTCCCTTGAATCCATACCTCTCTTTATACAAGACAATACCATGCTGGCTCTGGCTGTTGCCGCCTGGCACTGCTTGCTACCTTTAAGTTTGTTATCCACCAAAACTCCTTTCCAACAGGGATTCACTTAACACAGAGCCATTTATAGTATAAGTAGCACAAAGATTTTTAAGTCCAAAATGCATCCCCTTACATTTATCAACATTGAATCTCATCTGCCACTTAGCAGCCCAATGTGATAATCTATCTAGATCCCCTTGCAACAATTACACATCCTCTGACGTTTTTAATGGTCGACAAAGTTTTGTGTCGTCAGCAAACACAGAAACCTTGCTGACAATACCCACTTCCAAATCATTAATAAATAGATTAAATAGAAGTGGCCCCAACACAGAACCCTGTGGCACCCCACTTAGCACTTTAGTCCATAATGATGAAGCCCCATTTACAACTACTCTCTGCATCCTATTCATTAACCAATTTTCTATTCATGTACAAATGTGACTCCCCAGACCAACAGACCTTAGCTTATACATTAGTCGCCTATGGGGGACTGTATCAAAAGCCTTTGCAAAATCCAAGTAAACTACATCTACTGCAATGCCTGAGTCTAAATTTCTATTTACTTCCTCATAAAGGCCAAGCCAGTTAGTTTGACAAGATCTATTCCTCCTAAATCCATGCTGGTTACTACTAATGTCAGTCCTTGAAACATACTCTAGAACATGTTCCCTTATTAAACTTTCCAGGATCTTCCCCACCACTGAAGTTAAACTTACAGGCCTGTAATTACCCGGCTGTGAATGACTACCCTTTTTGAATATTGGAATAACATCAGCCTTTTTCCAGTTCAGATGCACACCACTGGACATGAGGGAATCTGCAAAAATAAGAAACAATGGCCTAGATAAAACTGAACCCTAGTTATATAATAACCATATAATAACCTAGTAATATAATAACCATATGATAAACTAGTAATATAATAACAATATAATATTATATTACATGTTATAATAATCTGAACATTCGTATAACTGCCCCTAGCCAGGATTCAAACCCTGATCTCCCATGTCAAAGCTGGTGCTTTTAACTAGTACACTATCAAACCCTTGAATGTATCGTTTGCTAATAACCTAGTAATAAAATAACCATACAATACCCTAGTAATATAATAACCATATAATTACCATATGATAACTTAGTAATATATTAACCATATAATGTAGTGGCTGGATAGTGTATTGGTTAAAGACACCGTCTTTGACATTGGTTTTAGTCTCTAAATTAATTGTTGAGGTATACTGTTATACTGTTAAAATCTCCACAGATTATAATATTTGAAGTTTGACCAGGGTTTAGTCTCTAAATTAATTGTTGAGGTATACTGTTATACTGTTAAAATCTCCGCAGATTATAATATTTGTAGTTTGTATTTGTTTTATTTTTTTGATGATTTTTTTGTATGAAGTTTTGTTGTCTGGTATTAGGAGCGTATATTATTTGCTATACAATATTTTATATTATTTATGTGGCATTGTAATATGATATATCTTCCCCTAGGATCTTTGATCTTTATATTTTTGGTTTGGAAGTTTAATTTGTTTCTTATGGCTATAAGTACACCTCTGCTTTTTTTAGTGTATGAGGCAAAGTATATTTGAGAATATTTTGGGTGGTTCATTAATTTTTCTGAATCTGAGGTAGGTTTCCTGTAGGCACAATATGTCTGTTTTGTAGTTCAATGTTTCTTTCCATATTGAGTGTCTTTTGAATGGCGAATTTAGTCCTCTGACATTATAAGTTCGTAGTTTTAGTGTCATTTTATCTTAATATCTTTGTTGAGATATGATAATATGAATATGGTATTATTGGGTGTTTTATCGGTTTGTGTTCTTAAAGTGAATGTTTGTTTGGTTAAAATGATCTGTAAATCACGATTTGTACTAATTTTTTGATCTTTATATTGTTCTTGTTCCCTCATAATATGTACTTTAGGTGTTATATTTCTCAAATAATAAAAAAAAAATCATAAATGTAAAAACTATATACATTGTAGTAATGTTCCGCTGTGCAGAATTTGCACTGCGTTCCATTACAACTTTGGTAGACATTGTTTGCCTGTTTTGCATTGCATTATAATTCCATACCAGGTTGTCAATAGTATTCATATTTAGTTGTTAACATTACATATATAATTAATTTTTTTTTTTATTTAATCACCTTTTTTCTTACTTTTCCCTCTCCTCCTCCCCCTGCGGTATGAGTATGTACATTTTAAACATTTAAACATTTATCTTGACCTTATTAAATCCTCCCCTAGCCCCCCTCCCCCTCAATCATCAATGATTCTATCTACTAGCTTTGCCTGTTTAAATTGTCAGTTTGAGAATTCAATATGTTTCATCTATATACCTAAGTATACCTTCCCATTTGTTGCTTAATCTACTTAAGTAATCTTAAACTTTATATAAGATTTCCAATATATTTATATATTAATATGAGTTTTTCAGGAGTCGGCCCCCCATAGGGACTATAGAGTTTTATGATATAATTTTGGTAAGGTTCTCTTCTATATCCTCCCATCTTCTATTTATATTGTTTTTATTAATTTGAATTGAACGTAGATGTTCATTATATTTTATTTTTTTGAGTATATATTCTCCCCGTGTATAGCCAACTCCATCGGTCTCCCCTTCCCTCCCTCCTCAATCCCCATGTCATCCAAGTGCATTAATATATTTATAGTAAACTGTATTAAGTATTTGATCTTTTGCATTGTTTAATTCACAGTATTATTCCATTTGTTGTAAACAAATAGAATAGAGGAACGGGTGTAAGAGAGAGAGAAGGGGGGGGGGGGGGGAGAGGGGCCAGTAGAGGAACACAAGGTGATAAAGAACATTACTCCTCTATCTTATATAACATTATTTTTGTATTTCCATTTAAGGCATCATTGCTTATATTCCTTTTTTTGACCTTAGACATTTTATGTGGGTAATATATCTAAATATTATAAATATAACCGATAGTATATTGTTGTCCTTCGTCTAAGTTTCATAATTATATTTTGTCCCAGTTGTTATTTTTCCAACACGATAGTGGTGTAACATTATCTTTGCACTAATGGTAATAAGATATTTGCTTGGTTCAATTGTGCCTAATCTCATTTTTGTGTTCCATTAAGGTATTCAACCGTAGCTGTTATTCCCACAATATGTTAAAGGGTATCTTTACTCTACTTTACTCTAAAAAAATCGAATTTTCAAAAATAGTACCTTTAGATAAAGCAATATTTCCCTTCTCCAAACCTTTTTCAGATTATAAATCTGAGTGGTAGATTCTGAGAAATCATCATTTTAATCACAGCATTTACAGGGAAAGACCTGTCACTCCAGAAGCAGAAATTATAATATGTATTATAATGCTTGACCTCTGTGCCTGTATGCCAGCACACTTTCTGCAGCATTTAAGAGAATCAGCAGAGAAAAGAAACCAGGGGGAGGGAAGGGGAGATGTGTAAGCAGCAGTGTCCATGGTGAGGCTGTGCAGAACACATAAGTGTCGCAGACACTAAAAGAAGGCAGTGAGAAAGGGAGGGTAGGGGGAATTAGGATTACTCACTAAACATTAATAATTAAATGACAAAGCAAGCACAGATAAACATGTGTGTACCATAATTTTACTTGTCTTAAATTGTAGTTTCAGAAAATGTAAAGTTGTTTCAGTGAGTATAGTAACATAGTAATGTTTTCACACATATATATTCCCCCTCTCTTTTTTTTTATTTTTTTTTTAACCCTACCTAACTGTTATCCAGAGGAAGCAAAAAAAAACAGATAAAAGGGGGGGGGGAATTCCTTCCTGACTCCAAACGGCAATCGGAAAGTATCCCTGATCAACCAGATCTATATTCATTAATACCAGTAATTCTCATATTTTTTAGTTTTAGAAACTTATCCAGGCCTTTTTAAAGCTATTCAATGATCATAGGGCCCTATTTATAAAAGATCGGTATCGTTATCGTAAAATACCGATCGTTATCGTAAAATAACGACAGGGTTTTTACCGATAACGACCGTTATTTACCGATAACGACCGGTATTTACCGATATCGTTAGATACCGGTCATTGTCGGTAAATACCGGTCGTTATTTACCGATAACGACCGTTATTTACCGATATCGTTAATACCGTCGTTAATCAGTTAATAACAATCGCTATCGGTAAAAACCCGATCGTTATTTTACGATAACGATCGGTATTTTACGATAACGATATCGATCTTTTATAAATAGGGCCCATAGTGACCCTTTAATAGTGTATTGCGATCTTTTATAAATAGGGCCCATAGTGACCCTTTAATAGTGTATTGTTATTATCGTCATAACAATCACCATGAGATATTTGTTTTGTTCAAATCTGTTTTGTATTCCCTTTGTTTTCCCTACAGACAAATTGTCAAAATTGTTATTTTCACTACATGGTATTTATATTTTGCTGATATCTTCTCAGCAGTGTTAGGGATTTGTAGTCCATAGGAGTATGTTACCATATCTATTACTTTCACAGTATGGTAGTGATATATTGCTATTAACTTCATAGCAGTGGTAATAAAATATTTATTTGGTTCAAATGTACTTTTATTATTCATTTGTATTCCATGGAGATATTTTACCATATCTGTTATTTTCACATCATGGTAGCGAAATAGTATAGTATTTGAGGTTGAATAAAGACATAACGTCTACCAGGTCCAACCCATCTAGCAATATCCTCATTTCCTGCCTAACTGTTGATCCAGAGGAAGGCAAAAAAAAACACCACCTAATTTATGAAGGGGGAAAAATTCCTTCCTGGCTCCACATGGCCATCGGAAATTTCCCTGGATCATCTCTACTTTATGTATCAATAACAGTAACTTGCATTGAATGCCTGAATCTAATCTTGCGTAATAGCTACTTTAAATTTGAATGTGATTTCTTTCGCCAGGCAGTAGGTATGGCGATGGGTAGCCCGATGGCACCCTCGTATGCCAATTTGTTTGTGGGCTTTCTTGAGGAGAGTCGTGTATACTCCCACTCACTGTTCAAAAGCCATGCCATTGAATTTTGGCGCTATATAGATGACCTTTTTATCATCTGGTCCGGGTCACTTGAACAGGCTTATGAATTCATTGAATTCTTTGAAACATTGGATCAACGTATCAAATTAAACGTTGAAATTTCTAAGGAGACCATTTATTATCTTGACGTTAAGGTTATGGTGCGAGATGGATGTGTGCACACGACACTTTTTACTAAGCTCACTGACCGCAATACCCTTTTATATAGAGACAGTTTTCACCCGCCCCACATCTTTAAATCTTTAAAGGTCTGCCCAAGTCCCAGTTCACAAGAGTAGCTAGGATTTGCTCTGACCCTGATGATCGGGATATTCAGACTAAAAAAATGGCAAAAAAATTTAAAGCGAGGCATTATTCTGATTCCATGCTAAATGAGGTCCTCACTAGTCTGGTAGAACCTAAGGTTGGGGACCTGTCTCAGGGGTACCATTTGTACAACAGTACACTACTGGGTCACATATGATCAAACACAATCTTAATAGATGTTGGCCATCTATTGAAGGAGATCACACTTTGGGTCAGGAGACCCGTCGAAAACCACATTGTGTTAACACTAAGGGACGTTCCCTATATAGCAAATTGGTGCAAGCAGACCCAATTACCAAGTATAAAAAGGCTCCTTTTGTGTTTTCATCTAAAACAGGGTGTTTCAAATGCAGTAATTGCAACGTTTGTAATGCACTTATGATTGGTAATACATTTAATCATCCCTACTCGGTGCGTGTATTTAAGATTTCAAATTATTTCAACTGCAACACAGATTTCTGTGTGTATATGCTGAAATGCCCGTGCTCGCTTATTTATGTGGGGAAAACTTCTGGTCCCTTCAAGCGTAGATTCCAACGCCACAGGAGTGACATTAAAATTGCCCTTGCCAAGAGTGGCAATGGCGCTGTTCGTGGTGATGATCCTCCTGTGGCATCACATTTCTGTATAGCGAAACATCAGGTCTCCGATTTACGTGGGATGGTTATCGGCCAGATCCCACCACTACATAGAGGTGGTGATCGCCAGAATGCTGTCCTGCGGAGAGAAGAGTACTGGATCTTTACGCTACAAAGGGTTGTTAATCTTAATGTTAATCTTGGCCTCTCATGTTTTTTATATAAAAGATAGGGTAGATTTGCCTATAGTGTTGGTAGTTCCTGTTTTTATATGTTAATACATATGTTAGATAATAATAAAAAAAATGTGTATGGTTTTAAGTGTTTATGTAATGGGGTATTTCCCCTTTAAATGTGATGTATCAGTGTTTTTTATGTGATTGGCCAGTAGATGGCCATGTGTCTCTGGTCTATTTAAAGGGCGGTCTGCTCTTTTAATGTTTGTTGATGTCTGATAAAGGTGCATACAGCATTGAAAGGTCACAGCTGGTGTTGGGCGTAATGTCCGAATAAACACCTTTTATTTGCAAGACTGGTGTGCACAGTTTTTTCTTTGTTTTCCAATAATTGCAGTTTGCCGCTGTACTGGAGCACCCAGCACAAATCTCTTCTATGAAGTGTTCATGAGTGTGCAGGATCCCTCTTTCTTTGTTAGTAACTTGCAACATTCCCTGTTTGCAGAAACTTATCCAGCTTTTTTTTTAAACTGACCGATGAACCTGCCATAATAACGTCCACTGGAAGAAGTTCCATAGCTTTACCGTTCTCACAGTGAAAAACCCTTTTCTTCAAGTCTTAAGGGATGTCCACGTGTCCTCTGACATGCTCTATTGGTGAACAATGCCGCAGATAGTTTATTGTATGGCCCATTAATGTATTTATACACAGTAATCATATCCCCACGTAAGCGCCTTTTCTCAAGTGTACATAATTGTAACTTTTCCAGTCTTTCTTCATATTCAAGCTCCCCCAATCTCCTTATTAATTTAGTTGCCCTTCTCTGAACCCTTTCCATTTCAAAGATGCCCTTTTTGTACACAGGATTCCAAAATTCTTCATTCTGTTGCCCTGCCTGTGAGCTTTGTTTGTTTTTATTAGGCGTGCTCTATTTTTTTGCACATTTGTTAGCAGTAAGTAACTTTATTTGACCTTTAACACTTTAACGTTGCACAAGGACTTCTTTATTTTGACTATTAGATCATAATAAATAAAGTTACTTTCTGGTCTGAATTGAGAGTGCCATGATTACAACAAACGACTATGTTCTTTTAGCTGTAACTGGTAATGCCCGTGTAGTCCATAACCCCCAACCATCCCAGTTTGAGTAGGTGGACAGTGGCATGTTTTCGATGTTGTGGTAGTTGGGGGCATGATATTCTGGGGTGTGGATGGTCTGGGGGCATGTTCTTGAAGTTGTTGTGTGACATTTAGGGGTGTGGTCATGATGTTTGGGGGTATGGCCATGGTGTTTTGAAGCATGGGCATGTACATGCCATTTGGAGGTGTGGTTGAACAGTTTGGGGGTGTGGGTGCGATGTTTGTTGGGTTGTGATGTTTGGGGGCATGGATGTGGTGTTTGGGGGCATGCTTTTGACTTTTTGGGGCATGGGTATAATGTTTAGCGATGTGTTAGTGATTGTGGGCATACCTGTGATGTTTGGAGGCATGGCTGTGATGATTTGGGGTATGACAATGATGTTTGGGGGTGTGTGGCTGGGACTGCAATATCTGAGATCGTGGTCTCAACATTTGGGGGCATGGTTGCAATGTTTGGGGGCTTGGCCTGGACAGTTGGGATATGGGCATGAACGTTATGTTGGGGGCATGCCCACAAAGTCTGGGGGTGTGGGCATAGCCATGACATTGGGGGAGTGCCCGTGTTTTGTGACGTGGCCATAATGTCTTGGGTCGTTTCTAGTATTGACCTGTTGTAATTGCAAACAGGTTGTGAAAGGGTTAATGAGTGTTTTGTTTTTTCCATTGAAGGACATTCAATGAAGGACATTGAAACAAGAAGGGCAATTAAACAAGGTTGGTGTGTCACTGTGCTGGTGTTGTGTATTAGAAGGTACAGTTTTGTCGGTACCATGCAATGTGCATCCTGTCACATGTATAGGAACCTGGAGCAGATGTTCCAGGGGACCTATGTCTGTGTCAGGTGTGAGTGGGTTGCCCGTTTGGAAGCTGAGGTGGAGAGTCTAAGGGGGCAGCTTGCAGTATTGCAAGGATTGGCAAATCTGGGGGGACAGCAGGCACTGGCTGGGGCCAGTATAGAGGTGGGTAGAAGTGGGACAGGGAAGGTTGAGGGGGGAGGTAGTTTTGTTAGGGTTACTAGGGGAAGTGGGGGACGGAAGGGTAGGGTGGCTTCTTCCCAGCTTGCCCATCCCAACAAATTTGCCGTCTTAGGTGATGATGTGGAGGAGGACAGCTCGGAATTAGTATGTATGGAGCAGGCTAATGCCTTGAGCAGCCAGGGGACTGCCATCTCTAGTACAAGGGAGGATGAACTTAGAATCAGGAAAGTTAGGCAGGTGGTAGTGGTAGGGGACTCAATTATAAGGAAGTTAGATAGGGTAATCTGCCGCCAAGACCCTACATGCCAAACTGTGTGTTGTCTGCCTGGTGCTAGGGTTCGGCATGTGGTGGATTGTGTAGACAGATTATACCGTGAGAACGGTAAAGCTATGGAACTATCTTCCAGTGGACATTGTTATGGCAGGTTCATTGGTCAGTTTCAAAAAGAAGCTGGATGAGTTTCTGCAAACAAGGAATGTTGCAAGTTACTGGTATTGATACATAAAGTAGAGTTGATCCAGGGATATTTCTGATTGCCACTTGGAGTCAGGAAGGAATTTTTTTCCCCTTCATAAATTTGGTAGGCAGGAAATCAGGATATTGCTAGATGGGTTGGACTGGAAGGACGTATGTCTTTATTCAACCTCAAATACTATACTATACTATACTAAATTTCTTAGCATGAAAATAACCGCAAATGTGGTTCATATCCCCATAGCAAAATATCCTTTCCAGGGTTCAGATTTTAAACCTTCTAGGAACAAATTGGAATGTCTTACAGACTTAAAGGTAGTGTCTCGTTCCCTCTGTAGTAGAAACCAGGTATGACACTGTTGTTCTGTGTCTGCAGCTCTCAGGTTGCTGTAGGCATGTGTCACGCTCTTGTCGTGTCTCAGAAGAGATTGACGTGCGCACTCTTTTGTCGGTGTTGTTAAAGTCTGGGTAGCGCACAGAGCTCAGGACTTTCATCTGAGTTGGTGAAGCGGGGCATCACACTCTGCAAGTGACGTTTTGATATTTAAATTGGGATTCAGGGGCATCAACCAGTCCAAAAGGCGTTGCCATTATGTAGATGCATTCGGATGTGTGGCTGTGAGTTGAACACATACAAACATGTACGTTTTTTTACTAAATTCACACTTGTTTCTTTTCATTTCCATTTTTATTTCACTACACAGATGAGGAGGATCACACAGCCAGTATTGGATATAAAAGTTTGACGCTAAAGGGCATATACAGTTTAACCAAACTGCTGTGCCCATAGTGAGGCTACAGCAGTTGTGAAGCGAATTAACCTTTTAATATTCCAATCCAGTACCTGAGCACCTGACTTACTGCACTCAGAGCACAAAGAAATCCAAAGGGTGTGAGACTCCATGCTATAAGGACTGGAAAAAAGACTGGAAAGGGTGTTTAAATCGGGTGTAATAGGGTGTCTTGCATTGTATTATGGGAAATGTATTTTTATAAAATCATTTTACCATGCTAGGTATGGATAAGTAAAATGTGAGTCCAACATTCCAAGTGGTATAATAATTAAAGATTTTATAACTCTCTCTGCAGTTTCAACTTTTTAATTATGGAATTTGTCGTTTATCTTTATCCTTTTACAATGTTAGATATTAAATATGTGAGTCTAAAATGACATGTTGTATGGGTGAGCTGTCAGCAGCTGAATTAGCCTGGAAATGTATCAATAGCAGAAATTGTCAATATTTTTGAATTTGAGAAACATAACCATCCCACTCTTAAAACTATTTAATAAACTTCTTGAAACTGTTTAACTGTTCCCACTGTAAAGAAACTCTTCCTAACCTTACGATGAAACTTCTTTTCTTCTAATATTAAAGGAGAACTAAAGGTTTGTAAAGATGTATTCTCGATCATAATGTTTCTTGCCTGTAGTACAAAAGTTTGGGCTTTTTCATGGTTTGCTTTTTATTGAGAGATTTTACATTTGCTATTTCTGGTACCATAATACATTGGTGCTGTGAATTCCCCATTCCGTAATACGCCGTGCATGGCCGTATGCTGTATAAATTATGCACACCTAAGTTGTTATTTTCCCCATCCAGGGCCACGCATCATATTCCCAGGATTAATGGGATGCCGCAACCCGTCCCCAAGCACTGAAAACCAATCACAGCAATTGTGTATGTTTGCCATGGTGTTGGTGGCTGTTAAAGCAGAATGAGCAGCGTGTGCATGGTTTGTGCTGCTTTCCTAGTACACTCTTTAAAGTGGAAGTTTCTGCATTTCTAAAGATTGATTTGCCAAGTAGCCTGGTTTGGTTTGCAAAAATATATTCTAGCAGAGTACCCAATGTTGCCCGCTTTTTTCTAAACAAAATGTTTTTGGGTTTAGTTGTTTTTCAGAGGGATGAGATCACTCAATTCACCAATAGATGGCAGTACAAAGTTCAAATAAGAGCCATGCGGAAAACCATAACTGCTCCCGACCCGACCTGCAAGTAACGAGACCCCAACCCAACCAGCAGACAAAATTAAACAGACCTGAAAGCGGACCCACACCTGCTACGTGATCTGACCATCCCCTGCAGCAGCCCGCACCCACAATTTAACAGACCCGCACCTTCTACCTGTCATGACCAGCATCCATAGCTTTCTAACCAAAACTGACCCACAACCCATTTAAACTCACTGTGGTTTACACAAACCCAACCTGCGAATTTGGAAAATTGTGGGTACCCAACCCGATGCAAGACTCTATGTCACATCTCATCCCTTGAAATCAAATGCCCAACCCATTTGATCTGAAGGGCCTCATGTGCAGACCCTGACCATCTTTGAGGGACACTTAATAGATTTATAGGCTTATATAGGATATATAATTACAATGTGCAGCAGACTCAGTCACAAATTGTCAATAATTACAAACTGACTGTAATTAATTGCTTTTATTGTGACTCACAAATAATGCAGTTTATTTCAATTAGTTTGCAATCATTGCTACTGGTAGGAAGAGATGGCCGAACTTCATCATTTTTGGTTCATTTTAGAACTTTAGAACTTTAGTAAAAGTTTAAAGCTTGAAAGTTTGAAAACTAACCCATTAAAGTTAATGGGGACAAAAAGTTTGGAAAGTTTGGATGAAATACATGATAACAAGGGTAACCTGCTGCACATGGCTCTTGGACATGGAAAATGGTCTGGGGAACACATACAAATATCCATAACATTAAAGGGCATGTCCACCCGAAATTTAACTTTTGATATGTGGTAGGGCATGCTCCCCCAGCCCCAACCGCATTAATATAATTGTTAGAAAGTCCCCCGATTCTTACTTACCTGCCCTCTCTCCTCCGCTGCATTGTTCAGGCCCTCTGCTTGCATGGAATTGAAAGCAGGGGGCGGGCCGGCAGCCTCGTCCGTGATTGGCTGAGAGGCAGGGAGGGCTGCACTGAGCATGTCTCAACCTTGATGAGGTTGAGGAAGTCTCAGGCACAGCATGAGTCACACACTGCTCCTACACAGCAGTTTTCCTGGACTTGGAGGGGCACAGCAGGGGAACTATTTTGAGCAGGAATGTAAGGTAAGGATTGTTTTAAACTACTTGATGTGGCCAGTAAGGGTATATCTGTTGTATTCAATTAGATCAACTGGACTTGAAATGTAGTTCTTGAAGACGTTTCGCTAGTCATCCGACTGGCTTTCTCAATTCAGAATGACTTGTACAAGAATCTGTGGCAATTATACCATGACCTGGATGAATGAGAACCTTCACAAGCATGGCCAGTAAGGGGTAAATTTTAGTTTGGGGGTGGACATGCCCTTTAAAGAAATTGAATTCCTTCACATGTTCTACTTTTGAACTTCCGTGTTACTTAACACATAACGGTCTCTATTAGGGGTCCTGCAAACAGGAAGTCAGTATTTCGGAAGCATTTATTTATGCGCAGACAAAACATTGAATAGGCAGTTTAAGATTATTAGGATGGAAAAATACTTCTCTTTTTTCTTAATATGTATATGTGTTTGCACTGAACTTCCTCTTAAAGTACATTTATGTAAAGCACTTCTGATTGTCAATAGTTAGTCACCTTCAGGGCCACATCTTCCATTAGGCATAGTGAGGCATTTGTCTCAGGCGGCACCTCTGCTCTGAAGAAGACAGGCAGTGGGGGGGGGGGATTCCCTTAACCGGAAAAAGTGCACAAGAAGTGTGAACACCGCCCACATGACTCCAATACATGAGTTGCTTCAACTCCACTTCAACATTTTTTATGGTTAGGTTAGCTTTAGTTTGTTAGGCTAGGTAAGTCTAGTTATGCTAGTTAGCTAGTTAGGGCTTGACGTGGTGGCAGGCTTACAAATCTTTTGTCTAAACCCTTTTATACTTACAGAAAGTATGGCATTTCTAATGTATTTTAACAGTTGAACCAATATATATAGCACATGCTAAAAAAGAAGTTATTTTGATCAACAAAAACCTGAAAGGAGCATTATGGTAGTGGCAAAACAAGCTGTTTGAGAAATGGATGTAATACCTGTTTCTAGCAATAACATTATTGGTAATTGACTGTCTGCAGAACTGTTTAAATACCTATGTGATAGGAAGTTCAAAATCGTAAGATTTTACCCACGTCCACCAGGCGAAGCCATGGCCATTGGCAAAGCCACACCCACTTTAACACGGAGTGAGCGAAGGGTGGCGTTCAAAAGTTTGGCTCAGGCAGCAAAAACCCTAGAAGTGCGCCTGGTCACCTTTTGTTTTTGTGTTTCCAAGGGAACTATATTACTACGTTTTTCAATGAATTAGCTAATATTTACTTGGTGTATGTGGGCGTTGTTCTTTTAAATGTTTTGTTTGCTTTGAAATGTCTCTCATTTTTTTGTGGCATGTGTTTCAATTGTTTGTCACCTTTCGTTTGTGTGCTTTAAAGGGTGTGTAGTTATTTCAATGAACTAGATAATATTTGATTGGCGTGTTTTTTAGGTGTTTAATTTGCTTTGGAATGTCTCTTTCAAATTTTTGTTTCAATTGTTGGTCATTCTTCGTTTGTGTGATTTAATGGGCAATACTAAGGTCTTTCAAAGAATTGCATCATATTTGATTAATGTATGTGAGTGTGATTTTACCCTGTTTGCTTTATAACGTATACATCTTGAATCCATCTTGTTGTTTCCATTTGTTTCTTTCAATTACACAAACCAAAGGTGCAACACATTTGAAATCCATGGCACAATAAACATAATACCACAAAATACCAAGCAAGCAAACAAATATAATATTCCCCCCACCATATATCTAGAAAATCTTATCTAATCCATGCAAAAAATGTAGGGATATATAATTGCCTAGTATGGCACCTATTTATAGTGTAAACATCAGATAAGATAGCTTACCCTCTGATAATGCATATCAAATGTGTAGTGCCCTGCCCTTTTCCCTTTGTGGCACGGTATCATCATCCTGACTTTAAAATCTTAAAAAAGCACCAGAAACTCCCAACCTTTTAATTACTGTATTGAAACATAAAAGGATTCCCCATACCAAACCCACATACTGTATACACACCATTAAATTATAATGGTGTGTATAAAGGATAAAGGGAAGCTATCTAAACTGACGTTTAAACTATAGGTGGTACCATACTAGCAATTATATATGTATAAAGCTGTTTTAGGCAGCCTCCCACCCACTTTTTTCCCCTTTTCTTTCCTGTAGGGAGCAGTTTAAAAGCACAATTCATAATTTGGGAAGTTCTAAAAGTCCGAGTGCATCGGAACTATGAAAGTTTGGGTCTACACTTTACAGGTAAACACAAACATGTGCCTAGTTTTTATGTGAATAAAAAACTCCACATCAATTTAGGCAATGTACACACGTCACTAGCTATGTGCCTTTCTTATGAGAACGTTTGACTTCAGTATGGCAATAATTTCATTTGCGTTCAAAGCCATGTTTTCAGGGGCATACCTGAAGGGGCCCCCCCCGCAACTTTGACTCCCTCCACACAGGTCTCAGCCCCTCTTTTTTAAACAGCCAACCGTGCATATAAAGAAAACATACGCGCGATCAGCTGTTTAAAACCAGACCCGAACTTCCAGGAAACTGAACCGGAAGTTTGGGTCTGGTCTTTTAAACAGCTGAAGAAAATGTACGCGCGGTCGACTGTTTAAAAAGGCTGCACACTGCACTGACTATGGACTTGTGGCGGGCCCTACTTCCGTCCGCCCCCCCCCCGCGCGGTCACAGCGGGGCCGGTAGTTACGCCACTGCATGTTTTTTCTGACAGTGTGACAATTTGAAATGTCGTATTGTATCCCTTTCGAAAAATTTAAATATTGTAAAAAAAAAACCTGGATACAACAAATAGGTTATGGTTTTGGTGAGATAGATGCTTTTGGTTTTGAAGGAACAAAAAGTGCTAAATACAGAATGTGTTTCTGCCATTTCTCACATGATTCATATATGGCTTGGGGAAACTAACCAGACTAAAGCCAAATGCAGTACCAACTCTTTTTCCAAATGTTACATCTTAAATCCTAATTCATACTGTAATGGCCAAAATACCATTGAAAACTAAAGTAAATCTATATCAGATGAGCCATCTAGCTCTACCACTATGATCCATGTGGTATCACTTCTTAGGACAACACACATATTAAATACTGATGTTGGCACATTCACAGAATTCAAATGGTTGTTTGAACTCAGGTTGACTCCCAAGATGCCATTTTGTCCAAGTTCAATGCTAACATACAAGGACATCTAGACATATTACACAAAGACCATGTATATGCTTCAAAATGTATTATTGAATACATACCAGAAGAAACTTGCCCTTCACCTACCAAAAGGAATAAAAATTAAAAACACATTGATTAAACTATTCTTTCAGCAAGTGAAGACAAAACTTCAAATAACATGTATTCAGCAAGTTAACTTGAAAAAAAAAGGACCACTTTATGACACACAACTAAATGACTTAATCCATTTCTGGGGCTAAGAATGATGTGGAGGTGGGCCCAAGCAAAAATTTAACTGCCCACATATCTGCCTGAAAATCATTGGTGTATGAAACCAACTGCAAGCTACTGAAAAACACTGAGAAACTGGAACAATTTTGTCATACAGGACATTTAGAAGTGTATCATAGCAAAGTGTTGAAATATCACTTTATAAATGCAATATGAACTGTGAATAAGCCACAATAAATATCCTAAAAAATCATCTTTGTCTTTGGGAGTAAAGAAACACAAAATAATGTTACCCAAACATAAAAAACAATTGTTAACAAAACCCATCTATGAACCTAGCGTAGACAAGGACCTCTTTGACATACTCAAACACAACAGTAATCTTGGGTCTGAAGATTTAAAATATTAGTGGTCCAGCAAAGCTGCAGAAGAACCCAAAAATATGGCTTCAGAGGAACACCCAGACAAGTTTGGTGATAGTCAAACTAGATTTCTCCCAAAATAAATCACAATAAATTGGTATTCCTTTGACAATGCTCTGGTGTCTGCAATGGCTCTGGCAATATTAGATGCTAATAGTAGCTTTTGGCACATTGCAAACTGCCATTAACAATTACAACACTTTCAACACCAGACATTAGCTGGCATTAAAATGGTACAATTTTGTTCTGCTCTTGGTATATAATATTGTTTTTGGTGGCAGCATTCGTCACACAGCACTGTAAGCACTGTTTTGGTTTTTTTATGGAGTCCTTATAGTATAGTATAGTATAGTATTTGAGGTTGAATAAAGACATACGTCCATCCAGTTCAAACCACCTAGCAATATCCTCATTTCCTGCCTAACTGTTGATCCAGAGGTTTCCAACAGGGAGTCACCATTAAAACAGAGCCTTTATATGTAAGTAGCACAAGATTTTATCTTTAAGTCCAAAATGCATCCCCTTACATGTAATCAACATTGAATCTTCATCTGCCACTTAGCAGCCCAATGTGATATATCTATCTAGATCCCCTTGCAACAATTACACATCCTCTGACGTTTTTAATGGTCGACAACGTTTTTGTGTCGTCAGCAAACACCAGAAACCTTGCTGACAATACCACACCACTTCCAATCATAATTAATAATTAAATAGAAGTGGCCCCAACACAGAACACCTGTGGCACCCCACTTAGCACTTTAGTCCATAATGATGAAGCCCCATTACAACTACTCTCTGCATCCTATTCATTAACCAATTTTCTATTCATGACAATGTGACTCCCCAGACCAACAGACCTAGCTTATACATTAGTCGCCTATGGGGGACTGTATCAAAAGCCTTTGCAAAATCCAAGTAAACTACATCTACTGCAATGCTGAGTCTAAATTCTCTATTTACTTCCTCATAAAGGCCAACCATTAGTTGACAAGATCTATTCCTCCTATCCAGGCTGGTTACTACTAATGTCGTCCTTGAAACATACTCTAGAACATGTTCCCTTATTAAACTTTCCAGGATTTCCCCACCACTGAAGTTAACTTACAGGCCTGTAATTACACCGCGCTGTGAATGACTACCCTTTTTGAATATTGGAATAACATCACCCTTTTTCCAGTTCAGATGCCACCCACTGGACATGAGGGAATCTGCAAAATAAGAAACAATGGCCTAGATAAACTGAAACCTAGGTTATAATAACCATATAATAACTAGTAATATAAAACCATATGATAACTAGTAATATAATAACAATATATATATATTACATGTTATAATAATCTGAACATTCGATATAACTGCCCCTAGCCAGGTTTCAAACCCTGATCTCCCTTGTCAAAGCTGGTGCTTTAACTAGTACACTATCAAAACACCTTGAATGTACGTTTTGCTAATAACCTAGTAATAAAATAACCATACAATACCCTAGTAATATAATAACCATATAATTACATATGATAACTTGTATATATTAACCATATAATGTAGTGGCTGATAGTGTATTGGTTAAAGACACCGTCTTTGACATTGGTTTAAGTCTCTGTTAATTGTTGAGGTATAACTGTTATACTGTTAAAATCTCCACAGTATAATATTTGAAGTTTGACCAGGTTTAGTCTCTAATAATTGTTAGGTATACTGTTATTAACCCCAATTAAGAATACTTCTACGTAATATTTTAGTTTGTAATTTGTTTTATTATTTTTTGATGATTTTTTTTGTATGAAGTTTTGTTGTCTGGTTAGGGAGCGTATATATTTGCTATACATATTTTATATTATTTATGTGCATTGTAATATGATATATCTTCCCCTAGGATCTTTGATCTTTATATTTTTGGTTTGGAAGTTTAATTTTTTTTTCTTATACTATATACAGAACACCTCTGCTTTTTTTAGTGTATGAGGCAAAGTATATTTGAGAATTTTGGGTGGTTCATTAATTTTCTGATCTGAGTAGGTTCCTGTAGGCACAAATGTCTGTTTTGTGGTTCAATGTTTCTTTCCATATTGAGTGTCTTTGAATGGCGAATTTAGTCCTCTGACATTATAGTTCGTAGTTTTTATAGTGTCATTTATCTTAATATCTTTGTTGAGATATGATAATATGATATGGTTTATTGTGTGTTTTATTCGTTTTGTGTTCTTAAGTGAATTTTTGTTTGGTAAATGATCTGTAAATCACGATTTGTACTAATTTTTTTGATCTTTATATTGTTCTTGTTCCTCATAATATGTACTTTAGGTGTTATATTTCTCAAATAATAAAAAAAAATCATAAATGTAAAAACTATATACATTGTAGTAATGTTCCGCTGTGCAGAATTTGCACTGCGTTCCATTACCAACTTTGGTAGACATTGTTTTGCCTGTTTTGCATTGCATTATAATTCCATACAGGTTGTCAATAGTATTCATATTTAGTTGTTAACATTACATATATAATTAATTTTTTTTTTTATTTAATCACCTTTTTTCTTACTTTTCCCTCCCCCTCCCCTCCCCCTGCGGTAAGTATGTACATTTAAACATTTAAACATTTATCTTGACCTATTGAAATCCTCCCCTAGCCCCCTCCCCCTCATCATCAAGTATTCTATCTACTAGCTTGTGCCTGTATTCATAATTGTCAGTTTGATGAATTCAACTTGTTTTGTTTGTTCCTCTATTACTCGTCTCTATAATATAGTTCCCATTGTTGTAATCTACTTATAACTTAAATTTTATATAGATTCCATATATTATTTTTATATATTATATGAGTTTTTCAGAGTCCCGGTCCCCCTTCCCATTACTTGAACTTATAGAGTTTTATGTAATACTTTTGGTAGAGGGTCTCTTCTATAGAGGACCATTCTCCATCTTTCTATTATATTGTTGTGTATAATTTGAATTGGACGGAGTCATTGGTTATTCTTCGTTCTCCCTTGTGTTAGACGCTTGTAGACATCGGATATATTAATATGTACATAATCATAGATATGGTCAGAGGTCAGTAATAGTTGTGGGAGTTTGATGTTAGTAAAGAAAGATAAGATTGTTTGTGAGTAGGATCTCGTTTAAATGGTATAATTAACCGAACGATTAAAAAATATTTCAGAATAAGAATGTGGTAAGAAAATGGATTAGGGGGTCCACAATCGGAAAGAGGATAAGACCTGAAAAAGAGGGAAGGAGACAGAAGAAGAAAGAAACATTGGATATGAGAGGAGCAGATCTAGCCAAGCAAAAAGGGGGAAGCGGTACTAGCCTGTGCCTCAAAGAAATTTATAGATATTTACTGTGCTTGACCTCGGCCGAGCCAACACTGGTTGTATAGAGAGACAAGAACCGGATGGAGATGAGGTCAGAGCAGAGCAGTGCATGGCTGTCGGCAACCCTAAGGGTGCCCAACTCGAACAAAGGAGGGTAGAGAGGGGAGGGTAGGTTGAGTGAGTTATCCTAAACACTTAATAATTAAATGACAGCAAGCACAGAACATGTGGACCTAATTCGTGCTTAAAGTGTTTCAAAATATGTAAAGGTGGGTGCAGGTAAGTAACATAGTAACCAAGTACATAGTAATTAAGGGTGAATAAGCCATCAAGTCCACATATTCACCCTCTCTTTTTTTTATTTTTTTTGGAAAACCCTACCTAAACTGTTATCCCAGGGAAGGCAAAAAAAAACATAAAAAGGCGGGGGAAATTCCTTCCTGACTCCAACGGCAATCGGAAGTATCCCTGGATCAACCAGATCTATATTCATTATACCAGTAATTCTCAATATTTTTAAGTTTTAGAAACTTATCCAGGCCTTTTTAAGCTATTCAATGATCATAGGGCCCTATTTATAAAGATCGGTATCGTAATCGTTAATACCTGTCGTTATCGGTAAAATAACGGCGCTATCGGTAAAAACCCGATCGTTATTTACGTATAACGATCGGTATTTACGATACGATACCGATCTTTTATAATAGGGCCCATAGTGACCCTTTAATATGTATGTTATTTCGTCATAACAATCACCAGAGATATTTGTTTTGTTCAAATCTGTTTTGTATTCCCTTGTTTTCCCTACAGACAAATTGTCAAAATTGTTTTTTCACTACATGGTATTTATATTTGCTGATATCTTCTCAGCAGTGTTAGGGATTTGTATTCCATAGGAGTATGTTACCATATCTATTACTTTCACAGTATGGTAGTGATTATTGCTAAACTTCATACAGTGGTAATAAAATATTTATTTGGTTCAAATGTACTTTTATTATTCATTTGTATCCATGGAGATATTTTACCATATCTGTTATTTTCACATCATGGTAGCGAAATAGTATAGTATTTGAGGTTGAATAAAGACTATGTCATCCAGTCCAACCCATCTAGCAATACTCCTCATTTCCTGCATAACTGTTGACCAGAGGAAGGCAAAAAAAAACACCAAATATGAAGGGGAAAAAATTCCTTCCTGCTCCATGGCAATCGGAAATTTCCCTGGATCAACTCTACTTTATGTATCAATACCAGTAACTTGCATTGAATGCCTGAATCTAATCTTGCGTAAAGCTACTTTAAATTTGAATGTGATTTTTTTTCGCCAGGCAGTAGTATGGCGATGGGTAGCCCGATGGCACCCTCGTATGCCAATTTGTTTGGCTTTCTGAGGAGAGTCGTGTATACTCCCACTCACTGTTCAAAAGCCATGCCATTGATTTTTGGCGCTATATAGATGACCTTTTTATCATCTGGTCCGGGTCACTTGAACAGCTTATGAATTCATTGAATTCTTTGAAACATTGGATCAGTATCAAATTAAAACGTTGAAATTTCTAAGGAGACCATTTATTATCTTACGTTAAGGTTATGTGGCGAGATGGATGTGTGCACACGACACTTTTACTAAGCTCACTGACCGCAATACCCTTTTATATAGAGACAGTTTTCACCCGCCCCAAATCTTTAAAGGTCTGCCCATTCCCAGTTCACAAGAGTAGCTAGGATTTGCTCTGACCCTGATGATCGGGATATTCAGACTAAAAAATGGCAAAAAAATTTAAAGCGAGGCATTATTCTGATTCCAGCTAATAGGTCCTCACTAGTCTGGTAGAACCTAAGGTTGGGGACCTGTCTCAGGGGTACCATTTGTACAACAGTAACACTACTGGGTCACATATGATCAAACCCAATCTTAATAGATGTTGGCCATCTATTGAAGGAGATCACACTTTGGGTCAGGAGACCCGTCGAAAACCACATTGTGTTAACACTAAGGGACGTTTCCCTATATAGCAATTGGTGCAAGCAGACCCATTACCAAGTATAAAAGGCTCCTTTTGTGTTTTCATCTAAAACAGTGTTTCAAATGCAGTAATTGCAACGTTTGTAATGCACTTATGATTGGTAATACATTTAATCATCCTACTCGGTGGCGTGTATTTAAGATTTCAAATTTATTTCATTTCAACTGCAACACAGATTTCTGTGTGTATATGCTGAGGCCCGTGCTCGCTTATTTATGTGGGGAAAACTTCTGGTCCCTTCAAGCGTAGATTCCAACGCCACAGGAGTGACATTAAATTGCCCCTTGCCAAGAGTGGCAATGGCGCTGTTCGTGGTGATGATCCTCCTGTGGCATCACATTTCTGTATAGGAAACATCAGGTCTCTGATTACGTGGGATGGTTATCGGCCAGATCCCACCACTACATAGGTGGTGATCGCCAGAATGCTGTCCTCGGAGAGAAGATAACTGGATCTTTACGCTACAAAGGGTTTTAATCTTAATGTTAATCTTGGCCTCTCATGTTTTTTTTTATAAAGATAGGGTAGATTTGCCTATAGTGTTGGTAGTTCCTGTTTTTTATATGTTAATACATATGTTAGCATAATAAAAAAAAAATTTGTATGGTTTTAAGTGTTTATGTATGGGGTATTCCCCTTTAAAATTGATTTATCATGTTTTTTTTATGTGATTGGCCAGTAGATGGCCATGTGTCTCTGTTCTATTTAAAGCGGTCTGCTCTTTTAAATGTTTGTTGATGTCTGATAAGGTGATACAGCATTGAAAGGTCACAGCTGGTGTTGGCGTAATGTCCGAATAAACACCTTTTATTTGCAAGACTGGTGTGCCAGTTTTTTCTTTGTTTTCCAATAATTGCAGTTTGCCGCTGTACTGGAGCACCCGCACAAATCTCTTCTATGAAGTGTTCATGAGTGTGCAGGATCCCTCTTTCTTTTTAGTAACTTGCAACATTCCCTGTTTGCAGAAAC
Organism: Hymenochirus boettgeri; assembly: GCA_019447015.1. Taxonomy (NCBI): domain Eukaryota; kingdom Metazoa; phylum Chordata; class Amphibia; order Anura; family Pipidae; genus Hymenochirus; species Hymenochirus boettgeri. Next base: position 88,870,919 of record CM033477.1, read on the forward strand.
TTATCCAGCTTTTTTGAAACTGACCGATGCCTGCCATATAACCGTCCACTGGAAGAAGTTCCATATGTTTACCGTTTCTCACAGTGAAAAACCCTTTTCTTCTTCAAGTCTTAAGGAGTACCCCGTGTTCTCTGACATGCTCTATTGGTGAACAATGCCGCAGATAGTTTATTGTATGGCCCATTAATGTATTTATACACAGTAATCATATCCCCACGTAAGCGCCTTTTCTCAAGTGTACATAATTGTACTTTTCCATCTTTCTTCTATTCAGCTCCCCCAATCTCCTTATTAATTTAGTTGCCCTTCTCTAACCCTTCCATTTCAAAGATGCCCTTTTTTCACAGGAATTCCAAAATTCTTCATTCGTTGCCCTGCCTGTGAGCTTGTTTGTTTTTTTATTAGGCGTGCTCTATTTTTTGCACATTTGTTAGCAGTAAGTAACTTATTTGACCTTTAACACTTTAACGTTGCACAAGGACTTCTTTCTTTTTTGACTATTAGATCATAATAAATAAAGTTACTTTCTGGTCTGAATTGAGAGTGCCATGATTCCAACACAACGACTATGTTCTTTTAGCTGTAACGGGTAATGCCCGTGTAGTCCATAACCCCCAACCATCCAGTTTGAGTAGGTGGACAGTGGCATGTTTTCGATGTTGTGGTAGTTGGGGGGCATGATATTCTGGGGTGTGGATGTGTCTGGGGGCATGTTCTTGAAGTTGTTGTGTGACATTTAGGGGTGTGGTCATGATGTTTGGGGGTATGGCCATGGTTTTTTGAAGCATGGGCATGTACATGCCATTTGGAGGTGTGGTTGAACAGTTTGGGGGTGTGGGTGCGATGTTTTTGGGTTGTGATGTTTGGGGGCATGGATTGTGGTGTTTGGGGCATGCTTTTGACTTTTTGGGGCATGGGTATAATGTTTAGCGATGTGTTAGTGATTGTGGGCATACCTGTGATGTTGAGGCATGGCTGTGATGATTTGGGGGTATGACAATGATGTTTGGGGGTTGTGTGGCTGGGACTGCAAATCTGAGATCGTGGTCTCAACATTTGGGGGCATGGTTGCAATTTTGGGGGCTTGGCCTGGACAGTTGGGATATGGGCATGAACGTTATTTTGGGGGCATGCCCACAAAGTCTGGGGGTGTGGGCATAGCCATGACATTGGGGGAGTGCCCGTGTTTTTGTGACGTGGCCATATGTCTTGGGTCGTTTCTGTATTGACCTGTTGTAATTGCAAACGTTGTGAAAGGGTTAATAGTGTTTTTTGTTTTTTTCCATTGAAGGACATTCAATGAAGGACATTGAAACAAGAAGGGCAATTAAACAAGTTGGTGTGTCACTGTGCTGGTGTTGTGTATTAGAAGGTACAGTTTTGTCGGTACCATGCAATGTGCATCCTGTCCATGTATAGGACCTGGCAGATGGTTCAGGGGACCTTGTCTGTTTCAGGTGTGAGTGGGTTGCCCGTTTGGAAGCTGAGGTGGAGAGCCTAAGGGGCAGCTTGCAGTATTGCAAGGATTGGCAATCTGGGGGGACAGCAGGCACTGGCTGGGGCCAGTATAGAGGTTGGGTAGAAGTGGGACGGAAGGTTGAGGGGGGAGGTAGTTTTGTTAGGGTTACTAGGGGAAGTGGGGGAGGAAGGGTAGGGTGCTTCTTCCCAGCTTGCCCATCCCAACAATTTGCCGTCTTAGGTGTGATTGTGAGGGAGACAGCTCGGAATTAGTATGTATGGAGCAGGCTAATCCCTTGACAGCCAGGGGCTGCCATCTCTAGTACAAGGGGGATGAACTTAGAATCAGAAATTTAGGCGGTGGTAGTGGTAGGGGACTCAATTATAAGAAGTTAGATAGGGTAATCTGCCGCCAAGACCCTACATGCCAAACTGTGTGTTGTTGTTCCTGGTGTCTAGGGTTCGGTGTGGTGGATTGTGTAGACAGATTATACCGTGAGAACGGAAAGCTATGGAACTATCTTCCAGTGGACATTGTTATGGCAGGTTCATTGGTCAGTTTCAAAAAGAAGCTGGATGGTTTCTGCAAAACAGGAATGTTGCAAGTTACTGGTATTGATACATAATAGAGTTGATCCAGGGATATTTCTGATTGCCACTTGGAGTCAGGAAGAATTTTTTCCCTTCTAAATTTGGTAGGCAGGAAATCAGGACATTGCTAGATGGGTGGACTGGAAGGATGTATGTCTTTATTCAACTCAAATACTATACTATACTATACACAATTTCTTAGCATGAAAATAACCGCAAATGTGGTTCATATCCCCATAGCAAAATATCCTTTCCAGGTTCATTTTTTAAACCTTCTAGGAACAAATTGGAATGACTTACAGACTTAAAGGTAGTGTCTCGTTCCCTCTGTAGTAGAAACCAGGTATGACACTGTTTTTTCTGTGTCTGCAGCTCTCGGTTGCTGTAGGCTGTGTCACGCTCTTGGTCGTGTCTCAGAAGAGATTGACGTGCGCACTCTTTTGTCGGTGTTGTTAAAGTCTGGGTAGCGCACAGAGCTCAGGACTTTCATCTGAGTTGGTGAAGCGGGCATCACACTCTGCAAGTGACGTTTTTGATATTTATAATTGGGATTCAGGGGGCATCAACCAGTCCAAAAGGCGTTGCCATTATGTAGATGCATTCGGATGTGTGGCTGTGAGTTGAACACATACAAACATGTACGTTTTTTTACTAAATTCACACTTGTTTCTTTTCATTTCCATTTTTATATTTCACTACACAGATAGGAGGATCACACAGCCAGTTATGGATATAAAAGTTTGACGCTAAAGGGCATATACAGTTTAATAACCAAACTGCTGTGCCCATATGAGGGCTACAGCAGTTGTGAAGCGAATTAACTTTAAATATTCCATCCAGTACCTGAGCACCTGACTTACTGCACTCAGAGCACAAAGAAATCCAAAGGGTGTGAGACTCCTGCTATAAGGACTGGAAAAAAGACTGGAAAGGGTGTTTAAAAATCGGGTGATAGGGTGTCTTGCATTGTATATGGGAATGTATTTTTATAAATCATTTACCATGCTAGGTATGGATAAGTAAAATGTGAGTCCAACATTCCAAGTGGTATATAATTAAATTTTATAACTCTCTCTGCAGTTTCAACTTTTTAATTATGGATTTTGTCGTTTATCTTTATCCTTTTACAATGTTAGATATTAAATATGTGAGTCTAAATGACATGTTGTATGGGTGAGCTGTCAGCAGCTGAATTAGCCTGGAAATGTTCAATAGCAGAAATTGTCAATATTTTTGAATTTGAGAAACATAACCATCCCACTCTTAAAACTATTTATAAACTTTTTGAAACTGTTAACTGTTCCCACTGTAAAGAAACTCTTCCTAACCTTAATGAAACTTCTTTTCTTCTAAATTAAAGAGAACTAAAGGTTTGTAAAGATGTATTCTCGATCATAATGTTTCTTGCCTGTAGTACAAAAGTTTGGGCTTTTTCAGGGTTTGCTTTTTATTGAGAGATTTTACATTTGCTATTTCTGGTACCATAATACATTGGTGCTGTGAATTCCCCATTCCGTAATACGCCGTGCTTGGCCGTATGCTGTTATTATGCACACCTAAGTTGTTATTTTCCCCATCCAGGGCCCACGCATCATATTCCCAGGATTAATGGGATGCCGCAACCCGTCCCCAAGCACTGAAAACCAATCACAACACAATTGTGTATGTTTCCATGGTGTTGGTGGCTGTTAAAGCGAATGAGCAGCGTGTGCATGGTTTGTGCTGCTTTCCTAGTACACTCTTAAAGTGGAAGTTTCTGCATTTCAAAGATTGATTTGCCAAGTAGCCTGGTTTGGTTGGCAAAAATATATTCTAGCAAGTACCCAATGTTGCCCACTTTTTTTCTAAACAAAATGTTTTTGGGTTTAGTTTTTTTTTCAGAGGGATGAGATCACTCAATTCACCAATAGATGCAGTACAAAGTTCAAATAACGCATGCGGAAACCCATAACTGCTCCCGACCCGACCTGCAATACGAACCCAACCCAACCAGCAAAGACAAATTAAACAGACCTAAAGCGGACCCACACCTGCTAGTGATCTGACCATCCCCTGCAGCAGCCCGCACCCACAATTTAACAGACCCCACCTTCTACCTGTCATGACCAGCATCCATAGCTTTCTAACCAAAACTGACCCACAACCCTTTTAAACTCCTGTGGTTTACACAACCCAACCTGCGAATTCGGAAAATTGTGGGTACCCAACCCGATGCAAGACCTAGGGGCCCTATTTATAAAGTCGGTATCGTTAGTAAATACCGACATATCGTAAATCGACCGTGTTTTACGATAACGTCGTATTTACCGATAACGACCGTATTTACCGATATCGTATACGGTGTTAGTAAATACGTCGTTATTTACGATAACGACCGTTAGTACGATATCGGTAATACGGTCGTACGGTAATACGTTATCGGTAAAAACGGTGTTATTTACGATAACTCGGTATTTACGATAACGATACCATTTTATAAAAGGCCCTATGTCACATCCATTCTCATCTTGAAATAAAGCCCAACCCATTTGATCTGAGGCCTATGTGCAGACCCTGACCATCTTAGGGCGCTTAATAGTTTAGGCTTATATAGGATATATAATTACATGTGCAGCAGACTCAGTCACAAATTGTCAATAATTACAAACTGACTGTATTTATTGCTTTTATTGTGACTCACAAATAATGCAGTTTTTTCAATTAGTTTGCAATCATTGCTTACTGGTAGGAAGAGATGGCCGAACTTCATCATTTTTGGTTCATTTTAGAACTTTAGAACTTTAGTAAAAGTTTAAAGCTTGAAAGTTTGAAAACTAACCCATAAAGTTAATGGGGACAAAAAGTTTGGAAAGTTTGGATGAAATACATGATAACAGGGTAACCTGCTGCACATGGCTCTTGGACTGGAAAATGGTCTGGGGAACACATACAAATATCCATACCATTAAAGGGCATGTCACCCCCCGAAATTTAACTTTTGATATGTGGTAGGGCATGCTCCCCCAGCCCCAACCGCATTAATATAATTGTTAGAAAGTCCCCGATTCTACTTCCCTGCCCTCTCTCTCCGCTGCATTGTTCAGGCCCTCTGCTTGCATGGAATTGAAAGCAGGGGCGGGCCGGCAGCCCGTCCGTGATTGGCTGAGGCAGGGAGGCTGCACTGAGCATGTCTCAACCTTGATGAGGTTGAGGAAGTCTCAGGCACAGCATGAGTCACACCACTCTCCTACACACAGTTTCCTGGACTTTGGAGGGGCAACAGCGGGAACTATTTTGAGCAGAATGTAAGGTAAGGATTGTTTTAAAACTACTTGATGTTGGCCAGTAAGGGTTAAAACTTTTAGTTTTTGGGGGTGGTACATGCCCTTTAAAGAAATTGAATTCCTTCTCACATGTTTTCTACTTTTGAACTTCCGTGTTTACTTCACATAACGGTCTCTATAGGGTCCTGCAACAGGAAGTCAGTATTTCGAACATTTATTTATGCGCAGACTCAAACAATTGACTAGCAAGTTTAAGTTATTAGGATGGAAAAATCTTCTCTTTTTTCTTAATATTATATGTGTTTTGCACTGAACTTCCTCTTAAAGTTACATTTATGTAAGCACTTCTGATTGCCTCATAGTTAGTCACTCTTCAGGCCACATCTTCCATTAGGCATAGTGAGGAATTTGTCTCAGGCGGCACCTCTGCTCTTGAAGAAGACAGCATAGGGGGGGGGGGGGGGAATTCCTTAACCAACGAAAAGTGCACAGAAGTGTGAACACCGCCCACATAACTCCAATACATGAGTTGCTTCAACTCCACTTCAACATTTTTTATGGTTAGGTTAGCTTTAGTTTGTTAGGCTAGGTAAGTCTAGTTTATTCTAGTTGCTAGTTAGGGCTTGACGTGGTGGCAGGCTTACAAATCTTTTGTCTAAAACCCTTTATTACTTACAAAAGGTATGGCATTTCTAATGATTTTAACAGTTGAACCAATATATATAGCACATGCTAAAAAGAAGTTATTTGATCAACAAAAACCTGAAAGGAGCATTAGGGTAGTGGCAAAACAAGCTGTTTGAGAAATGGATGTAATACTGTTCTAGCAATAACATATTGGTATATGGACTGTCTGCAGAACTGTTTAAATACCTATGTGATAGGAAGTTCAAAATCGTAAGATTTTACCCACGTCCACCAGCGAAGCCATGGCCATTGGCAAAGCCACACCCACTTTAACACGATGAGGAGCGAAAGGTGGCGTTCAAGAGTTTGGCTCAGGCAGCAAAAACCCTAGAAGTCGCCTGGTCCACTTTTGTTTTTGTGTTTCCAAGGGAACTATATACTACGTTTTTCAATGAATTAGCTATATTTTACTTGGTGTTGTGGGCGTTGTTCTTTTAAATTTTTGTTTGCTTTGAAATGCTCTCATTTTTTTTGTGCATGTGTTTCAATGTTTGTCACCTTTCGTTTGTGTGCTTTAAAGGGTGTGTAGTTTATTCAATGAACCTAGATAATATTTGATTGGCGTGTTTTTAGGTGTTTAATTTGCTTTTGGAATGTCTCTTCCAAATTTTGTTTCAAGTTGTTGGTCTATCTTCGTTTGTGTGGATTTAATGGGCAATACTAAGGTCTTTCAAAGATTGCATCATATTTTGATTAATGTATGTGAGTGTGATTTTACACCTGTTTGCTTTATAACGTATACATCTGAATCTTCCTGTTGTTTCCATTTGTTTTCTTTCAATTCACAAACAAAAGTGCAACACATTTGAATCCATGGCACAATAAACATATACCACAAAATACCAAGCAAGCAAACAATATAATATTCCCCCCACCATATATCTAGAAATCTTATCTAATCCTGTCAAAAAATGTAGGGATATATAATTGCCTAGTAGGGCCCCTATTTATAGTGGTAACCTACATAATTGTAACTTTTCCAGTCTCTCTTCATATTCAAGCTCCCCCAATCCCCTTATTAATTTAGTTGCCCTTCTCTGAACCCTTTCCATTTCAAAGCTATCCTTTTTGTACACAGGAATCCAAAATTGCAAATTCCAAATGAGGCCTTACCAATGCTTTGTAAAGAGGTAGAAAAACATTTTCCTCCCTTGAATCCATAGCTCTCTTTATACAAGACAATACCATGCTGGCTTTGGCTGTTGCCACCTGTCACTGCTTGCTACCTTTAAGTTTGTTATCCACCAAAACTCCATGATCTCGGTAAATTGCCCTGAGGATTCCAAAACTTGACTGCATAATCTTAATGAGGCCTTACCAGTGCTTTGTAAAGAGGTCAATGTGAGATACACCAAGAGGCGAGAGGCAAGTGGACCGGGCAGATTTGCCACATGCTACACGGCTTTGGGTGAATCTCACCCTCAAGTATTCAATGGCAGCTATTAGCAAAAAAAGCCTCTGGTATATAGGTGGTGGCTGTGAGGGTCTCTTGCGATAGATATGTAGGCACTGCAACCTATGGGTTAAAGTCCCTCTAAGCGATTGTAACCAGTTAGTATGACTTTAACCCCTTAAAGGAGCACTGCTTGTTTGCAGTGCCTACTGGAAAATCTCCCTGAATATTTTGCTTGCCGTGGCTGTCTGGCATTGTTTGCTACATCTAGTTCTGTTATCAACTAGAACACCCAAATCTTTTTTTCCAACAGAGATTCACTAACACAGAGTTGTTTAAGTTATCGGTGGCACAAGGATTGTTAAACCCCAAATGCATCACCTTGTATTTATCAACATTGAATCTCATCTGCCACTCTACAGCCCATTCACATTACCCTGAATTGTATCCGTATGTTGTCCAACCCACTTAGAGTGTAAGCTCTTTGGGGCAGGGATCTCATTCCTTTTGTGTTAAGGCATGCTGCACTTATATAAATTTATACATAATGTATACATATTTGTGTTCTAAACCGATGTAGGAAATTGTATTTCATTTGCACTTATATAAATTTATACATAATTTATACATATTTGTGTTCTAAACCGATGTAGGAAATTGTATTTCGTTTTTATTTATCTGTATAATGGCTTGCACTTATCCCCTTGTTTGCATACTCTGTATTTTTTAATGTACAGCACTGCATACCCAAGTGGAGCTATACTCTGTATTTTTTAATGTACAGCACTGCATACCCAAGTGGAGCTATATAAATAAAATTATAGTTACATACATACATTCTGCTAATGTATATCAAGGCCTTTTTGCAGAAATTGCAGGTAAAGAAAGAAATGCTGCAGGAATAGCTGCATTGCACCAATGGGTGCAGGTAGCTTAAAATAAGGGGGGAAATGTATCCCAAGCATTATGAGACAAACGGGCTATCTTGCTGTTCTAATGCTAAGTGCTTTCTCTGCCCCTTCGTGTGACTGATCACATGTCTGGAAATCTCTGCCCCTCTTTTTAGTCCACCTGAAACTAGCTTTAAACCTTTCTTTACAATAGGTAATGTCCAAAGGGAACACCCACACCACTAAACAAAAGAGGTAAAATGGAAATGCACTGGACTATTGAACTATTGTGGTAGGCGTCACTTCCGGTTGGCAAGCCTTTAAATTGACAGTGTTGGAGGCGGAAGTATGCTGTGTTTGAAAAGCTGTTGTCCACATTACTGAAGTTGTGATACACAGTTGACACACTGTTGGTGGTTCAGGTTATACGTACTGTAATGAGAGCTAAGGTAAGTGATCGGCTTCCCAGTTATTTAAGAAGGGGAACAATATATTGCGTATTGTATTTGTCAATTGGACCTTTTTGCACAGCTTTTGCTCCTTGTTACTAGAACTCAGATAGTTTTATTTCTACCTAATCAGGGAAAACAAAATGTGATTAAGGTTAAGGGAAGTGTTAGTGATGAGTGTTCGCTAAGTTTCACGGTGGCTCAGTGGTTAGTGCTGATGCCTTGTATCCTTGAGTTCCAATCCACCCTTGGACACATCTGCAAGGAGTTTGTATGTTCTCCCTCTACTTGCGTGGGTTTCCTCCAGGCACTCCCATTAGGGGTAAGATTGTCTTTTGTGACACTTTGTTAGTTACAGTGTAACCTAAACTATCTATGGGCGGCAACACTCGTCAACAGTTGGTTGCTATAGAGGCCGCAACTCATTTCCTAGGCTAACAGACACTTAGGCTGAGGCCACACTGCAACGCACAGGATATCGCACACAAATCTGCGAGCGTTATTGCACGCAATTGTGTGCGCTTTTCTTGTACGTCGCATTTGCGTTTTGCGCGCGCTGCGTTAACGCACACCAAAAATGGTGAACGCAAAACGCGAACGACGCGCAATCGCATCGGAAATCACGGGAATTTCCACTTTCCCGCGATTTCGATTTTAGCGAAAATCGCGTGGCGCAAACGCAGTGCCAACGCGTGCGCAAACACGCGAAAAGCGCGCTAGTGTGGCCTAGCCTCAACAACTGTTACAATCCCATATGAGGGTCAGTAAACTTTACCCATTCCATCCAAATTAAAGGGATTTGAAAATCTCATTCTTACTCCCGATGAAAGTACCGTTTTAATGTTAACCTTTACATTGAGATGCTGGAAAACTACAACTCCAGCACTGCCTTGTGCAAATGCAGCATTGTAATCATGTATCTTAACCAGGTCATCTTGTAATCCTTGTAGTTGTACTTGCATGTATAGGTAACCTGTGCACATTTTATTGTCATCAGAAAGTTATTTTGTGACGTAAGTTTGCATGACAGTTTTGTTAGTATAAATATAAGGTCCATCTAGTCCGGGGGTGGGCAATTAATTTACAAGTGGGCTGCATTAGAAACCTTTACTATTGTAAAGATCCAGGCCAGCAAGCTCAATTTAATACTGTTCAATATTTGATTTCATTATAGAAAGAAATGAAAGGACATGATCTTTAATTAATATAACAGGTTACCGTAGTTGTATGTTTTTGAATATTGGCTGCAGTTTTTACATTAGGTGAGCATTTTGTTAGGGCTACCATGGAAACATGGAAATTACCAAGAAGTCTACAATTCCTTATTTGCATTACTGAAGGGGAGCTACGAAGCCTAATTCTCTCCCTATCTTCTTAATTTATTAGTGAATTCCTCAAATTTGCGGCATTTTAGGAAATTTAATAAGCATGTGCAAATTTGTATCTGGGTAAAACCAGAAACCTGCAAAATTGAACAATTTCAGAGGTAAGAGATACAGCTATTTTAGTTGCAACTTAAAGGAAAATTCTACTCGCCTTTTCCCCGATCCATAGCTGCATAGTGCAGAGCATGTCTTCCCATTGGCTGCATCTGAACTGTCACTGACAGTGAAGGAGTGGAGGATGGGACTGGAGACTTTGGGCATATTTTAAAAAAACGAAATTAGCGCAAAAAAATACCACCGCCACATCGCGGCCGCAAAAATAGCACATCGCCGTATTTATATCGTGCTGGGAAGCGCGCGGGTGGTGCGAAGGTGGGGTGGGCGTGCCTCCCCTGGGGGCGGTGCGACCAAATCGTGGTTTGCCTGCCCATCCCCGCCGCAGGGAGGCTAGTATCGGCTGTTTTCGCCACCTTCAAGGTGGCGAAGTAAAACAGCCGATACTAGCAGTGCGAAACAGATACCGCCGCTTTATAAATAGAAGCGCGGGTAACAGGTAAGTATCGGCGCGAAGGGTTAATGCCTCGTTAAACTTTTCGCGGCTGTTTTCGGACATGCGGAAGTGTCAGGGAAAACGGCTGCGAAAACTTAACAAAGCTTTATAAATAGCCCCTTTGAGTAAGTATTTCAGCAGTTCCGTAAAGGTAAATTACCCAGAGTTGAGTGAGGACTTAGCTATTTAGGTCCTCACTCTAGGTACAATGGAGGGGAGCAAGTATATATGTCCTTAACTATGCTTGTGAAGGTTCTCATTCATCCAGGTCATGGTATATTGTTGTATTCAATCAAATCAACTGGACTTGAAGTTTAGTTCTTGAAGACGTTTCGCTAGTCATCTGACTGGCTTTCTCAATTCAGAATGACTTGTACAAATCTCTGGCAATTATGTACCCTGGAAAATCCCAATTAGCATATCACAGCCAGGTGTTAAGGGCGTGATTGGATCGTGGCTAAGAGGTGTTTAGGAACCCAGAGTAAGGTGTCAAAACAGCATTGTACATGGCAGACCGTTGGTGTCGAATCCCCCCACCTCTATTAGACTTGGTTTCTTTATTTTCAAACTTCAAGTCCAGTTGTCTAATTGAATACAACAGATATGTCCTTAACATAACCAAGTTTTAATACAACTATTGTTATGCCAGTTAATATTAAATGTTCAGTTTACCATACGGATTTAAAAATAATATAATAAAAATGTATTTTCTTTAATTTCAAGGGAGAAAAAAGCGAATGTGTAGGTAAGTAATGCTTCATACATTTGATGTTTATAAGAATGAGAATTGAAAGTTTCCTAAAGTGAGCATAGACTCAACAATGGCAATCATATTAACCGATCATCCATACACGATCCGATATCGTTATGATATCGTAATATGAATATAGTACCATAGCAATCTTTGTGTCTATGGTCACTATTAAAGGGGATCTGTGGTTCAAAATGTTTTGTCTGAATATGTTTCTAAGTGTGCACTTACCCTCTGGCACCTATTGGTCTTACTATTTCACTTAAACCTCTTGATTTGTTGTCCATTTTTAGGTTCTGGTTGCAGCCATGTTTGCAATGCCCATACTAGGCTTACTCTCTTCTAGTTGTCTAGGTGCAATCAGCTCCACCTAGTGAATGTAGCTGCTAAACTGTGGGCTGAAATATTGGTGCAGTCCTTTCATATGCTGAGTCTCCCAGTAATTTACTATGCAGTTTCAAACACTTGTCTCTCACTGCTGTGGGCAGCTCTGCCCCCTTCCTCTGCCTGCTTAGATCTATACAAAGTTCTTCTATGCACAAGCTCCTTCCTTCCTGGCTAATCTCTCCCTGCTTTCTCTCCCCTTCCTCCCTCTGCCAGCTTTCATCTCTGCACCATTCCTTTATCACAGTTTATCACAGCTTGTAACCCGATCTCTATAGTACTAGTTATCAGCTCAGTGTCCATAGTAGTTCTATGCAGAGATCAGGTTACAGCAGTGATAAACTATGATGAAGAAATGGTGCAGGGATGAAAGCTGGCAGAGGAGAAAGGGGGAGAAAAAGCATGGAGAACTAGCCGGGAAGGAAGGAGATTGTGCATAGAAGTACTGTATGTTGGGGGAAAAAACATGATTCAAAAACCTCCAAACTGTTGGAATCTGCACGGACACCGAGAGTAACAAAAGACATCCACCACCGTGAGGTAAACATTAAAAAGCCTTTATTTCCTGGACGCCTTACGCGTGAAAGGCCTACGCGTAAGGCGTCCAGAAATAAAGGCTTTTAATTGTAACCTCACGGTGGATGTCTTTGTACCCTGGTGTCCGTGCAGATTCCAACAGTTTGGAGGTTTTTGAAGGCTTGCGACGGGCTTGGGCATCTTGCACCCGGGCCACAGAGACATATGGGTAAGAGTCACCCATAACATGCTTTGATATATGTGTTTCCTAAAAAATATCCTCCGGATTCAGACACGTTCGTGCGAAGTAACGGGCCCAGGGTTTGCACACCTGGGTCATTGAGGCATATAGAGTAAGCAGGTGTTAATCACCCGTATTAAATGTTGAATCGTGCTTATTTATTAATACAAGTTTTTTTCGAGCCCATATTATTATGTATAATTATCTGTTTGGAAAAAACATGATTGCAGCGCATGCAGTGTGGCCACCCACATTGACACACACTGCTCTGCGTTTCTCACGCGCAAACTTATCTCAAATCGTGAATGGAAGTGGGTGAGAAACGCACTAAATGTGGCCTAGCCCTAAAATATAATTTATCTTCCTATGTAATCTAACAAATATACACACCAGTGTGAACAAAGAAGTTTCAACTACAGCAAGTGCTTCAGTTACTCAGAACCTCACCTCTTTTATAATTTTTTTGTAAAGCTGTTACAGGCCTGCAGTCACTCATGCCTTTTTCTGCCTAAGGCTGTGTACTAGCGAGCACTCCTCTGGGACAAATGACTGTTGGTCGCATGCTTTCCAAGCTGTGGCTAGCTTTAAAAATAATTAAAGGGCAACTATAATGAACCATGACAATGCCTCCTTTTAATCTTTAATACAGAGTAGAGAATTGAAATTGGGCATCAATTGGGCATGGGAAACAAATCTTTTGTTCATGTGGGGGGGGGGTTGAGAGAAACAAATAATCTATAATAAATGCTTAAAAATGGTGGGAAGGAGCTATTTACGGTTCATGGGGGGGGGGCAATCTAACATTTTGCTATGGGGCCCGTGATTTCTAGCTACGCCCCTGGTGGTACCAGATATAGTAACAAAGATCATGAGAGAAAGAGTTTTTTTTTGTTCAGTTTATTGTCAGACATTGGTAGACAGGCCCATTACCAAAGAATGTGAATTGAACAGAATTCAGTATAAACACAAAAGAATGTGAATTGAACAGGAATTCAATATAATATCTGATCTCCAGTATTACAGGGTGCTAGTTGTTGTGACAGCAAACAAATGAGAGTCTAGACAGAGTAGTTTGTGAATTACAAATTCTATACAGGATGAAAAGTGACACTTGAACAATGAATGATGTATATCCCACCCCAGCCAATAGTAGTCGTCTGTGATTTTAAATCACTTTTCCTACAAAGATGGGCAAACCTATAAGCTAACAATATACATACATATATATAATAGAGAGAGAGAGAGCGTGTAGGTTTGGAAAAATGGTAAATACGATCTAAACACTGTATCCTGATTAACTGCCCAACTGACTGCTTAAATTACGCCATATCCGGGGGAAAGGCGATGACTGTCACTCGCTGTTTATCATGAATACAAACAGTTTATACAATTTTTTAACCATTGATAAAAAACGACTTGATCATAATTTCAACCAATATTACGTCTAATGTTTGATTAGAAAACGAAATTTTTTTGACCAATCGATTTAAATATCGGATTGTATGTCGGATTGTGCATAAAATCGACCTAATGTATAGCCACTTTACTCTGAGGTGTGGTGTGGGCATGCCTTCAATCCAGTATTGATTTGCTCAGGTTCGCTATACCTCTTCCTCTCTTAACTGAATTACCATGCTAGGTAATCACTGAGGCAGTGTTGTAAGATTATATTTATCATTGTGCATTCATAAATACCAACTGTCACCATTCCAGTAACCACAAACTGCACACAGCAGAAGAGTTTGAGAAGACACTTGATTGACAGCTGAGTGTAAGATGGTTCAGATTGGATGAAATTGGGGGCAGACCATAAATGATGCAGTGATCTTTGGGAAGAATTTATTGACAGTAATGCGCAATTTTAAACATTATTTTTTTCAGTAAAGATGATTTTAGGGGTAGGGCATATAATGCAGCTAATGTGGCATCTTCCCTCTGCCCCCAGCAATAGGGATACAAGTGGGTATGCTCAAGTCACGGGTAAGGGGGCAGATTATTGGGTTCGGGGTGATATTGGTCACAACTTACTGTAAGCAGGAATCATCACTGCATAGGCTGTTGTAGGTTTGGATTGATGCAGCTAGAAGCTAATATGTATTCATTTTTAAAGGTTGAAGTGTGGTCTTTTTTTAATGGTGAGGGCATTTGTAATAAGCCCACAAGTTCCACTAATATAAAAATAATAAACCCTTTAAAGTGCAAGTTCGCCCTTCAACAGTCAAACTATCTTCAGCAGCATACACCACTCACCCCCAACCCCCCCACCCCCCCCAAAAAAATCATTGGTCTGCTATACTTACCCTTTTCCAAAGTCCCTTAAGTCTGCTTATTATTGTCATAGTTTTTGAACTCGCTCTTTAAGCATCAGTAACAAAATTAACAATAACTATTGTTTTTGTGCCTTTCGTGGTAGGTTCAACAAAACAGCCTGCTTGGATGTAGCATTTTTAATGGGTTGTTTTTGACATTACTTAAACTCATGATTACATAAACTGTTTTACTTTTTTCTCAGGCTGAAGCACAAGAGAAGGAAGATGAGGCAGAGGTCTAAGTAGATCCATGAAAAGCCTGCCATGTTGCCTATTCTTGTTTTGTGTTTCCTTATGAATTATCTGGCACAAATGTACGATAAAATCATTTTATGCAAACTTTATGTTGATTTTTTTTTATTAGTGATTAACTTCGTTTCTACCACAGCTTTTCTTTTCAGTGAATAAATTTTTTATATATTTTTTTTTTTAATTTGACATTCAAATTATATTTTTTCTAAAATCTACAAAGTGTGTTATTTGGATTTTGCAAAACCTTTGATACGGTACCTCATAAGTTTTTTGTAAGATGTAGAAAGTTTAAACCATAAAAAAGGGGCTTGAACTTTCTATTTGTATTTGGATTGAGAACTGGCTTAAGGATAGTTACAAAGAGGTTATTACTGCAAAGTAACACAAATGCTAGTGTGCACTCACCCCGTAAGGGTGGCTGATCTTCTTTTTGTTTCTCCTTTGTACCAGTGGTGACACCCCACACCCCTAACACGAACCCAAACCCTCGCAAGAGTACATTTAAGTACACATTTAGAGGTTTGATATTTTAATAACAAAGAAATATATTGTGTATCACAAAGATGCATTAACAAAATGAACAATAATAGATATATAGGTACTAGTGCCCTTGTACTGTATAGTCTACCCACTGGCCAGTGGTTCTATGGACTTGGGTCAGCCGGCGTTGGGGCCCTTTAAATTGTTTGGTGCGCGCTCAACTCCCAACTGGAGTATGGAATGTTTACCTGTGTCAGTTTGAGCCAGAACTGTTCAGCAGCAAGCTCTGTTGCAGGGGGGACTCTTTAGGGAGGGACAGAAAAAGAAAGGAAAGGGAAGTGTGGTGACACACAGCTCAGGAGGAAGAAGGAGAAACAGGAGTGAGTGTGTGCAGGAGATTCTACAGATCATCAGAAGTGCCAGCCAGCTTCATTAAACTTTACACTGAACTGAGTGAACTGTTGCCTAATCCTGCATCTGAAGAGACTGTGAACAGGGACCATGTGCTGGACAACAGACTGGTGAGCAGTTTTAACTAATTTCCTATGCACTGTTTCAACACCTTGGTTGGAGATCCCCTTTCTGGAAAAAAACCTAATGCCATCTCCTTGTGGATTACAATACTCCAGTTGGGAGTTGAGCGCTCCACCAAACAATTTAAGGGCCCCAACGCCGGCTGACCCAAGTCCATAGAACCACTGGCCTTGGGTAGACTATACTTACAAGGGCACTAGTTACCTATATTTTCTTATTGTTCATTTTTGTTAATGCATCTTTGTGATTCACAATAATTTCTTTGTTATAAAATATCAAACTCTAAATTGTGTACTTAAAATCGTACTCTTGGCGAGTGTTTGGGTTCTGTGTAGGGGTGTGGGGTGTCACCACTGGTACAAGGAGAAACAAAAAGAAGATCTAGCCACCCTTACGGGGGTGAGTGCTACACGTGGGGGGCTCGTCCGGGATTTTCCTGATCACTAAAGTGACGAGCCCCCACGTGTAGCACTCACCCCCGTAAGGGTGGCTAGATCTTCTTTTGTTTCTCCTTTGTACCAGTGGTGACACCCCACAACCCTACACACGAACCCAAACACTCGCCAAGAGTACGATTTAAGAGTACCATTTAGGTTTGATATTTTAATAACAAAGAAATATATTGTGATATCACAAAGATGCATTAACAAAATGAACAATATAGATATATAGTAACTAGTGCCCTTGTACTGTATAGTCTACCCACTGGCCGTGGTTCTATGGACTTGGGTCAGCCGGCGTTGGGGCCCTTTAAATTGTTTGGTGGAGCGCTCAACTCCCACTGGAGTATTGTAATCCACAAGAGGATGGCAATATAGGTTTTTTCCAGAAAGGGGATCTCCAACCAAGGGTTTGAAACATTGATAGGAAATTAGTTACAAACTGCTCACCAGTCTGTTGTCCAGCACATGTCCCTGTTCACAGTCTCTTCAGATGCAGGATTAGGCAACAGTTCACTCAGTTCAGTGTAAGTTTAATGAAGCCTGGCTGGCACTTCTGATGATCTGTAGAATCTCCTGCACACACTCACTGTCCCTGTTTCTCCTATTTCCATCCTGAGCTGTGTGTCTCCACACTTCCCTTTCCTTTCTTTCTTGTCCCTCCCTAAGAGTCCCCCCCTGCAACAGAGCTTGCTGGCTGAACAGTTCTGGCTCAAACTGACACAGGTAAACATTCCCTAGTAGGGGCTACACTAGTTATTTTGTTATACCATAAATTAGATCAAATAAGGGTACAGAAGGACTTGGCCTCTTTTCTGCCTCTGTATAGAGCCCTTGTAAGTATTGTTGAATCCAGTATAAGGGTTAATCAGTATTGTAAATAGTAAACCGCATCATCTTAGTATATACAAAAGGATATAAATTAAACAAGTACAGAGACTGGAAACTAATAACAGGAATAGAATAGGGAGTTGGGGTTGTTTTCCCTAAAGAGGGGCATTTTCCAGGGGATGTGATAAATACTGCCAATTACAGACATCTAACCCTGCCAAATGTGGCTTCCGGGCAGGATGGGGAGAAGGGGACGGGTAGGCCATGTTGATGTATAAAACTCATCAAAGAGGTGGAGTAAGGGAGTGCCATGTCCCCCACCCCACCTACAGTCCCACAGAGATTCTAGTGACCATTGACATGTTTTATTCTAAGAAATGAAAACAATGGTAAGTATGATACATTTTCAGTTTTCCTGTCCCCTTTCCTGTACCACGCAGTGGTTCTATTGGAATATACCAAAGCAGTAATATAATGAAAAGGGAGGGAAACAAAAAGAGACTTCAAACACAGTGAAACTGCTTGTTGTCCTGTTACATTTCAGTTGCTTTATTCTATATATTTCATGGATGCACTGATGTCTTGTTTGGTAATATGCTGTATTAGCCGAGCCGAGGCAGTGCCTACCGAGAGTGCCTGAGCCGAGGCAGTGCCTGTGAGGGAGAAGAAGCAGTCCGGTCTCAGAGGCTGCGGGAGAAGGAGCTGTGTGAGGAGTCACCGAGCGCCACATTGCAAGCTGCAAACAGAGGGAAAGGCGGCATACCAGAAGCTGTTCAGCAGTTTGCTGCAACAAGCGGACTTCCTCCATGCAATGGCGAGCAGGGAACTTCATAGCTGATACAGCAAAGAGGAGAACCCAGAATCAAAGAAGGCAGCAAGTGTGGGACAGCCTAAGAAAAGAAGAAAGAGGAAAGGGCTTACAGGACAGCAGCTGCATAACCAAACAGTAAGGAGGAGGATGACACAAGGGGTTAACAGCATGCCAGGAGAGCCCAGACCAAGCACAACCACGCTCAATGGCCAACTACTCAGGTAAACCAAAGGGAAGAGGAACTGTACAGCAGGATTCCCAGCTACAGGATGAATAGAGCCCCCTCATCCTGAAATCTCAGGCACAGCAAACCCTGGTACAAGCTTGGGTACCGAACGGAGACGGGAAGGTAATAATAATTGAAACATATTCCAGGGCTTAAAGAATGTTTATAAAATATGTACAGGTGAAATTAACAAATCACTGAACAATGTGCAGCCAGTTAGTGAACAACCTAACATACCCCCTAGAAGCTCCTCTGCCGCTATAATTCCCTCTGGCACGGAGATGGAACCAGCACCACCCAAGCAGACACTTCTAGTTCTGCTGAACACAAACAAAGCCATGCATTAGACAGAGGGAATATAGTTCACGAGGCGAACTTTAAAGATGTGGCAAGATGTAAAGGAATGCCATTAGGTTTACATTTAACTTACAGTTGAAAGAAAAAAGGGGAGTATATTGATTTGCTTTCCCTCTCCTCGCCTCTAAAAATTTTTTAACTAAGGAAAATTAAAAGAAAAAGAAATGGATAGGAGATGCCGTCGCAAGAATTTCAATAACCGGATACAAGCCTTTTGTATTATGGCTATGTTATCACATCAAAGTACCCTGAGTTAGCCCCGGGATTGTTTAAGCACATTGAATGGTCGTGGAAGCTTATTAAGCTTTCGGGGGCCTCTCATGGTTCTTTATGATGACCGTTTTAGGCAAAAGAAGTCCATAAGGAAATGGAATGGGAGGAAAAAGATATAGATTTATGGCTAGGAATGTGCTTCTGAAGGTTTTCATTCATCCAGGTCATGGTATATCTGTTGTATTCAATTAGATCAACTGACTTGAAGTTTAGTTCTTGAAGCGTTTCGCTAGTCATCTGACTGGCTTTCTCAATTCAGAATGACTGTGGCAAGAATCTGTGGCAATTATGCAGCATTGTACAGCACAGAAGAGCTAATTCCTCGGGTCAGGACGCAGCTGTGTACCTGCATCTTAAGGATAAAGACAACCTTTGAAAATGTAATGTCAACATATTGCAAAGGACACTGACTGGTTCAAGAGAGGTGTTAAGGAGCCTATTTATGTGACAATAAAGAAACCAAGCCTAAATAGAGGTGGGGGGGTTCGACATCAACTGTCTGCCATGTACAATCTGTTTTTACACCTACCCAGGGCGTTCCTATAACACCTCTTAGCCACTATGCAATCACGCCCTTAACACCTGGCTGTGATGCTAATTGGGATTTTCACAGGGTACATAATTGCCACAGATTCTTGTACAATTCATTCTGAATTGAGAAAGCCAGTCGGATACTAGCGAAACTCTTCAAGAAACTAAACTTCAGTCCATCTAATTGAATACAACAGATATGGCTGGAATGGTGTCACAGAGACTGTCATTACCACCCACCCCACCTATAGCAAGCAGGCCTCTGCCCAACCAAACCAGACCCAATTTTTGCAGGGCCTTTAATAAAGGTGTGTCAAATGGCACAATAATGTGTTGTTTTCGACATGAATGTGCACTATGTGGAGGACAAACACCCTTCATCATGATGTAACCCAAAAAATACTGGACGGCAATTTAAGCCAACTACAGACCAGCTGGGGCGAGGTATGACAACGCCAGTGAAGCCATTATTATCAAAAAAGTTTCCTCATAGGTAGGAAAAAGCCAACCTCTAGAACATTTAATGTAGGCATTTAAATTTGAAGAAAAAATGTCTTTGATCCATGTCTACCGATAGGGTGTAGCATATCCTGCTATTATTTTGAGCTTTTCGCTACGTTCTTGGAATGGGTGACCAAAACAAATTTCCGGCTCTAACCTGTTAATACATTATTTAGATGACTTTCTTTTTATAGGCCCTCAAGCACAATACATGCGCCAAGTCTTTACGTTCATTTATTTTTTATGTGACAAATTCGGGATCCCAGTAGCAGATGAAAAACTGTTTTTCCAACAAGATTGTTTTTACGCATTAGAATAGATACAAATAAAATGGAATATAGTTGCCAGTGAAAAAAGAGGAAGCTGTTTAAACCTCATAGACTGGGCCCTGAAAGCAAAAAAATGAACGTAAGGGAAATACAGTTGCCAGTCGTCACTAACTTTGCAACCACGGTAGTCCCCATGGGTCGGATCTTCAACGACGTCTCAGAATAGCATAGTTGGATGCGATAACCCCTCATGGCACAAGGGTGACCTAAGAATATGGCAGCAATTTTACTGCAACACAATGGCAAACATGAAATGGCAGGAAGAATTTAAAACACCTTACTGTTGTTCACAGATGCAGCCGCTTCAGCGGGGTGTGGGGTTATCTCAGAAAAGATTGGTTTGCAGGAGCATGGCCACTTAATGTGGGAGGTTAAAAGATGGATGAAGAATCTAGTGTTTTTAGAGATATTTCCTGTTTATTTTGCCCTGCACTTCTGGACATAAATTGGAAAAAAGGAGAATCTGCTAAACTCTGGGTGGTCCAGCAGTGAACACACATACTTCTAAATCAAAGGAGGTAGCAAAGGTTATACGACTGATTGTTTTAAACTCTTCTGAACATATCGGATAAAGGCCCAACATATCCCGAGGTCACCAAAACAAATTGGCTGACCACACTCTCTCTCGGTTGCAGTTTCACAGATTTCGGGAGCTGGATGCGGGAGCCAGGAGTTGGGAGAATATGTTCCAATCGACCTCTGGAATACTATTCAGCCAGAGTCAATGGGTTAATAAGGCAATCAGTCGCTGAAAAAGCTGGATAGCTTATAGCAGCAGCTGGGAACACTGGGATTAAGTTTAAAGAGGTTTGTCGAACTCTATCAGCATCACGGATGCCATTTGTATATCTAATAACCAATTTGACAGCGGCCTGGCAGTAGCAAGCATCTTAAGCTGCAGGCGGGACTGTCATTTTTCTTTAAATTAACTTCCAAGAGGATTTGTAAATCCGCAGTAATAAAACAGTTATAAGGGCTTTCATCGGACCAGGCCTTCGAAGGAAGGAAGATGACCCATTACATTAATTATACTTGAAAAGCTAATTGATACACTCAAGTGATATTGTTTTTTAGAATATGAATTTACTCACTCTTTTTTCTGTGGCTTTTACACTCACATTTTTCCTAGCACTCAGGATTAGCGAAGTGTATCGCAAACGAAGGGCGATCCAGGGGGACTTCAGTGGGAGATGTAGCGACGTAGGTAACAGCTTGGGAATTTATATCACAAGGTCCAAACTAATCAGTACTAATCAGTGCCTCGCTTCTAATTTTAATGTGGTTGCTGAGAATTTTTTCTTACTGGTTCTTCTCTGTGTTTTTTTATTTGTTAAAAACGGTTGATCTTGTTAGAAAATTGCGTAGATCATCGACGCTGGCTTTAAACTGAAGTTTGTGTCTAGAGCAGAAAAAGCAATAATTCCATTGAAGGTTGGGAATTTGATGTTGATAAAGACAGGTGCGAGACTGAGAAAAATGACTGTGTTGAAAAGATGCCAAAGTCAAAAAAGGCTCATCGTGGTTTAAAACAGCTCACATGGGCTCTAGAGACTGACTCGCTAAATGGCTTGTGGAATGTCGTCTAAATGGATACTGTGTAACACGCATAGGAAATTGAACATGTGCCCTTCAAATGGCTAAAGATGTGCATTATAAAACAGAGGGTATTGAGAAATTTGTTGCGTCAGCTGGATGGTTGTACCCGCTTCATGAATCGTTTTGGACTCTACTTGGGACAAAAACAAGAATTCACAAAAGTTACCACAAATCTGGAAGAAAGTTTGTCCTTCCATCAATTCATTATAAAACAAAGAACTTTATAATTATGCCTTGGAAGTATCGGGAATATGGATGAGACAGCAATGACTTTTGATCTTCAAGCAACAGGATCGTGGCCATCCTTGGGAAAAAAACTATTTTCTTCGAACAACCGGGAATGAAAAAAATCATTTCACCGTGGTTCTAGCATGTTTGGCCAATGGGATCAAGCTGCGGCCTGTTTTTATATTTAAAAGGAAGACCTTGCCAAAAATGCCAAATTCCCCCCAAGAATCACTGTCCGTCCACATGTTAAGGCTGGATGGATGACAAGGAACAAAAAAATGGCTAGAAGAGATTTGGAATGGACGACCAGAATAGCTTTAAAAAAAAAAACATCACTGCTAGCTTGGGATATGTTTAGAACCTAATATTGTGAAGATGTCAAACATGGCCAGTCATTTCAAACACTTTGGTGTTATTCCTGTGGGCTTACTTGTTTTACAGCCTCTATAAAGAAACCTTTTAAAGTGTGCAAAAAATGTGCACAAATGGATGTCGTCAGGTCAAGCAAAATTGATAAAGGTGGAAATCTTATGAAGCCTGAATAGAATTAGTAGCGAAGTGGGTACGAGATGCATGGGAGGACATTCAGAAGAACTCATCAAGCGTGCTTTGCAGAAATGCGGTATAAGTAATGCCATGGATGGTAGCGAAGACAATGTTTTGTTTCAGCACTGCACCAGTGTGAATGAAGATGATGGAGATATTGATGATGGTGATAATGTCTATGCAGATGACATTACAACCAGCTCAATTTGAGGCACTATTTGGAGAACTAAGTTAATGTGTTTTATGTTACCGGTAATATTGCAGTTCATTGACTTGGGTCCCCCAGTTAAATTTTTACGGTACCATTACGTACTAGTTTGCCATACCATAGTTAATGGTACCGGTTATGTAGATGTTCCTACACGGTAGTTTTTGTGACTTTACATTATGCTGCTTAGTGCATATTGTTCTGAAGTGAAGGGACTACTGAACAGTTGTTTTTATTTAAAATAAATACTTTAATGTACCTCCTGTTTATTTCATGTCATTTCTAATCATATTTACTAATTACAGGTTTGCATTAGTGTTCATATTTTCTACCCTCGTTTATACTCAGTCAATTATTTTTACTATTTTTTTCAGGTAAAAATAGGTACCCACCGTTTATACTCGGTGGTTTATACTCGAGTATATAAGGTACTATTTACTGTATATATTATATTACAGTTTCTGACAAAAGTCTTGTCGCCTGTGTTATTTGCAGTAACTCCCTGCTATTAACCTGATTTTTATTGATCAGAAATAGCTTATATGAAATAATTAATATTAAATGTACTGGTAAAAAATAGTTTCATGAAAAAGATTTATAATTAATCAAGACAGAAGGTCAAAATTTGCAAGACAAAAGTGTTGTGTGCCTATACAGAAAATGATCTACTTTTACAGCCATCCAAAATATGTCAGCAAATGGAAGTAGTGGTGCTGTGAGATCTAATTTAATATCTTGTATGACTTCCATGAGCTTGAAGGACAACATCTATGCAGTTTGCCAAGGATTTATACAATTTATTGATGAAATCATCAGGAATAGCCAAGAAAACAGTCTTGCATGCCTCCCAGAGTCATCAATATTCTTTGGTTTCGTCCTTCATGACTTCCTCTTTCATCCTACTCCACAAATGCTTAATGATGTTCATGTCAGGTGACTGGGCTGGCCAATCTGCATCTTGTTCTTCAAGCCAACAAACGGTCCTCTCAGCAGTTGTCTTGCGGGGTATGCCTGACCGGGCTTGTCAAAAACTTCTTCAGTCTCTTCAAATCTTTTCTTTATCCTCTCAACTTGAGAGACATTGAAGGTGTGCGCTAGATCAGCAGTGGATTTGGTCTTCAGCCTCTTGATATCAATACTTTAGTCTCAGGGTGAATCTTAGGCATGATTACAGAGGTCTATTTGCAGTTGATGCGAAGGTCTAGTGTACTGGGGTTCTTTTAATACACTCCTGACACCTAATTGATCCATTATTAGTCACAATAATGTGACTATGGGTTAAGCCCATATGACAGGTGACAACACTTATGTCTTTTGCAAAAATTGACTCAATGGCTTACCAAGCTGTGAATATTAGAATACTTTTTTTTGTTTCGTTTTTGCATTGAAACATTATTACAAAAGCTGTTTGGGGTAAAATGAAACATTTCTGAAACAAAATCTGCATTAGAATTATTGTTAAGCGAACTTCAGGTCTATTTGTACAAAGCGACAAGACTTTGTCAGAAACTGTACTGTGTATCTTGTTTGGTAAATATGCTGTATTAGTGTATTATTATATATATTGTAT
This sequence comes from Hymenochirus boettgeri, assembly GCA_019447015.1. Lineage (NCBI taxonomy): Eukaryota > Metazoa > Chordata > Amphibia > Anura > Pipidae > Hymenochirus > Hymenochirus boettgeri. Next base: position 88,895,499 of record CM033477.1, read on the forward strand.
TACTGTATTATTATATACTGTGTGTCTTGTTTGGCATATAGTCTGTATTAGTGTTTACTTGTGTATGTCCATTTAATTCATTATATCTGTTGTATTCAATTAGATCAACTGGACTTGAAGTTTATTTTGAAGACGTTTTTCTAGTCATCACCGACTGGCTTTCTCAATCAGATGACTTGTACAAGAATCTGGCAATTATGTACCCTGGAAAAATCCCAATTAGCATATCACAGCCAGGTGTTAAATGCTAATTGGGATTTCCAGGGTACATAATTGCCACAGATTCTTGTACAAGTCATTCTGAATTGAGACCCAGTCGATGACTAGCGAAATGTCTTCAGTCCAGTTGAATCTATTAAATACAATAGTATACCATGACCTGCATAAATGAGAAACTTTCCAAGCATTTGAGTCACTGGTTTTGAATGTATAAGAATTTTTTTTTGGGAGGCTAATTTATACTGTGTTATGCTCATATTGCTGGGTTAATGGTTTATAATTGTGTTTAGCACTACAGCATTTGACTATGTGTGGCACATGGTTTATATAGTGTGGGTGAGGGTTGTAATATGCATGGGGGATTGGATTGTGTGTGGGTGTGGCCTTTGGTGGCAGATGAGGTGTAGCAGCTCCTACAAATTGCAATATTTTCAAAGGCTTATATTTCGGGGACTATGAAGAATTCAAAGTAACTAACTAAAGGTACCCTGGTGGTTGGGTTGGGATAAAAAACGTCTAATATACCTCTCAGCAAAAGAGCCCTATTCTTATGACGCTCTTTTGCTGAAACGCCTAGATTAGACGTGTTTTATCTTAAGCTTCAATAAAAGCTAGTTTTAAATATTTGAAAAAAGACCCGTGAGTGCCTTCGATTTACTTTGAAATATATATATATATATATATATATATTATATATATTATATATTATATATATACCTAAATGTAACAGATGGTGGAGCACTCGTGAGACTTTTTCAGCAAACCAAAAGTTTTATTACACAACCAATGCGTTTTGCCAGCTGCTGTGTCAGGCGAAACCGTTGATTGTATATCATACTTTGGAGGCACGGGGCACCGAACTTATGAGAGTGCGAGACCCATTGTTTATTTGTTTTGTATATATATATATAATTATATATATATATATATATATATATATCTTATATATTATCTCTTACCTGAATTGTTTAATTCAAACACCTGTTTGATGGCTGCAGTAGCCAAACGAAACACACCGTGTTTGTGAAGATAGTGTCTATAAAATCTTTATACAGGGATATTTTAAACTTTTATTCAACAGTCATCAGCTTCCAGGGAAACTAAATAGGAAAAAAAAACTGCAGGTCTAAGAAAGACCCGGCAATCCTGACACATGTGCAGTTCAACCTAAACAGCACAATTTTTTTTTCCTATGGAAAGCTCGGGGTTGTGCTTTCTGTGATACAAACACCAAGTGTACAAACTTGCAAGTGGTTCAGGATCCATCTGCCACTCCCTTATGCCCATAGCTGTTAAGCTTAGGGCTAAAGAGAGGCTACTTAGTCCCTTCAGCTGGTAGGCATCAGGAATCTCCAAACTTGTCCTCCCTTTCTGCTCCCAGCTGCCACCTAAAGGTCCTAAAAAAGACCTAGGCAATCCCACCACAATTCATGAACAAACAGACATACATACCTACCCTTACCTATTCCACCTACCTGCTAGTTAGAATCTAGAGGGTCTAAGTGGAATAAACCTGCAGGTCTAAGAATAGACCCAGGCAACAATGCATAATTCAAGCTCGTAACAGCACAATTGGGCTATCAAGGACCCTAAACAATTTCAGGATAACATGCTAATTTCATACTTATATACCACAGCAAGTTCCAGATTTACAGTCACTATAACGTTTAGGACAGCACTGGATCTGATTAGCTTTATAGGTTAGGAAGAGTGTAGTTAAAGGAGCTAAAACTCCCCACACTATTATAATATTATTTCCCTAATAATCTAACCATAAACACATATTTCTCACTCCCAGAGAAATGGGCAGTATGCAAAGTACATGCAAAGTATATCATTTATAGCCTGTAGCTAAGGCATGTGTTTGGGACCTATCACATGTTTGAAAACTACAACTCCCAGATTCTGTTTGCAGTAATTTCTTCTTAATGACCTGTAGCTAATCATGTTTCCAGATGTATACAGCCTAATATATAAAGAACAGTGGTACTGAAATTGTGACCTTTCACTTATTTAAAAACTACAAATCCACCATTCTGTGTGCAGTAAGTTTTTCTTAATGTCTTGTAGCTAAGGCATGTGTCCAGATGTAATACAGCCTAATGGTATAGAGTAGGGGTGTTGGAAAGGGTACCTTTCACATGTTGAAAACTACAACTCCCAGCATTCTCTATAAGCGTTTTCTTTAATAGTTTCTTATTTATGTCCATTAGTTAATGATATACGATCAATGCAGCCCATAATACAGAGCAATGTGTTTAACTTTCACACGTTTAAAAACTACAACTCCCGACATTTCCCTGGCTCACAGAATGCTGGAAAATTTCATTTTCATACAACCTGTAATAAAGCCATTTTTCTGACATACCTAGTTAAAAACCCACGGTTGTGCTTCAGCAATTCCTGCCCAAGGACTCAAAACTTGCAAGAGATCCATCTGCCCTTCTTTGCTTCCATAGCTATTAACTATTGAATAAAGAAGGATTAAACAGGTTATTTTAGGAAGTGGATTCATGAACCTTACTAAACGTTCCTTCCCTTGCCTATTCCACCTGACTGCCAGCTAGATTCTAGAGGGTTTAAGTAGAATAAACCTGCGGTCTGACAATAGACCCAGCAAACCTGCCACAATATGCATTTCAATTGAAACAGCCCTATTGGGCAACCTGAGCCCCAAAACTAAAAGAACACTTTAAAAATCACCCCACAACTACTATCTCCCTTTTAGGTGCAAAAGTAAGTTTGTCCCTCAGGGGTATAGATCAATTTTACAATTGATGAGACAAATACTGACAAGACTAATCATAAGACATGTTTCCAATCTAACACTATCAGAGAAGAAGCATTGAGATCCCTACAACAAGATTCTTCTCATAATCAGCAGGCTGACCAAGGGTGGTCCATAGTGATTATGAATTATACATTTTATAGAAAAAGCATGACGGACCACCTCTTTTTTTCCGGTACATATTTAGTTTTGACCAAGACCCCGCTTTAAAATTTGGCAATCTTAAAATTATGATGCAACAAGCACTATTGGCAAATTGGATTGACAAAACATACTTTTCAGTATAAAGTAGAGGAATGTCTTCGTAAACCGTATTGTATGGACTGCCTAAAATACATAAGACTCACAAAATCCACCAGACCTATTGGATCTGTCATCCACTTTCTCAGATGTGAACATTTTCTGAAACCATTGGTTCATAATTTAAACTTCTTATGTGAAAGACACCTCTGACTTTCCCTGAAACACATGCAATCGGTCTGTTGAATCACAACTGGACATTATTACAGCAGATATTTCTGCATTTACACAATATAGATCACTCTAAAGGTTTGCATGCAATTGAATACTTTTAACATCAAGAGAAATGTAAAAAAACCATCAAACTTTCTTAATTGAATGTATGCAATTCATCTATATAACAATTATTTCAAATTTGAAAATTACTTCTTTCTACAGCGATGGGGACTGCAATGGGCATCCCCAGCACCATCATTTTGCAAACCTTTTACATCGTATCTAGAAGAAAAGTATATTTAATACCAACGAGTTATTATAAAAGAATTGTTTCAAATTTTTCCGTTATATAGATGTCTATTTATTGTATGGCAGGGTGACTCCAACAAAGCAGTAGAATTTATTGATTTCTGTAATTCGATTGATACAAATTGACATCACACGTATGGGTATTCGGACATCTACTTTACGAAACCAACAGATCGTAACTCATTACTGCATGGAAAAAGTTTTCATACAAAACACATAATACAGGGACTGCTGAAATCGCAGTTAATGCGTCTTAACAGAATCTCTCAGTGAAGACAGGGATTCATAAATATTGGCCTATTCTAGAGATGACAAAACCCTAATCAGACAACTAGACGTAAACCACTTATGTTTACAAAAAGGGATAATCTCTATATTCGCTCATTCAAGCCGATCCCATATCGAAATATAAACAAAACCTTTTGCCTTTTCACAAAAAAAACTGTTGTTATAAATGCTATAACTGCAATATGTGCAATTCCCTCATTATGGGTAGCAATTTTATACACCCCTACTCTGGTAAAAAGTTACAATGCGGAGGTACTTCAATTGTAATACAGAGTATTGCATCTACCTCTAAAAGTGCCCTTGCTCACTTATTTATGTCGGCCCTTTTAAGCGCACATTGCAACATCCAAAAGTGACATCTGAACGCACTGGCTAAGCAGGAGAAGGGAACTCCAAAAGCGAAATTCCACCTGTGGCTGCACATTTTTGCACCACGTAGCATCCAGGTATCTGAACTTAGAGGATGGTGATAACCACCTACCTGTAGATAGTCAAGGTGGAGATAGAAATAACAGACTCCTGCAAAGAGAAGCTATGTGGATCTAACATTTAGATGCAATTCAGCCAAAAGGTTTAAATACAAATTGGGCCTGTCCTGTTTTTTACCTAAACTCGATATACTTATTTTCAAAAATTCAAAAACATATAAAATAGTAGTATTCCTGTTTGATATCAAAAAATTTGAGCCCTTAGATTATTTATGTGATTATTTTGACATTTTTTTAATTTTGAACATAATATATATATTATACTAATATGGATGTTATATTCACTACAACATTTCAGTGTATTTGTATTGGATATGTGTATTATTTTTATCTAATTTAGGACTGTACTTTAATTCTATGCGCTGATCACTTAGCACTTTTGTATATTGAATTATAGACATTGACCACTAGATGCCATCTTATGCTGTTTGAATATTGTCTATATATAGCACATGCACTTTTGATTCTTCATAATTGTTTTCTGAGGAAGGAACCACACTGGTTCCAAAACGCCAGGAGACTCATTGGGGCCAGAGCTACAGAGTCCCCTATCAGAAGGATGAATCCAGCAAGTTGAAGATGTAAGGTAGGCCCTGGGGTGGATAGAAAAAAATGAACAGCCAAATTAATTTTTAAAGCTGCAGCTTCCAACTAACATTAGTTTTTTTTACAGCATACATCCTTTAAGGCAGTAGGGATCATAATCCTTACCAAACTTTCCTCACTTTCATATTCCCCTTACCTGCTAAACTATAATCCATAGAGTTTAAGCAGAATAAACCTGCAGATTAGAGGACAATCCCAGGCAATCCTGCCACAATGTGCAGTTTGATCTAACACACATTTGGCAACCTGAACACTAAACAGGATCCAGATTAACATGCTAGATTCATACTTTTAGTATTTCCAGATTTACAGTTGCTATGGGGTCTGGACAGCACAGGATACTGATTAACTTAAAATTTTAGTGAGGTACCCCACCTCTCCCATAGTAGCTAAAAGCTTCCCACAGAGTATAAAATGAAGTATAGCCTTCTAATAACAGAAGGTAGAAAGGCTAACAGACACTTAGGCTGAGGCCACACTGCAACGCACAGGAATCGCGCACAAAATCGCGAGCGTTATTGCACGCAATTGTGTGCGCTTTTCTTGTACGTTCGCATTTGCGTTTTGCGCGCGCTGCGTTAACGCACACCAAAAATGGTGAACGCAAAACGCGAACGGACGCGCAATCGCATCGGAAATCACGGGAATTTTCACGTTCCCGCGATTTCGATTTTAGCGAAAATCGCGTGCGCAAACGCGAGTGCGAAACGCGTGCGCAAACACGCGAAAAGCGCGCTAGTGTGGCCTAGCCCTCAACAACTGTTACAATCCCATATTGAGGGTCAGTAAACTTTACCCATTCCATCCAAATTAAAGGGATTTGAAAATCTCATTCTTACTCCCGATGAAAGTACCAGTTTAATGTTAAACCTTTACATTTGAGATGCATGGAAACTACAACTCTCAGCGAGACAGGTTCTCGCCGTCCGGCCCCGGGGAGGAACGGAAACTGTAACAAACGACTTGATGCGAGACGCTCTGGCCCAAGATGCACGGAATACTCACTAAGCGCCTGACTTTACTCGGTAGCGGCGCTGCTAAGCGGGCACCCAAATAGGAACGACACGGTGGGACAGCGCGCGGTATTTTCGCATTTAGGGGGTGGATGTTCATCATAAGGTGGTTTTCTACACTTCGAGTATCTGGGATCACATGGGTTTGCCAAACAAGTAGGAGCTGACTAGGGCCATCTACAAATTTGCAATCAAAAATGTACCCCATACAAGTGGTTGGTGTCCATAGATCTTCACATTTAACATCAACCATCAGCTACAGATGTTTTTCTGACCACCACTGTTTCCAAATAACCCTTATACATCATTCGATTAAGTAGGTTGTGTCCTCCAAACGAACATGAGTAACATATATAAAGGCTGACTACAGTAAAAAGAGCTGATCTCTCAAAAATAAGAGAAGGCTTTTACAGTGTTATTTTGAGATAACTTGAGGCTGGTAAGAACACCACATCATGAACCCAAAGTATTGTTTCAAGACCAGTTCTGCTTACTGATGATAAGGGGTAAACTGACCAATCGAAAATTAATACTATTTTTTTTTAATTAATATGACCCTATGCATGTATTCATCCATACATAAATACCAAGAATTATTTTCCCAAGCAATTTGTTTAACCCCCAATCTTACGATACTAAATTCATTAGAATATCCATTCTATATTCAGTATTTACACTTGATTTCCTGCTGGTGGTAGAGATTATTTCTCAAACATAAATAATTTGTCATCAAACCTATTAAACAGTATTTTTAGTTTTGGTATGCTTATTCCCAGAACAATCTTAAACTATCGCGCATTCTTTTTATTTTAAAATATTGTCATTTTATATTGATTTATTTTGTTGCTTCAATAAAATCTTTAATATAGAGTACAACAGATTTCCTGACTACCGCTGTCCTGTCTAAACTGTAGAAAACAAGTACCCCAAAAGAGGATGGGAGTATAAATTTTAGTTCAAATCAGCTCTAGGGTACTGCAAAAAGCTATACGTCACTAACCCTACATGCTTTACTAATGCCATTCCAGGTAATTTAATCACTCTTTATAACAAACTTGGAATAGAGAATGTTGTTTCAAACCACTGGTTCCCTATCGTTTAGGTTTATTTTAAAGCACTTGTACGCTGTTTACTTGTAAATTATTTGATTAAATCGGCTGTTTATTTCTGATTTTCTATTACTGCACCTTGTAGACCAACTTAAATGATCTATGACATTTAATACATTGTATTATTTATAAGGTAAAAATAATAAAGTAGCGGACAGAATTTACAATATTTAGTATCGTGTAATCATTTATGTGTAAGGTTACTTGCATACGTAATACAGATTGTAAGTTAACTTGTCTTTGCAATTATATATTGTATAATACGAATTACACATATATGCAAAGTATGAAGGGTAATCGCCTGCATTAAAGTTAAATGGATACCTCTTTAGTTACATAGTTTGACTACAATGCCTTAAGGTGGTGTGCCCCTCCAATGAAGCAGTATCCAAGCTCATCCTAACCGAGTGAGAGAATACAATCCCTGAAAGGAAAAAGCCATACCTACTTCTCTCTTTATTTAGTATAACCTCTTCCCAGTGCGGTAGGTGGCTCTCATTGGGTACGAAACTATGGGCAAAGCTAATCAGGCAGGCAAGAAAGAACCGCGTGTTGGCGTCGTGAAGATCTAGACTGCCTTACGGGGCAGGGAATACATTTACACAGGGAGTAAGAACCATAGAGCCTAGCCACGATTGCCCTGATATACAAATACAATGAGATGCAGCTCAAACCTTATTCTAAATAACTTTTCAGGTGCAATGCAAAGAGGACTGGTCACATTTCTATATTATAGAAAAGGCTAACATAAAACCCAAGTTAAAGTAGTTTACATAGTTGTACAAAATGCTTAAAGGGAAACAGTGCGTATAAAAGTTTTTTTTTCAAAAACAATTAAATAAATACCTGATGCATGGAGTTAGGTTGGTGCTTTTTCGCTCCCAATATCCATTCCCTATGAGAGCAGCAGACAAAGAAAACTCGCTTCTGTCAGTCTTCCTGTATGCTTCCAGCTCTATCTTGGATATATGCAATGGCCAGGGGCCACAAAACTTGGCAGATGAAAACTCTATGTGGCTGTATCCTCCTCAACAAAACTTATTGGAAGGTAGGAATAATCAATCCTATCTCCTTGTCCAGTGCTTTTCATTTATAAAAGTAATTTTAACAGTAATTGTCCTTTAAGCTTGATGCGTCCCCCCAAGGCCGTACCAAGCACTCATTCCTAAATTGCAGTCTCCTTGCACCGTGCACCTGAAAAAGTAATTAAGATCAATTGTTTCCAAGGGCATCCTATTATGGGAAAATGAACGTCTTTCTTTTCTTTCCTTTCCAGGTGTTCTAGCATTCCCTACAACCCCCAGAGTGTCTTCACTTTTTTTCAGATTTTTCCCTCTCTGCCTGAGATACACCATGAGAAGAATACCGTATTGCATTCCTCTACTCCTACTTGGACTGTCAAATCAAATCCCCTGTGACTGGATCCCCCTTCCCTGCTCTTAATACCCTAGAGATCACAGCATTAGCGGGGGGAGATAAGTACTTTGATGTTTTATAAGGCTTGCCCTTGACCCCCTTTTGATAGACTTTTTCACTGATTGAGGATGGGTCCCAAAGTGAGAGATCGTAAACTGTACTGACTCCTTCTTCCGTTTCTCCAGGAACAGCTTACTTTCTATTGGCCACTGTGCGGGGTGGTGGGGGGTGGGGTCTTTCGGATGTTGAACTTTTAAAACTTCCTACTGCAGCATACAAATTCTTGTGGTTAGCCGTATCTTAGACATGGAGGAGGTAACAGAGGGGAGGGAAAGGGGGGAATGCTGCACATAGATCTGACCCGGTGGTTAAACAGAGCAGTGACAGATATAGGATTAAGCCAGCACAGAGTTTGAATTACTTTGCAAAGCAATGTGTTTTTTTCACTATAGATGCCCCTTTAAGCAGCAGATCACAGTCAGGGCCAACAGTTGCCATTTTGTTTCATGGCCAATTAAAGCATTTTTGAATGACACCAGATGAGGGCAACTGGACTATATATAATTTTGCTTAAATAGCTAGGTAGAACACATACATCACTCTATCCCTTCTCCATTCACTTGGGGTTAATCCCATACTCCCCCCACCAACGTGCTACCATTATAACTTATATGCATACATTGCTGTTTTATATATAGATGAGATCTAGAAAACTTCCGAATGGATGGACATTTTTTATGAGACTGCGTATACCTTCTTTCAGGACCCGCAAAAACACTTTAACGTAACCACAACCCCTTTTATTTTTAACCCCATTTTTCATTCATAGTATATTTAAAGAACAAGTTTACTTACCTAAAGTTTCCTTTGGCCTCACTCCCACTTCCATATTGTGGATCCAGCTTCTTTCAGAGTTTCTCCTCCGTGGCCATTCCCCAAGTGTATCTTTCAGGATGGCGCCCGCGAAAACTTTAGGCAAGTAAATCTAAGTTATAAGTGACCCAGGGGTGAGAAGTTAAGGACCTAACCCTGGGTACTTTCCAAACCGTGGAACATGGGTTTTGGTGAGTGAATTTGTCCTTTTAATGGGGGATGTGAATCTGACTCTGGGTGCTGCCAGTCATGGTGAATGGGTGATTGCCCAACCACAATCTAACCTGATAATCCAATGTTCCCTCTAATTTAAAATGTGTGCGTAGATATGGAATGTTTTGCCCTACACAACACCGCATATTTATATATATAGTCCACAGGAATTATTATATTCCTGTAGATTTTTTTGTGCACGCCACTTGGAGAGAGCACTGCCTGAAATAAACAACCAAATATGCATCCAGCACCGAGCATAGTGCGAACAGCATCGACATAGTAATTGAGGTTGAATAAAAACATATGTTCCATCTATCTTTTCATCCTCCTTTTTAACCCTGACCTAGAGGCTAAGGCCAACCCTGCTGCGATTTTTCTCCTCTACACTTGCGTTTTTTTTGCAAATCCTTGAAAAACACTACAACGCACACGCGCTAATGCAACAAAATCACACGCTATTCCATGGCGATTGCGAGGGCTGTCAGTTGGCCGTGCCTCACGTTAATCCTGAGAAAGGCCAAAAAAAAAACCCAGCTGGGGACTTTCCTTCCTGACTGCCAACGGCTATCAGAAAGTATCCCTTGATACACCAGAAATCATTATCGATTAGTTTTGTGCACCGTTTTTTTTCCCGATCATTGCAATCGCGCAAGTTGTTCGGATGCGATGCGAACTACATCAAAAACACACCACACACTCATATGACAATGCCGTGTGCAATTGTGTTTGCGGCACAGTGTAGCCTTTCCCTGACGTTTGAACCAGAGGAGCACAAAAAAAATCAGCTAAAAAAAAGGGTGGGTGGTGGAATTCCTTCCTTACTCCCAGTAATTCTCAATATTATATAGTATCTCCGTACCAAACCAGAAAATACAAGTAGATGTATTAATACCATAATTCTCAATATTAACATCGTAATCCCCGTACCAACCAGAACTACAGTATATGTATTAATCCCAGTACTTCTCAATAATATAATAGTATCACCTGTACCCTCCAGAACTACAGTATACTGTATGTTAATAGCCTGAGGTAATTCTCAATAATCTATAGTCTCCCCCCTTCCAACCGCAACTACAGGATATAATACAGTATTGTTATACCCGTAATTCTCAATATAATAGTATCCCTGTTCCCACCGAACTACAATTATGGTATTATACCAGTATTCTCAATTATTTATAGTATCCCTGTACCAACCAGAACTACAGTATAATATTAAAACAGTAGTTTTCTCAATATTATATAGTTTTTTAGAAACTTCTAGTCCCACTTTGAAAAGCGATTCAAATGAACTTGCATTACCTCACTTTCCTGCTGGAGACAGTGCCACAGTTTTCACCGTCTCACTGTAAGAAACCTTTCCTAACCTGAAGATGAAACTTCTTTTCTTCCAACCCTTAAGGATTCCACGTGTGCCTGTCCACGTGTACCTGTTATTAACAATGCACCATAGAGTTTATTTGTATGGCCCATTAATATAATTTGTATACAAGTGATCATCATCCCTACGATAAACAAATCGGCTTCCTAGTGTACACAGCCCAACTTGTCTAATCTGCCTGCATAGTCAAGCCTCTCCATTCCCCTTTATATTTAGTTGCTCTTTTTTGTATATAAGATTCCAAAACTGCAACCGTATACACCAAATAGGCCTTTTACCAGTACCTTAAAGAGGAGAATAATATTTTTTTTCTCTTGAATCTATTCCCCTCTTTATACAATACACTTCTTGCCTACTCTAGGCCGTTGCTGCCCCTGACAACATGGGTTCATATTTACCAATGAAGCGCTATTTTCTCTTTCGCATGGACATTCGCAATGACCAAGAGAGATATTTTCACCTAATTTATAAAACACTTTTTTTCGTGGAAAAGTAAACGCTAGGGCAATGTTCATAGTACTATTTTTTAGAAAGAATTGGAAACTAACGGTTCCCCGAAAGTACTCATCAGCACTCATGGCTATTGAGGACCCAATCTAGACCGGGTAATATTCCCACCCTATAAGGAGGATTTCCCGAATTATTAAACTCACGCACTCCGCACTCTCATCACGCCTAGGTTTCACCAAGCCAACATACTAGGAATACAAAATCTTTTAGTATTCATACAAGTAGACAGACAGCACCCTAGATACACAGTTACAGCACCCCACATACCCTAAGCTTATCCCGACAGTTAACATTTAAAGACCCACTACTACAAACGTTGTGGGTTGTGACAATGTCCAAAACTAACATCAATTTGTGCAATCCCGGTCCTGTATACCAGCCAACACCTAGTATATGTGTTGAGGTGACCGAATATAATGCACTAAGAGACTCCAGACAGCGAGTGTTTACGGTAAGTATGTTACTCCATATGGCCCAATCCTGGCATGTTAGACAAAGTGTAATTGACCTAGCTAGTAATCCATGTGACGGTCCACTTTGCGCCTTAGTATAGCTTTAAACGTACTCACAGGTTTTGTTGGGCGTCTTTTTTACATGACCTAAATCCAAAGTCCATGAAACATACCTACCATGTAAGCACCCCTGTGAGTACATTATTTTATGTCATGGGTAATATTGCCTAATTCATAGCATGAAGTCTGGTCTCTGCGGGGAAAATAGAAAAATACCCTGGACGAACCATCTACCGCCCCAACAGCCAGCGAACTAGACATCTGTGTTTCTCATGGCTGGTTACTGTATTTTTTACGTGAAAACAAACAGTTTTCGTGTAAAGGGCGTAAACGGCAAATGTATAACGCAGACACCGGCTATCCCCCGCAAGGCGGAGCTTAGGACCGCCGCAACGGCAAACAGCACAGGGTAAACCCAGCAGAGAAGGGGCAGTGTGGGGAACGGCGGTGAAAGTGCGACTCGGCACACACCGCGCGGACGGGAATCATGGTACAAACAAAGAGCCAGTGTCGCGACTGACTGGTCGAAGTGCGCCGGCATCTGCGCGACAGGGCGCGGTCCCTGGCTGGCCACAGCCCAGATGGTGGGCAAGTACGGGAGAAAAATGGCGACGGTACAGATAGGTGCTCAGAAAGAGTCAAAAAGAAACTGCCACAACAGCGGGGGAAGCGCGGCGGCGGGACACAATGGGGAGGTATGTCGGACTGGAGCACAATGGACAGGACTGCATTTCCAACAACGCTACAACGCACTAAGGCGACAGTGATGTATATGGTACTACAAGTACCCAGGAAGACTGTGTGTCTGGTCACACTTAAAGCAATGGGACAGCAGTCCGAACGCCTGGTGGTGATCGGGTTGCACCAGAGTAAGCTAAGTCGGCAAGCAAAGTCATAGTGAGAAGATAGCGGAAAGGATGGGTATGCCGGATTAACGGCTAACCGTGTCAATGGACAACAGTAGGGAAAAGGAAAGGAAAGAGAGGAAAAAAAAAAACGGTGGGCTGGGGGAGAACAAAACAGGGGTATATGAGACAATATACGCCGGTTTGAGATCAAGCACAGGGGGCAGGGCGGCGTCACGCGGGGGAAGGTGATGTTGATGGGCCAGGAGTGTACCGAGGGCACACACGAGATGGTGGGCAACGGACAAACATACAACATGGAGCTATGGGAACATCAGTTCACATGGTAGACACTGAGATAAATGACAGCGGAGGTGTGGGGAAGGCGATCCAAGCGACACAATAATGATGTGGGGCACAGTCACGTCACGAAGTTCTCCCTGCGCCCACAGCTACAGGAATTGAGATGGGGAAAGGGCGTGCGGGGAGCAGACCAGCAGGGGCGCTGGTGTGACAATAATAGAGGCGACGTGCAAGTAGATGTGGCTGGGGGCTGAACAAGATGACACGGCATACTAAGAAAGGGGGGAGGCCCTACGAGTGTGGGAAAAAAAGGGGGGGGGGGTAAAAAAAAAGACAAGAAGGAACACTAGCTAAATGTCGGGAGTCCACGTACACAGACACCAACTGGCACAAGGGGAAAATTGGTACTGTCTGGTGACAAACATACGGGGACGGGGGAAACAGGTGAATGAGGGTTCAGGGTAGATCCATACTCCGCCTACGGACCTGAGGCGGATACTACGGGAAAATGCCACAAGGATATTACCTATTTAACCATCCATTGGTGCCGGATGTAAACTTTTTGCTCATTTTTAAGCGGAGGGAGACAGTTTGGCGACGTAAAGGTTCACCTTGATGAAAATTCGCCTTTCAATAACTAGACATGGCCGACACTTTCATAAAGTTTGGTCCGTTTTCAGAACTCTTTTGAAATTGCAGTAAAAGTGTCAAAAGTTGGAAACGGACCCAATTAAAGTCAAGGGGAGTAAAACAGTTCGAAAAGTTTGAATGTTTTAGATGAACTAACAATCGAAGGCTTACAATTCGAGGTGTTACGAACGAAACATTCTGAGGTTAGTGAAAAACTATCCAACATTCGATGGGGTCCAAAAACGAAGGAGCTTTTGAGGGTCACTGAATTATACATTCTAGGTTAGTGAAAGGGCCTAAATTTGATGGTATCGAGGTTGTACGATTCTACGATACACCGTGATCCAAAAATATTTATTTATTATATAATATATTTTTTAAATATTTATTTTTAATTATAATTACAGTAATGCTGGAAAATGTCTAACACTCCCCCGAGTACGTATTAGTTATTGAGAAACACTCCACAATGTACTGCCACACTCCAGGCGACCCTTGGCAGGCTCACAATAATGGCCACTTACTTGTTTCACCACTCAGATTGGTGAATTAGAAGGCTGACATTAGCCGCAAAATAACACTTTTCGCCTGTTACTACTATGCTTGGCGGTTACCGCAGTGAAAAAGTGAAAGTAGTGGTAAGACTTTCAACACTGGTTATAATGCTTTTAAAATAGCGAAAAGTGCGGCAATAATGGAGGCAACAAGTTTTAACGTAACCTTTTGTAAAATGCCCCATTGTTTGCTACGCTAAAGTCTGTTATAACAGAACCCCAATCATTTTCCATTAAAGATCCCTTAACACAGTGTTTACTTACAAATTAATCAACAGTTGAATCTTCATCTGCCATTTTGTGCCCATTTTGATAATCGATCTAGGTCGTGCTTGCAGAAAGGGCACATCATTTGAAGTTTAACAAGCTCTGCCATAGTTTAGTGTCATAAGCAACCAGAGACCTTGCTCTCAATGCCACACTCTAAGTCATTATAACAAATAAAAGAAGCGGCCCCAGTACGAACCTGAGGCAATCCCGCATAGAACTTTTTAAGTCCCTATAAGATGTAGCCCCCTTTGGCCACCACACTCTCCTGCGACCAATAACCAATTCTCTTTTTAATAAATGAGGGACGGAGGCTGTCCATCTAGTGCTTTGTAGTAAAGGCATAGGACTCTAATTGAACGAGCCGTGTTAATGGGAGCTTTACCACATGGAAGCTTACAATAGAAGGACCGGTGTGGAACACTCCCTTAGGCTAAATTACAACTACTTTTTGCGGAAGTGGAGTGTTCTGATCTGGCCAATCCATCTGGAAGGCCCCTAATGATATCCTTTACTTTAAGTAAGATTAGCAAACTTTAGCATTTCTTAACTTAGAAATCAATATTGATCTTAAACAAGGTTAGAAGTTAGGATCTTCAATACTGGGGTTACCTTGACGTGGTTGGAAGGATTTTCCACATCATGTGTATCACAGTAAGGTGTTACTAAAACTGTCAGGAACTTACCTATGCTCGCTCCCAGCGCCGCTCTGCACTCCGGACGGGCGGGCAGGGGCGAGTCATGATGTTACAAGCGGAGTGCCTGGTGGCACGAGAAGTCAAATTCCATTGTCACTCCCTGGCCTGGGTGCTGATCGTCCAGCTCAATGCTACCCCAGCTGACTGCTTACTCACTTCGCCTGCAGCTCCAGCGAATTCCATCCACAGGATACTTACCTTGCCTGTTCCAATGTGTTACGTACTTGGCCAGTTCACAGGGGACGTGTTGCCTCGTCTGTGTTTCCTACGTTCACTTACCAGCCAGTTTTCATGCAGGGACTTTCCTGACTGTTCGGTTACTACCTTGCCAGTTCAGCAGAAACTTACCTTGCTTGGTTCCTTGAGAACTTACAGTTATCAGTTCTGGGAGTCCACTTACATTGCCAAGTTTCCCAGTCAGGCCACCAGCATACAGACCAGCAGACATCTGGTTATCCAGTTTCCCTGCAGCACTCAGCATTTCAAGTCCCATCGCTCACCTCCTGCTCATGTATATCACCTGTGATATAACCTTCAGTTACTGGGTACTCCTCCTGAAAAGCGTACATAGTAACACGTTCACCCCCACCGGGCCTTCCGGCCAATTTATTTACAGTACGATGCGCCATGGGAACCTGCCTGAAGGAGACCTTGCAGGTTTGGGTAAACCCTCCGAGCATTGGCTAAACGCGTTAACGTAATTGTGAAACATCTTCAAGGGCAGAGGCCCACTCTTGGTTTCCTGACTCCTCCCCCGGCTCCTGTTCCTACGGCCAGCTACAGTGCCCGCTGATTCCCTGTCGCCAAGCAATTCCAGAGAGACACTACGCCTTCACCTTCCTGCTTTGACAGGTAATGTGCCCAAGCCTGACGAGGATTTTATTAAACCAGTGCTGGAATTCAAATTTGAGCTTCAGCCATCTCATTTCCTCCCCCTTATAGGGGAGAAAGAGCAATCCCATCATCAAAATTTACAGCTTCTTGGATAGTTCCGACAAGTTACAATACAGGAAAAGGGACAATCTTTGGCTGCTCATCCCGCTTGATACAACTCTGTCCAAGTCTCTTCATTCAGTGGAACATTATGCCATTGGATTTCGTACTCTTGCTGTGGAGACTTCCTAGATAACGAAGCACGTACTGCAGCTTTTTATGCAGGGCTTTCAGACCCCGCCTTAAAGGTTACCCTAGTCTAGAGTAATTGCCAGTCCTTCTGAAAGAGCGATCACCCTACACCTCGTATCCAAATGACACCCGTTTCGTGAAGCGATCGCTCGCTTACAACACTCCTAAAACTCACACAGCCGGTCCGACCCTCTCCACCCTTAGTTCCCTTCTGCAACAACCTATTCAGATGGCAGCACCATCTTTCTGCCAAAGAAAAAAACTTCATAAGACTACGATGGACTTTGCCTTTATTATGCCGGACAAGGGCACTTGTCAAAAATTGACCACTTAAAGTCGGGAACACTCCAGGACCTAGAAGAGATAAGAACTCATTCTAGTATCTCAAGTCTCCTACTAGATGTAACCACTCAAACGCTTCCTGCCAGTCACTATTTGCTTTAATTCTCATGATTTTCACTCATGCCTTTGTTGATTACGGGGCAAGCAGGGAATTTCATGGACTCAACCTTGTTCATCCCAACTGGTCTTCCCCTTCTTTCATCTGCAACAACCACTACGAGTCCTGGCCTATAGACCATCAGAAATCATCTCACAGTCTATAACCTTTGATAGTCCTCTCCATGTTGGCATATTTCATCAAGAAAGTTTATCCTTCTTGTAAACCCAAAGTCCCATCTGCCCCAATGATCCTCGGACTTCCATGGCTCGGTTTATGTATGCCAGTGTGCAGATAATAGTATGTATGAACCTGCTGTATTTTTTTGACGATATCTTATATTATTGATAGATTGCTATTTTTGGGGTTAACTTACATTACATTAGTGGGATATCACTATACTTAAAACACGAAAAAATAAAATCAAAGATTACTACTACATATGAATACCAATGTATACAATGATCACTTACTTTCTGACACCCCTAACATTCAATGGGAAAACTCAAACGATAGGTTTAAAGCCACACCTCTATGACTGCTAAAGGGTCTCCATGTAAACTGAAAAGTAAGTGGAATTTACTAACATCCAGATGAAGGTGTGATCTTAAACTGTTAGCAAATCAAAAATTATCTTAGGCATGTTACATGACAACACCGGAAAATGTAAGGAAGTTCTGTATTACATCCGACAACACCAAAATTTTGTTTGTAAAACCACGGTGACAGTCTTAGCCAATGAAAATTCTTCAGATTAACACATTTAATCCCCTATCCCCTTTCCGTCTCAATAGAAAGAAATAAAAATCAAGTTCTGTTTATAGACAGGAGTATGTGTTGTAAATGATAAACATAACTTATTATCATGTCTCTGAAACTAACCCAGTGATTCTTAGAGAAAAGGTCAGTTTTTTCCCCCCCGTTTTCCCACAATTCATACTGTATAGTTAAACCATGGGGTTGTGAGGTACCTTCTGTTATTAGAAGGCTATCTTCATTTATACTCTGTGGGAAGCTTAGCTACTTAGGGGAGGTGGGGTGTCCTCACTAAAATCTTTGAAGTTAATCAGTATCCTGTGCGTCCAGACCCCATAGCAACTGATAAATCTGGAAATACTAAATAGTATGAATCTAGCATGTTAATCTGGATCCTGTATAGTGTCTCAGGTTGCCAAATGGTGCTGTTTAGATCAAACTGCACATTGTGGCAGGATTGCCTGGGATTGTCTCTAATCTGCAGGTTTATTCTGCTTAAACTCTATGGATTATAGTTAGCTAGGTAAGGGGAATATGAAAGTGAGGGAAAGTTTGGTAAGGATTATGATCCCTACTGCCTTAAAGGATGTATGCTGTAAAAAAAACTTAATGTTAGTGGGAACTGAGACTTTAAAATTAATTTGGCTGATTCATTTTTTTTCTATCCACCCAGGGCCTACCTTACATCTTCAAACTTGCTGGATTCATCCTCTGTATAGGGGACTCTGTAGCCTGGCCCCATGAGATCTCCTGGCGTTTTGGAACCAGTGTGGTTCCTTCCTCAGACAAAACATTGTGAAGAATCAAAAGTGCATGTGCTATATATAGACAATATTCAAACAGCATAAGATGGCCTCTAGTGGTCAATGTCTATAATTCAATATACAAAAGTGCTAAGTGATCAGCGCATAGAATTAAAGTACTAGTCCTAAATT
This sequence comes from Hymenochirus boettgeri, assembly GCA_019447015.1. Lineage (NCBI taxonomy): Eukaryota > Metazoa > Chordata > Amphibia > Anura > Pipidae > Hymenochirus > Hymenochirus boettgeri. Next base: position 88,914,238 of record CM033477.1, read on the forward strand.
AGATAAAACCATATTACACATATCCAATACAAATACACTGAAATGTTGTAGTGAATAATAACATCCATATTAGTAAATATATAATATATATGTTCAAAATTAAAAAAATGTCAAAATAATCACATAAATAATCTAAGGCTCAAATTTTTTGATATCAACAGGTAATACTACTATTTTATATTTTTTGAATTTTTGAAAATAAGTATATCGAGTTTAGGTAAAAAACGACAGGCCCAATTTGTATTTAAACCTTTTGGCTGAATTGCATCTAAATTGTAGATCCACATAGCTTCTCTTTGCAGGAGTCTTTTTATTTCTATCTCCACCTTGACTATCTACAGGTAGGTGGTCTATCACCATTCCTCTAAGTTTCAGATACCTGATGTCTCGTGGTGCAAAAATGTGCAGCCACAGGTGGAATTTCGCTTTTGGAGTTCCCTTCTCCTGCTTAGCCAGTGCTGTTCAGATGTCACTTTTGTGATGTTCAATGTGCGTCTTAAAAGGGCCGACATAAATAAGTGAGCAAGGGCACTTTAAGAGGTAGATGCATACTCTTGTATTACCATTGGAAGTACCTCGCATTGTATACTTTTTACCAGAAGGGGTGTATAAAATGTGCTACCCATAATGATGGAATTGCACATATTGCAGTTATAGCATTTTATAACAACAGTTTTTTTTGTGAAAAGGCAAAAGGTTTTGTTTATATTTCGATATGGGATCGGCTTGAATGAGCGAATTATAGAGATTATCCCTTTTTGTAAACCATAAGTGGTTTACGTCTAGTTGTCTGATCTAGGGTTTTGTCATTTTCTAGAATAGGCCAATATTATGAATCCCTGTCTCACTGAGAAATTCTGTTAAGCAACGCATTAACTGCGATTTCAGCAGTCCCTGTATTATGTGTTTTGTATGAAAAACTTTTTCCATGCAGTAATGAGTTACGATCTGTTGGTTTCGTATAAGTAGATGTCCGAATACCCATACGTGTGATGTCAATTTCGTATCAATCGAATTACAGAAGTCAATAAATTTCTACTGCTTTGTTGGAGTCACCCTGCCATACAATAAATAGATCATCTATATAACGGAAAAATTTGAAACAATTCTTTTATATAACTCGTTGGTATAAAATATACTTTTCTTCTAGATATCCGATGTAAAGGAGGTTGCAAAATGATGGTGCTGGGGACTGCCCATTGCAGTCCCCACTCGCTGTAGAAAGAAGTATTTTCAAATTTGAAATAATTGTTATATAGAATGAATTGCATACATTCAATTAAGAAGTTTGTTTGATGTTTTTTTACATTCTCTTGATGTTAAAAGTATTCAATTGCATGCAAACCTTTAGAGTGATCTATATTGTGTATAATGCAGAAATATCTGCTGTAATAAGTGTCCAGTTGTGATTCAACAGACCGATTGCATGTAGTTTCAGGAGAAAGTCAGAGGTGTCTTTCACATAAGAAGTTAATAAATTTAATAACCATGGTTTCAGAAAATAGTTCACATGACTGAGAAAGTGGATGAACGAGCCAATAGGTCTGGTGGATTTTGTGAGCTTTATGTATTTTAGGACAGTCCATACAATACGGTTTACGAAGACATTCCTCTACTTTATACTGAAAAGTATTTTTGTCAATCCAATTTGCCAATAGTGCTTGTTGCATCATAATTTAAGATTGCCAAATTTTAAACGCGGGGTCTTGGTCCCAACAAATATGTACCGGAAAAAAAGAGGTGGTCCGTCATGCTTTTTTCTATAAAATGTATAAGTCATAATCACTATGGACCCACCCTTTGGTCAGCCTGCTTGATTGATTGAAAGAATCTTGTTGTAGGGATCTCAATGCTTCTTTCTCTGATAGTGTGAGATTGGAAACAATATGTCTTATGATTAGTCTTGTCAGTATTTGTCTCATCAATTGTAAAATTGATCTATACCCCATGAGGGACAAACTTATTTGCACCTAAAGGGAGATAGGTTGTGGGGTGATTTTTAAAGTGTTCTTTATTTTGGGGCTCAGTTGCCCAATAGGGCTGTTTCATTGAACTGCATATTGTGGCAGGTTTGCTGGGTCTATTGTCAGACCTGCAGGTTTATTCTACTTAACCCTCTAGAATCGAGCTGGCAGTCAGGTGGAATAGGGAAGGGAGGAACGTTTAGTAAGGTTTCATGAATCCTACTTCCTAAAATACCTGTTATATCCTTCTTTATTCAATAGTGTAATAGCTATGGAAGCAAAGAAGGGCAGATGGATCTCTTGCAAGTTTTGAGTCCTGGGCAGGAATTGCTGAAGCACAACCGTGGGTTTTTAATGATTGTATGTCAGAAAAATGGCTTTATACAGGTTTATGAAAATGAAATTTTCAGCATTCTGTGCAGCCAGGGAATGTCGGGAGTTGTAGTTTTTAAAACGTGTGAAAGTTAACACATACTGCTCTGTATTATTGGGCTGCATTGTTCTGTATATTATTAACTAATGGACATAAATAAGAAACTATTATAAGAAACAGCTATAGAGAATGCTGGGAGTTTGTAGTTTTCAACATGTGAAAGGTACACCTTTCCAACACCCCTACTCTATACCATTAGGCTGTATTCATCTGGACACATGCCTTAGCACAAGACATTAAGAAAAAACTTACTGCAAACAGAATGCTGGGATTTGTAGTTTTTAAATACATTGAAAGGTCACAATTTCAGTACCACTGTTCTATATCATTAGGCTGTATACATCTGGAAACATGTACTAGTACAGGTCATTAAGAAGAAACTTACTGCAAAACAGAATCCTGGGAGTTGTAGTTTTTCAAACATGTGATAGGTCCCAAACACATGCTTGACTACAGGCTATAAATGATATACTTTGCATGTACTTTGCATACTTTGCCCATTCTCTGGGAGTGAGAAATATGGTGTTTATATGGTTAGATTATAGGGAAATACTATATAATAGTGTGGGGAGCTTTAGCTCCTTTAACTACACCTCTCCCTACCTATAAAGCTAATCAGTCAGCCTGGCTGTCCTAAACTTAATAGTGACTGTAACTGGAACTTGCTGTGGTATATAAGTATGAAATTAGCATTTATCCGAAATTGTTTAGGGTCCTTGATAGCCCAATTGTGCTGTTACAGCTTGAATTATGCATTGTTGCCTGGGTCTATTCTTAACCTGCAGGTTTATTCCACTTAGACCCTCTAGATTCTAACTAGCAGTAGGTGGAATAGGTAAGGGTAGGTATGTATGTTCTGTTTGTTCATGAATTGTGGTGGGATTGCCCTAGGTCTTTTTTTAGGACCTTTAGTGGCAGCTGGGAGCAGAAAGGGAGGACAAGTTGGGAAGTTCCTGATGCCTACCAGCTGAAGGGACCTAATACAGCCTCTTTTAGCCCTACGCTTACAGCTATGGGCCTAAGGAGTGGCAAGATGGATCCTGAAACCACTTGCAAGTTTGTACACTTGGTGTTTGTATCACAGCACGCAAACCCGAGCTTTCCATAGGAAAAAAAAATTGTGCTGTTAGGTTGAACTGCACATGTGTCAGGATTGCCTGGGTCTATTCTCAGACCTGCAGTTTTTTTTTCCTATTTAGTTTCCCTGGAAGCTGATGACTGTTGAATAAAAGTTTAAAAACCCTGTTAAAGATTTTTAGACACTCTATCTTCACAAACACGGTGTGTTTCGTTGGCTACTTGCAGCCATCAAACAGGTGTTTGAATTAAACAATTCAGGTAAACTATATATATATATATATATATATATATATATATATATAATATATATATAGATATATCACAAACAAATAAACAATGGGTCTCGCACTCTCACTTAAAGCTTCGGTGCCCCGGTGCCTCCAACAGTATAGATATACAACAACCCGTTTCGCCTGACAACAGCAGCTGAGCACAAACGCATTGTTGGTAATAAACTTTTGGTTTGCTGAAAAAGTCTCAACGATGTTCTCACCATCTGTTACATTTAGGTATATATAATATATATATATATATATAATATATATATATATATATATCATACTATATATATTCAAGTAAATCGAAGGCACTCACGGGTCTTTTTTCAAATATTTAAACTAGCTTTTATTGAAGCTTAGATAAAACACGTCTAATCTAGGCGTTTCAGCAAAAGAGCCGTCATAAGAATAGGGCTCTTTTGCTGAGACCGTATATTAGACGTTTTTTATCCCAACCCAACCACCAGGAACCTTTAGTTACTTTGAATTCTTCATTAGTCCCCGAAAGTATAAGCCTTTGAAAATATGCAATTTGAGGAGCTGCTACACCTCATCTGCCACCAAAGGCACACACCCACACAATCCAACTGCCCATGCATATTAACAACCCTCACCCACACTATATAAACCATGTGCCACACATAGTCAAATGCTGTAGTGCTAAAACACAATTATAAACACCTTAACCCAGCAATTGAGCATAAACACAGTATAAATTAGCCCTCCCAAAAAAATTTCTATACATTCAAAACCAGTGACTCAAATGCTTGGTAAAGTTTCTCATTTATGCAGGTCATGGATACTATTGTATTTAATTATCTCAACTGACTTAAGACATTTCGCTAGTCATCCGACTGGCTTCTCAATCAGAATGACTTGTACAAGAATCTGTGGCAATTATTTACCCTGGAAATCCCAAAGCATTTAACACCTGGCATGGATATGCTAATTGGATTTTTCCAGGGTACATAATTGCCACAGATTCTTGTACAAGTCATTCTGAATTGAGAAAGCCAGTCGGATGACTAGAAAAACGTCTTCAAGAACTAACTTCAAGTCCAGTTGATCTAATTGAATACAACAATATAATGACTTAAATGGACATCAACAAGTAAACACTAATACAGACTATATGCCAAACAAGACACACAGTATATAATAATACAGTAATCAATATATATAATAATACACTAATACAGCATATTTACCAAACAAGATACACAGTACAGTTTTCTGAACAAAAGTCTTGTCGCTTTGTACAAATAGACCTGAAGTTCCGCTTAACAATAATTCTAATGCAGATTTTGTTTCAAGAAATGTTTATTTTACCCCAAAACGCTTTTGTAATAATGTTTCAACAATGCAAAACGAAACAAAAAAAAGTATTCTAATATTCACAGCTTGGTAAAGCCATTGAGTCAATTTTTGCAAAGACATAAGTGTGTCACCGTCATATGGGCTTAACCCATTAGTCACATTATTGTGAACTAATAATGGATCAATTAGGTTCAGGAGTGTATTAAAAGAACCCAGTACACTAGACCTTCGCATCAACTGCAAATAGACCCTGTAATCATGCCTAAGATTCACCCTGAGACTAAAGTATTGAGATCAAGAGCTGAAGACCAAATCACTGCTGATCTAGCGCACACCTTCAATGTCTCTCAAGTTGAGAGGATAAGAAAAGATTTGAAGAGACTGAAGAAGTTTTGACAAAGCCCGGTCAGGCATACCCCGCAAGACAACTTCTCGAGAGGACCGTTTGTTGGCTGAAGAACAAGATGCTCCGATTGGCCAGCCCAGTCACCTGACATGAACATCATTAAGCATTGTGGAGTAGGATGAAAGAGGAAGCATGAAGGACGAAACAAAAATATTGATGCTACTCTGGAGGCATGCAAGACTGTTTTCTTGGCTATTCCTGATGATTTCATCAATAAATTGTATAAATCCTTGGCAAACTGCATAGATGTTGTCCTTCAAGCTCATGGAAAGTATACAAGAATAATAATTTAGATCTCACACGCACACTACTTCATTTGCTGACATATTGTTGGATGTGGCTGTAAAGTAGATCATTTCTGTATAGCAACAAACTTTGTCTTGCACATTTTGACCTTCTGTCTTATTAATTGATAAATCTGTTTTCAGTGAAAATTTTTTACCAGATCCATTAATATTAATTATTTCATATAAGCTATTTCTGATCAATTAAAATCAGGTTAATAGCAGGGAGTTACTGCAAAATACACAGGCGACAAGACTTTTGTGTCAGAAACTGTATATATAATATACAGTAATATAGTACCTTATATACTCGAGTATAAACCAACCGAGTATAAACCGGGTGACCTTTTTTACCTGAAAAAAATAGTAAAAATAATTGACTCGAGTATAAACGAGGGTGAATAATATGAACACTAATGCAAACCGTAATTAGTAATATGATTAGAAAATGAGCATGAATAAACAGGAGGTACATTAAAGTATTTATTTTAAATAAAAACAACTTGTTCAGTAGTCCCTTCACTTCAGAACAATATGCACTAAGCAGCATAATGTAAAGTTCACAAAACACCGTACCGTAGTAACATCTACATAACCGTACCATCTAAACTATGGTATGGCAAACTAGTACGTAATGGTACCGTTAAAAATTTAACTGGGGGACCCAAGTTCAATGAACTGCAATATACGGAAACATAAACACATTAACTTAGTTCTCCAAATAGTGCCTCAAATTGAGCTGGTGTAATGTCATCTGCATAGACATTATCATCACCATCATCAAATATCCCATCATCTTCATCACTGGTGCAGTTGCTGAAACAAAACATTGTCTTCGCTACCATCCATGGCATTACTTATACCGCATTTCTGCAAGCACGCTTGATGATGTCTTCTGGAATGTCCCCCATGCATCTCGTACCCACTTCGCTACTAATTCTATGTCAGCTTCATAAGATTTCCACCTTTATCAATTTTGCTTGACCTGACGGACATCCATTTGTGCCACATTTTTTGCACACTTTAAAAGGTTTTTCATAGAGGCTGTAAAACAGATGTAAGCCCACCAGGAAATACAGCCAAAGTGGTTTGAAATGACTTGGCCATTGTTTGACATCTTCACATATTATGGTTCTAAAACTATCCCCAAGCTAGCAGTGATGTTTTTTTTTTTAAAGCATACTTGGTCGTCCATTCAAATCTCTTCTAGCCATTTTTTTGTTCCTTGATCATCCATCCAGCCTTTAACATGTGGACGGACAGTGATTTCTTGGGGGAATTTGGCATTTTTGGCAGGTCTTCCTTTTAAATATAATAACAGGCCGCAGCTTGACTCCCATTGGCCAACATGCTAGAACCACGGTGAAATGATTTTTTTCATTCCCGGTTGTTCGAAGAAAAATAGTTTTTTCTCCCAAGGATGCCACGATCCTGTTGCTTTGAAGATCAAAAGTCATTGCTGTCTCATCCATATTCCCGATACTTCCAAGGTCATAATTATAAAGTTTTCTTGTTTTATAATGAATTGATGGAATGACATAACCTTTTTCTTCCAGATTTTGTGGTAACTTTTGTGAATTCCTTGTTTTTTCCCAAGTGAGTCCAAAACGATTCATGAAGCGGGTACACCACCTCCAGCTGACGCAACAAATTTCTCAATACCCTCTGTTTTTATAATGCACATCTTAGTAGCCATTTGAAGGGCACATGTTCAATTTCCTATGCGTGTTACACAGTATCCATTTAGACGACATTCCACAACCATTTATGCGAGTCAGTCTCTAGAGCCCATGTGAGCTTGTTTTAAACCACGATACCTTTTTTGACTTTGGCATTTCTCCACCAGTCCATTTTTCTCCCGTCCGCACTGTCTTTCATCAACATCAATTCCCAACTTCAATGGAATTATTGCTTTCTCTGCTCTAGACACAAACTTCAGTTTAAAGCCAGCGTCGATGATCTACGCAATTTTCTAACAAGATCAACCGTTTTTAACAAATTAAAAAAACACAGAAGAACCAGTAAGAAAAAATTCTCAGCAACCACTTAAATTAGAAGCGACGGCACTGATTAGTACTGATAGTTTGGACCTTGTTATAAAATTCCCAAGCTGTTACCTACTTGCGCTACATTCTCCCACTGAAGTCCCCCTGGTCGCCCTTCGTTTGCGATACTACTTCGCTAATCCTAGTGCTAGGAAAAATTTGAGTGTAAAAGCCACAGAAAAAAGAGTAAAATTCATTTCTAAAAAACAATCATCTTGAGTGTATCAATTAGCTTTTCAAGTATAATTAATGTAATGGGTCATCTCCTTCCTTCGAAGGCCTGTCCGATGAAAGCCCTTTATTAACTGTTTTATACTGCGGATTTACAATATCCTCTTGGAAGTTTAATTTAAAGAAAAATGACAGTCCCGCCTGCAGCTTAAGATGCTTGCTACTGCCAGGCCGCTGTCAAATTGTTCTATTAGATATATACAAATGGCATCATGATGCTGATGAGTTCGACAAACCCTCTTAAACTTAATCCAGTGTTCCCAGCTGCTGCTATAAGCTATCCAGCTTTTTTCAGCGACTGATTGCCTTATTAACCCATTGACTCTGGCTGAATAGTATTCCAGAGGTCGATTGAACTATTCTCCCCAACATCCTTGGCTCCCCATCCAGCTCCCGAAATCTGTGAAACTGCAACCGAGAGAGTGTGTCAGCCATTGTTTTGGTGACCTGGGATATGTTGGGCCTTTACCAGATATTTTCAGAAGAGTTTTAAAACAATCAGTCGTATAACCTTTGCTACCTCCTTTGATTAGAAGTATGTGTGTTCACTGCTGGACCACCCCAGAGTTTAGCATGATTCTCCTTTTTTCCAATTTATGTCCCCAGAAGTGCAGGGCAAAATAAACAGGAAAATTCTCTAAAAACACTAGATTCTTCATCCATCTTTTAACCTCCCAATTAAGTGGCCATGCTCCTGCAAACCAATCTTTTCTGAGATAACCCCCACCCCCACCCTGAAGCGCTGCATCTGTGAACAACAGTAGAGGTGTCTTAAATTCTTCCTGCCATTTCATGTTGCCATTGTGTTGCAGTAAAATTGCTGCCATATTCGTAGGTCACCCTTGTGCCATGAGGGGTTATCGCATCCAACTATGCTATCTCTGAGACGTCGTTGAGATCCGACCATGGGGGACTACCGTGGTTGCAAAGTTTAAGGTGACCGACTGGCAACTGTATTTCCCTTACTGTTCATTTTTTTGCTTTCAGGGCCCAGTCTATGAGGTTTAAACAGCTTCCCTTTTTATCACTTGGCAATCTATTTTCCATTTTATTTGTATCTATTCTAATGCGTAAAAACAATCTTGTTGGAAAAACAGTTTTTTCATCTGCTACTGGGATCCCGAATTGTCACATAAAAACATAATGAACGTAAAGACTTGGCGCATGTATTTGTGCTTGAGGGCCTATAAAAAGAAAGTCATCTAAATAATGTATTAACAGGTTAGAGCCGGAAATTTGTTTGGTCACCCATTCCAAGAACGTAGCGAAAAGCTCAAAATAATAGCAGGAATGCTACACCCTATCGGTGACATGGATCAAAGACATTTTTTCTTCAAATTTAAATGCCTACATTAAATGTTCTAGAGGTTGGCTTTTTCCTTACCTATGAGGACTTTTTTGATAATAATGGCTTCACTGGCGTTGTCATACCTCGCCCCAGCTGGTCTGTAGTTGCTTAAATTGCCGTCCAGTATTTTTGGGTTACATCATGATGAGGTGTTGTCCTCCACATAGTGCACATTCATGCGAAAACAACACATATTGTGCCATTGCACAACCCTTTATTAAAGGCCCTGCAAAAATTGGGTCTGGTTTGGTGTGGGCAGAGGCCTGCTTGCTATAGGTGGGGCTGGTAATGACAGTCTCTGTGACACCATTCCTAGCCATATCTGTTGTATTCAATTAGATGGACTTGAAGTTTTAGTTCTTGAAGACGTTTCGCTAGTCATCCGACGCTTTCTCAATTCAGAATGACTTGTACAAGAATCTGTGGAATATGTACCCTGAAAATCCCAATTAGCATATCACAGCCGGTGTTAAGGGCGTGTTGCATAGTGGCTAAGAGGTGTTATAGGAACGCCCTGGGTAGGTGTAAAAAACAGATTGTACATGGCAGACAGTTGATGTCGAACCCCCCCACCTCTTTTAGGCTTGGTTTCTTTATTGTCACATAAATAGGCTCCTTAACACTCTCTTGAACCAGTCACGTTCCTTTGCCAATATGTTGACATTACATTCTTCAAAGGTATGTCCTTTATCCTTAAGATGCAGGTACACAGCTGAGTCCTGACCGAGGAATTAGCTTCTTTCTGTACAATGCTGCATAATTGCCACAGATTCTGCCACAGTCATTCTGAATTGAGAAAGCCAGTCAGATGACTAGCGAACGTCTTCAAGAACTAAACTTCAAGTCCAGTTGTCTAATTGAATAACAGATTACCATGACCTGGATGAATGAAAACCTTCAGAAGCACATTCCTAGCCATAAATCTATATCTTTTTCCTCCCATTCCATTTCCTTATGGACTTCTTTTGCCTAAAACGGTCATAAAGAAAACCATGAGAGGCCCCCGAAACTTAATAAGCTTCCACGACCATATCAATGTGCTTAAACAATCCCGGGGCTAACTCAGGGTACTTTGATGTGATAACATTAGCCATAATACAAAAGGCTTGTATCCGGTTTATGAAATTTCTGCGACGGCATCTCCTATCCATTTCTTTTTCTTTATAATTTTCCTTAGTTAAAAAATTCTTTAGAGGCGAGGAGCAGGGAAAGCAAATCAATATACTCCCCTTTTTTCTTTCATACTGTAAGTTAAATGTAAACCAATGGCATTCCTTTACATCTTGCCACATCTTAAAGTTCGCCTCGTGAACTATATTCCCTCTGTCTAATCACTGGCCTTTGTTTTGTGTTCAGCAGAACTAGAAGTGTCTGCTTGGGTGTGCCTGGGTTCCCCTCGTGGCCGAGGGAATTATAGCGGACCAGGAGCTTCTAGGGGGTAGTGTAGGTTGTTCACTAACTGCTGCACATTGTTTAGTGATTTGTTTAATTTCACACCTGTACATATTTTATAAACATTCTTTAAGCCCTGGAATATGTTTCAATTATTTACCTTCCTCGTCTCCGTTCGGTACCCCAAGCTTGTACCAGGGTTTGCTGTGCCGGATTTCAGGATGAGGGGGCTCTATTTCATCCTGTACTGGGAATCCTGCTGTACAGTTCCTCTTCCCCTTTGGTTTACCTAGTAGTTGCCATTGAGCTTGGTTTTGGCTCTGGTCTGGGCTCTCCTGGCAAATGCTGTTAACTCCTTTTGTCATCCTCCTCCTTACTTTTTGGTTTGATGCAGCTGCTGTCCTGTAAGCCCTTTCCTCTTTCTCTTCTTTTCTTAGGCTGTCCCACACTTGCTGCCTCTTCTGATTCTGGGTTCTCCTCTTTGCTGTAATCAGCATGAAGTTCCTGCTCGCCATTGCATGGAGGATAGTCCCTTGTTGCAGCAACTGCTAACAGCTTCTGGTATGCCGCCATTCTCCCTCTGTTGTCAGCTGCATGTGGCGCTCGGTGACTCCTCACACAGCTCCTTCTCCCGCAGCTCTGAGACCGGACTGCTTCTTCTCCCTCACAGGCACTGCCTCGGCTCAGGCACTGCTCTCGGCTCAGGCACTGCCTCGGCTCGGCTAATCAGCATATTACCAAACAAGACATACATGCATCCATGAAATATATAGAATAAAGCAAACTGAAATGTAACAGGACAACAAGCAGTTTCACTGTGTTTGTGAGTCTCTTTTTTTGTTTCCCTCCCTTTTCATATATTACTGGCTTTGGTATATTCCAATAGTAACCACTCGTGTACAGGAAAGGGGACAGAAAACTGAAAATTGTATCATACTTACCATTGTTTTCATTTCTTAGACTAAAACATGTCAATGGTCACTAGAATCTTCTTTGGGACTGTAGGTGGGGTGGGGACATGGCCACTCCCTTACTCCACCTCTTTGATGATGTTTTTATACATCACACTGGCCTACCCGTCCCCTTCTCCCCATCCTGCCCGGAAGCCACATTTGGCAGGGTTAGATGTCTGTAATTGGCAGTATTTATCAACCCCTGGAAAATGCCCCTCTTCTAGGGAAAACAACACCCCAACTCCCTATTCTCCATTCCTGTTATTAGTTTCCAGTCTCTGTACTTGTTTTTAATTATATCCTTTTCTGTATACTCAAGATGATGCGTTAACTATTTACAATACTGTTAACCCTTAACTGGATTCAACAATACTTACAAGGCTCTATACAGAGGCAGAAAAGAGGCCAAGTCCTTTTGTACTCCTTATTTGATCTAATTTATGGTATAACAAATAACGTAGTGAGCCCCTACTAGGGAATGTTTACCTGTGTCAGTTTGAGCCAGAACTGTTCAGCCGCAAGCTCTGTTCGGGGGGACTCTTTAGGGAGGGGGACAGAAAAAAAAGGAAGGGAAGTGTGGAGACCACAGCTCAGGAGAAATAGAGAAACAGGGACAGTGAGTTGTGTGCAGGAGATTCTACAGATCATCAGAAGTGCAGCCAGGCTTCATTAAACTTACACTGAACTGAGTGAACTGTTGCCTAATCCTGCATCTGAAGAGACTGTGAACAGGGACATGTGCTGGACAACAGACTGGTGAGCAGTTTTAACTAATTTCCTATCACTGTTTCAAACCCTTGGTTGGAGATCCCCTTTCTGGAAAAAACCTTATTGCCATCCTCTTGTGGATTACAAATACTCCAGTTGGAGTTGAGCGCTCCACCAAACAATTTAAAGGGCCCCACGCCGGCTGACCCAAGTCCATAGAACCACTGGCCAGTGGGTAGACTATACAGTACAAGGGCACTAGTTTACCTATATATCTATTATTGTTCATTTTGTTAATGCATCTTTGTGATTCACAATATATTTCTTTGTTATAAAATATCAAACCTCTAATGTGTACTTAAATCGTACTCTTGGCGAGTGTTTGGGTTCTGTGTTAGGGTTTGGGGTGTCACCACTGGTACAAAGAGAAACAAAAGAAGATCTAGCCACCCTTACGGGGGTGAGTGCTACACGTGGGGGCTCGTCACTTTAGTGATCAGGAGAATCCCGGACGAGCCCCCACGTAGCACACCCCCCGTAAGGGTGGCTAGATCTTCTTTTGTTTCTCCTTTGTACCATGGTGACCACCCCACACCCCTACACAGAACCCAAACACTCGCCAAGAGTACGATTTAAGTACACATTTAGAGGTTTGATATTTTATAACAAAGAATATATTGTGATATCACAAAGATGCATTAACAAAAATGACAATAATAGAAATATAGGTACTAGTGCCCTTGTACTGTATAGTCTACCCACTGGCCAGTGGTTCTATGGACTTGGTCAGCCGGCGTTGGGGCCCTTTAATTGTTGGTGGAGCGCTCAACTCCAACTGGAGTATTGGTAATCCACAGAGGATGGCAATAGGTTTTTTTCCAGAAAGGGGATCTCCAACCAAGGGTTTGAAACAGTGCATAGGAAATTAGTTAAAACTGCTCACCAGTCTGTTGTCCAGCACATGGTCCCTGTTCACAGTCTCTTCAGATGCAGGATTAGGCAACAGTTCACTCAGTTCAGTGTAAAGTTTATGAAGCCTGGCTGGCACTTCTGATGATCTGTAGAATCTCCTGCACACACTCACTGTCCCTGTTTCTCCTTCTTCCTCCTGAGCTGTGTGTCCCACACTTCCTTCCTTTCTTTTTCTGTCCCCCCCTAAAGAGTCCCCCCTGCAACAGAGCTTGCTCTGAACAGTTCTGGCTCAAACTGACACAGGTAAACATTCCATACTCCAGTTGGGAGTTGAGCGCTCCACCAAACATTTAAAGGGCCCAACGCCGGCTGACCCAAGTCCATAGAACCACGGGCCAGTGGGTAGACTATACAGTACAAGGCACTAGTTACCTATATATCTATTATGTCATTTTGTTAATGCATCTTTGTGATATCACAATATATTCTTTGTTATAAAATATCAAACCTCTAAATGTGTACTTAAATCGTCCTCTTGGCGAGTGTTTGGGTTCTGTGTTAGGGGTGTGGGGGTGTCACCACTGGTACAAGGAGAAACAAAAAGAAGATCTAGCCACCCTACGGGGTAGTGCTACACTAGCATTTGTGTTACTTTGCAGTAATAACCTCTTTGTAATCTATCCTTAAGCCAGTTCTCAATCCAAATACATAGAAAGTTCAAGACCCTTTTTTATGGTCTTAAACTTTCTTACATCTTACATAAAAACTTATGAGGTACCGTATCAAAGGTTTTTGCAAAATCCATAATCATCACTTTGTAGATTTTAGAAAAAATTAATTTGAATGTCAAATTAAAAAAAAAAATATATAAAATTTATTCACTGAAAGAAAAGCTTGGTAGAAACGAAGTTAAATCACTAATACAAAAAAAATCAACATACAGTTTGCATAAAATGATTTATACGTACATTTGTGCAGATAATTCTTAAGGAACCAAAACAAGAATAGGCAACATGGCAGGCTTTTCATGGATCTTACTTAGACCTCTGCCTCATCTTCCTTCTCTTGTGCTTCAGCCTGAGAAAAAAAGTAAAACAGTTTATGTAATCATGAGTTTAAGTAATGTCAATAACAACCCATTTAAAAATGCTACATCCAAGCAGGCTGTTTTGTGTGAACCTACCACGAAAGGCACAAAAACAATAGTTATTGTTAATTTTGTTACTGATAGCTTAAAGACGAGTTCAAAAACTATGAAATAATAAGCAGACTTAAGGGACTTTGGAAAAGGGTAAGTATAGCAGACCAATGATTTTTTTTGGGGGGGTGGGGGGTCTGGGTGGAGTGTTGTATGCTGCTAAGATAAGTTTGACTGTTGAGGGCGAACTTGCCACTTTAAAGGGTTTATATTTTTATATACAGTGGAACTGTGGGCTTATTACAATGCCCTCCATTAAAAAAAGACACACCTTCAACCTTTAAAAATGAATACATATTTATGCTTCTAGCGTGCATCAACCAAACCTACAACAGCATATGCAGTGATGATTCCTGCTTACAGTAAGTTGTGACCATATCACCAGAACCCATAATCTGCCCCCTTACCAGTGACTTGAGCATACCCACTTGTATCCCTATTGCTGGGGCGAGGGAAGATGCCACATTAGCTGCATTATATGCCCTACCCCTAAAATTCATCTTTACTGAAAAAAATAATGTTTAAAAATTGCGCATTACTGTCAATACAATCTCTCCAAAGATCACTGCATCATTTATTGGTCTGCCCCCAATTTCATCCAATCTGAACCATCTTACACTTCAGCTGTCAATCAAGTGTCTTCTCAAACTCTTCTGCTGGTGTGCAGTTTGTGGTTACTGGAATGGTGACAGTGGTATTTATGATTGCACAATGATAAATATAATCTTACACCACTGCCTCAGTGATTACCTAGCATGGTAATTCAGTTAAGAGAGGGAAGAGGTATAGCGAACCTGAGCAAATCAAATACTGGATTGAAGCATGCAACACACCACACCTCAAGATAAAGGTGGCTATACTAGGTCGATTTTATGCACAATCCGACATACAATCCGATATTTACATCGATTGGTCAAAAAAATTTCGTTTTCCTAATCAAACATTAGATCGTAATATTGGTTGAAATTATGATCAAGTCGTTTTTTTCTCAATCGTTTAAAAAATTGTATAAACTGTTTGTATTCATATTAACAGCGAGTGACAGTCACGCCTTTCCCGGATATGGCGTAATTTAAGCAGTCAGTTGGGCAGTTAATCAGGCATAACTGTTTAGATCGTATTTACCATTTTTCCCACCCTACAACACTGCTCTCTCTCTCTATATTATATATATTATGTATATTTGTTAGCTTATAGGTTTCCCCCATCTTTGTTAGAAAAGTGATTTAAAATCACAGACGACTACTACTTGGCTGGGGTGGGATATACATCATTCATTGTTCACAGTGTCACTTTTCATCCTGTATAAATTTGTAATTCACAAACTACTCTGTTCAGACTCCATTTGTTTTGCTGTCACAACAACTAGCACCCTGTATATTACTGGACAGATATATATTGAATTCCTGTTCAATTCACATTCTTTTGTGTTTATACTGAATTTCTGTTCAATTCACATTCTTTGTGTAATGTGCCTGTCTACCAATGTCTGACAATAAACTAAACAAAAAAAACTACTTTTCTCTCATGATCTTTTGTACTATATCTGGTACCAACCAGGGGCGTAGCTAGAAATCACTGGGCCCCATAGCAAAATGTTATGATTGCCCCCCCCCCATGAACCGTAAATTAGCTTCCTTCCCACCATTTTTAATGCATTTATTTATAGATTATTTGTTTCTCTCCCAACCCCCCCCCCCACATGAACAAAGATTTGTTTCCATGCCCAATTGATGCCCAATTCAATTCTATACTCTGTATAAAGATTAAAAGGAGCATTGTCATGGTTCATTATAGTTCCCTTTAATTATTTTTAAAGCTGCCACAAGCTTGGAAAGCATGCGACCAACAGTCATTTGTCCCAGAGGAGTCCTCGCTAGTACACAGCCTTAGCAAAAAAGGCACTGATTGACTGCAGGCCTGTAACTAGCTTTACAAAAAAATTATAAAGGAGGTGAGTTCTGAGTAACTGAAGCACTTGCTGTAGTGAAACTCTTTGTTCACACTGGTGTGTATATTTGTTAGAATTACATAGGAAGATAAATTATATTTTAGGGCTAGGCCACATTTAGTGCGTTTCTCACCCACTTCCATCACCGATTTGAGATAATTTTGCGCTGAGAAACGCAGGCAGTGTGTTCAATGTGGGTGGCCCCACTGCATGCCGTGCAATATGTTTTTTCCAAACAGATAATTATACATAATAATATGGGCTCGAAAAAAACTTGTATTATAAATAAGCACGATTCAACATTTAATACGGGTGATTAACACCTACCTGCTTACTCATATTGCTCAATGACCCAGGTGTGCAAACCCTGGGCCCGTTCCTTCGCACGAACGTGTCTGAATCCGGAGGATTTTTTAGAAACACATATATCAAAGCATGTTATGGGTGACTCTCTTACCCATATGTCTCGTGTGCCCGGGTGCAAGATGCCCCAAGCCGTCGCAAGCCTTCAAAAACCTCCAAACTGTTGATCTGCACGGACACCAGGGTACAAGACCATCCCCGAGGTTACAATTAAAAAGCCTTTATTTCCTGGATGCGCCTTACGCGTAAGGCCTTTCACGCGTAAGGCGTCCAGGAATAAAGGCTTTTTAATTGTTACCTTCACGGTGGATTTTCTTTTTGTACTCTCGTGTCCGTGCAGATTCCAACAGTTTGAGTTTTTTGAATCATGTTTTTTCCCCCCAACATACAGTACTTCTATGCACACTCCTTCCTTCCCGGCTAGTCTCTCATGCTTTTTTCCCCCTTTCTCTCCCTCTGCCAGCTTTCATCCCTGCACCATTTCTTCATCAATTTATCACTCGCTTTTAACCTGATCTCTGCATAGAACTACTATGGACACTGAGCTGATAACTAGTACTATAGAGATCGGTTACAAGCTGTGATAAACTGTTAATAAGGAATGGTGCAGAGATGAAAGCTGGCAGAGGGAGGAAGGGAGAGAAAGCAGGGAGAGTTACCCAGGAAGGAAGGAGCTTGTGCATAGAAGAACTTGTATAGATCTAAGCAGGCAGAGAAGGGGGGGCAGAGCTCCCACAGCTGAGAGACAAGTGTTTGAAACTGCATAGTAAATTACTGGGAGACTCAGCATATGAAAGACTGCACCAATATTTCAGCCCAGCAGTTTAGCAGCCTACATTCACTAGGTGGACGGATTGCACTAGACAACAGAAGAGAGAAGCCTAGTATGGGCATTGCAAACATGGCTGCAACCAGAACCTAAAAAATGGACAACAAATCAAGAGGGTTTAAGTGAAATAGTAAGACCAATAGGTGCCAGAGGGTAATGCCACACTTAGAAACATATTCACGAACAAAAACATTTTGAAACCACAGATCCCTTTATAAGTGACCATAGACACAAAGATTGCTATGGTACTATATTCATATTACGATATCATACGATCATCGGATCGTGTATGGATGATCGTAATATGATTCATTGTTGAGTCTAGCTCACTTTAGGATAACTTTCAATTCTCATTCTTATAAACATCAAATGTATGAAGCATTACTTACCTACACATTCGCTTTTTTCTCTTCTTCTCCGCTGAAATTAAAGAAAATACATTTTTATATTATTATTTTTAAATCCGTATGGAAACTGAACTTATTATTACTGGCATAACAAATAGTTGTATTAAAACTTGGTTATGTTAAGGACATATCTGTTGTATTCAATTAGATCAACTGGACTTGAAGTTTGAAAATAAAGCACCAAGTCTAAATAGAGTGTGGGGGATCTCGACACCAACGGTCTGCCATGTACAATGCTGTTTTGACACCTTACTCTGGGTTCCTATAACACCTCTTAGCCACGATCCAATCACGCCCTTAACACCTGGCTGTGATATGCTAATTGGGATTTTCCAGGGTACATAATTGCCAGAGATTTTGTACAAGTCATTCTGAATTGAGGCCAGTCGATGAACTACAGCGAAGTCTTCAAGAACTAAACTCAGTCCAGTTGATTTGATTGAATACAACAGATATACCATGACCTGGATGAATGAGAACCTTCACAAGCATAGTTAAAGGACTATACTTGCCTCCCCTCCATTGTACCTAGATTGAGGACCTAAATAGCTAGTCCTCACTCAACTCTGGGTAATTTACCTTTACGGAACTGCTGAAATACTTACTCAAAGGGGCTATTTATAAAGCTTGTTAAGTTTTCGCAGCCGTTTTCCCTGACACTTCCGCATGTCCGAAAACAGCCGCGAAAAGTTAACGAGGCATTAACCCTTCGCGCCGATACTTACCTGTTTACCGCCGCTTCTATTTATAAAGCGGCGGTATCTGTTTCGCACTGCTAGTATCGGCTGTTTTACTACTTCGCCACCTTGAAGGTGGCGAAAACAGCCGATACTAGCCTCCCTGCGGGCGGGATGGGCAGCAAACCCACGATTGGTGGTCGCACCCCCCCCAGGGAGGCACGCCCCCCGCACCTTCGACCACCCGCCGCCGCTTCCCAGCACGATATAAATACGGCGATATTGCTATTTTTGCGGCCGCGATGTGCGGCGGTAATTTTTTTGCGCTAATTTCGTTTTTTATAAATATGCCCCAAAGTCTCTCCCAGTCCAATCCTCCACCTCTTCACTGTCAGTGACAGTTCAAGATGCAGCCAATGGGAAGACATGCTCTGCACTATGCAGCTATGGATCGGGGAAAAAGGCGAGTAGAATTTTCCTTTAAGTTGCAACTAAAATAGCTGTATCTCTTACCTCTGAAATCTGTTCAATTTTGCAGTTTTTCTAGGTTTTACCCAGATACAAATTTGCACATGCTATTAAATTCCTAAAATGCCGCAAATTTGAGGAATTCACTAATAAATTAAGAAGAATAGGGAGAGAATTAGGCTTCGTAGCTCCCCTTCAGTATATGCAAAAGGAATTGTAGACTTCTTGGTAATTTCCATGTTTCCATGGTAGCCCTAACAAAATGCTTCCACCTAATGTAAAAACTGCAGCCAATATTCAAAAACATACAACTACGGTAACCTGTTATATTAATTAAGATCATGTCCTTTCATTTCTTTTATAATGAAATCAAATATTGAACAGTATTAAATTGAGCTTGCTGGCCTGGCTCTTATACAATAGTAAGGTTTCTAATGCAGCCCACTTGTAAAATTAATTGCCCACCCCCGACTAGATGGACCTTATATTATACTAACAAACTGTAATGCAAACTTACGTCACAAAATAACTTTCGATGACAATAAAATGTGCACAGGTTACCTATACATGCAAAGTACAACTACAAGGATTACCAAAGATGACCTGGTTTAGATCATGATTACAATGCTGCATCTGCAACCAAGGCATGCTGAGATTTGTAGTTTTCCTCCATGCACTCATGTTAAACCTTTACATTTGAGATGCATGGAAACTACAACTCTCAGCATGCCTTGGTTGCAGAATGCAGCATTGTAATCATGTATCTTAAACCAGGTCATCTTGTAATCCTTGTAGTTGTACTTTGCATGTATAGGTAACCTGTGCACATTTTATTGTCATCAGAAAGTTATTTTTGTGACGTAAGTTTGCATTACAGTTTTGTTAGTATAATATAAGGTCCATCTAGTCCGGGGGTGGGCAATTAATTTTACAAGTGGGCTGCATTAGA
The DNA here is from genome assembly GCA_019447015.1 of Hymenochirus boettgeri. NCBI lineage: Eukaryota > Metazoa > Chordata > Amphibia > Anura > Pipidae > Hymenochirus > Hymenochirus boettgeri. The sequence goes on from CM033477.1 coordinate 88,934,431, forward strand.
AACCTTTACTATTGTAAAGATCCCGGCCAGCAGCTCAAATAATTACTGTTCAATATTGATTTTCATTATAGTTTTGGGGGTGGACATGCCCTTTAAATTAATATAACAGGTTACCGTAGTTGTATGTTTTTTGAATATTGGCTGCAGTTTTTACATTAGGTGAAGCATTTTGTTAGGGCTACCATGGAAACATGGAAATTACCAAGAAGTCTACAATTCCTTATTTGCATATACTGAAGGGGAGCTACGAAGCCTAATTCTCTTCCTATCTTCTTTAATTTATTAGTGAATCCCGCAAATTTGCAGCATTTTAGGAATTTAATAAGCATGTGCAAATTTGTATCTGGGTAAAACCTAGAAACCTGCAAAATTGAACAGATTTCAGAGGTAAGAGATACAGCTATTTTAGTTGCAACTTAAAGGAAAATTCTACTCGCCTTTTCCCCGATCCATAGCTGCATAGTGCAGAGCATGTCTTCCCATTGGCTGCATCTTGAACTGTCACTGACAGTGAAGGAGTGGAGGATTGGACTGGAGACTTTGGGGCATATTTATAAAAAAACGAAATTAGCGCAAAAAAATTACCGCCGCACATCGCGGCCGCAAAAATAGCACTATCGCCGTATTTATATCGTGCTGGGAAGCGGCGGCGGGTGGTCGAAGGTGGGGTGGGCGTGCCTCCCTGGGCGGGTGCGACCACCAATCGTGGGTTGCCTGCCCATCCCCGCCGCAGGGAGGCTAGTATCGGCTGTTTTCGCCACCTTCAAGGTGGCGAAGTAAAACAGCCGATACTAGCAGTGCGAAACAGATACCGCCGCTTTATAAATAGAAGCGGCGGTAACAGGTAAGTATCGGCGCGAAGGGTTAATGCCTCGTTAACTTTTCGCGGCTGTTTTCGGACATGCGGAAGTGTCAGGGAAAACGGCTGCGAAAACTTAACAAAGCTTTATAAATATGCCCCTTTGAGTAAGTATTTCAGCAGTTCCGTAAAGGTAAATTACCCAGAGTTGAGTGAGGACTTAGCTATTTAGGTCCTCACTCTAGGTACAATGGAGGGGAGGCAAGTATATATGTCCTTTAACTATGCTTGTGAAGGTTCTCATTCATCCAGGTCATGGTATATCTGTTGTATTCAATCAAATCAACTGGACTTGAAGTTTAGTTCTTGAAGACGTTTCGCTAGTCATCTGACTGGCTTTCTCAATTCAGAATGACTTGTACAAGAATCTCTGGCAATTATGTACCCTGGAAAATCCCAATTAGCATATCACAGCCAGGTGTTAAGGGCGTGATTGGATCGTGGCTAAGAGGTGTTATAGGAACACCCAGAGTAAGGTGTTAAAACAGCATTGTACATGGCAGACCGTTGGTGTCGAATCCCCCCACCTCTATTTAGACTTGGTTTCTTTATTTTCAAACTTCAAGTCCAGTTGATCTAATTGAATACAACAGATATGTCCTTTAACATAACCAAGTTTTTAATACAACTATTTGTTATGCCAGTAATATTAAATGTTCAGTTTACCATACGGATTTAAAAATAATAATAATAAAAATGTATTTTCTTTAATTTCAGCGGAGAAAAAAGCGAATGTGTAGGTAAGTAATGCTTCATACATTTGATGTTTATAAGAATGAGAATTGAAAGTTATCCTAAAGTGAGCATAGACTCAACAATGCAATCATATTAACCGATCATCCATACACGATCCGATGATCGTATGATATCGTAATATGAATATAGTACCATAGCAATCTTTGTGTCTATGGTCACTATTAAAGGGGATCTGTGGTTCAAAATGTTTTTGTCTGAATATGTTTCTAAGTGTGCACTTACCCCTCTGGCACCTATTGGTCTTACTATTTCACTTAAACCCTCTTGATTTGTTGTCCATTTTTTAGGTTCTGGTTGCAGCCATGTTTGCAATGCCCATACTAGGCTTACTCTCTTCTGTTGTCTAGGTGCAATCAGCTCCACCTAGTGAATGTAGGCTGCTAAACTGCTGGGCTGAAATATTGGTGCAGTCCTTTCATATGCTGAGTCTCCCAGTAATTTACTATGCAGTTTCAAACACTTGTCTCTCACTGCTGTGGGCAGCTCTGCCCCCTTCCTCTGCCTGCTTAGATCTATACAAAGTTCTTCTATGCACAAGCTCCTTCCTTCCTGGCTAATCTCTCCCTGCTTTCTCTCCCCTTCCTCCCTCTGCCAGCTTTCATCTCTGCACCATTCCTTTATCACAGTTTATCACAGCTTGTAACCCGATCTCTATAGTACTAGTTATCAGCTCAGTGTCCATAGTAGTTCTATGCAGAGATCAGGTTACAAGCAGTGATAAACTATGATGAAGAAATGGTGCAGGGATGAAAGCTGGCAGAGGGAGAAAGGGGGAGAAAAAGCATGGAGAGACTAGCCGGGAAGGAAGGAGATTGTGCATAGAAGTACTGTATGTTGGGGGAAAAAACATGATTCGAAAACCTCCAAACTGTTGGAATCTGCACGGACACCGGGAGTACAAAAGACAATCCACCGTGAGGTAACAATTAAAAAGCCTTTATTTCCTGGACGCCTTACGCGTGTCCGAAACGCGTAAGGCATCCAGGAAATAAAGGCTTTTTAATTGTAACCTCACGGTGGATTGGTCTTTTGTACTCCTGGTGTCCGTGCAGATTCCAACAGTTTGGAGGTTTTTGAAGGCTTGCGACGGGCTTGGGCATCTTGCACCCGGGCCACAGAGACATATGGTAAGAGTCACCCATAACATGCTTTGATATATGTGTTTCCTAAAAAAATCCTCCGGATTCAGACACGTTCGTGCGAAGTAACGGGCCCAGGGTTTGCACACCTGTCATTGAGCATATAGAGTAAGCAGGTGTTAATCACCCTTATTAAATTGTTAATCGTGCTTATTTATTAATACAAGTTTTTTTCGAGCCCTATTATTATGTATAATTATCTGTTTGGAAAAAACATGATTGCAGCGCATGCAGTGTGGCCACCCACATTGACACACACTGCTCTGCGTTTCTCACGCGCAAACTTATCTCAAATCGTGAATGGAAGTGGGTGAGAAACGCACTAAATGTGGCCTAGCCCTAAAATATAATTTATCTTCCTATGTAATTCTAAACAAATATACACACCAGTGTGAACAAAGAAGTTTCACTACAGCAAGTGCTTCAGTTACTCAGAACCTCACCTCCTTTTATAATTTTTTTGTAAAGCTAGTTACAGGCCTGCAGTCACTCAGTGCCTTTTTCTGCCTAAGGCTGTGTACTAGCGAGCACTCCTCTGGGACAAATGACTGTTGGTCGCATGCTTTCCAAGCTTGTGGCTAGCTTTAAAAATAATTAAAGGGCAACTATAATGAACCATGACAATGCCTCCTTTTAATCTTTTAATACAGAGTAGAGAATTGAAATTGGGCATCAATTGGGCATGGGAAACAAATCTTTTGTTCATGTGGGGGGGGGGGGGTTGAGAGAAACAAATAATCTAATAAATAAATGCATTAAAAATGGTGGGAAGGAAGCTAATTTACGGTTCATGGGGGGGGGGGCAATCTAACATTTTGCTATGGGGCCCAGTGATTTCTGGCCCTTTAAATTGTTTGGTGGAGCGCTCAACTCCCAACTGGAGTATGGAATGTTTACCTGTGTCAGTTCGAGCCAGAACTGTTCAGCAGCAAGCTCTGTTGCAGGGGGGGACTCTTGGACTCTTTAGGGAGGGGACAGAAAAAGAAAGGAAAGGGAAGTGTGGTGACACACAGCTCAGGAGGAAGAAGGAGAAACAGGGAAAGTGAGTGTGTGCAGGAGATTCTACAGATCATCAGAAGTGCCAGCCAGGGGGGGGGGGCAATCTAACATTTTGCTATGGGGCCCAGTGATTTCTAGCTACGCCCCTGGTGGTACCAGATATAGTACAAAAGATCATGAGAGAAAAGTAGTTTTTTTGTTCAGTTTATTGTCAGACATTGGTAGACAGGCACATTACACAAAGAATGTGAATTGAACAGAAATTCAGTATAAACACAAAAGAATGTGAATTGAACAGGAATTCAATATAATATCTGATCTCCAGTAATATACAGGGTGCTAGTTGTTGTGACAGCAAAACAAATGAGAGTCTAGACAGAGTAGTTTGTGAATTACAAATTCTATACAGGATGAAAGTGACACTTGAACAATGAATGATGTATTATCCCACCCCAGCCAAGTAGTAGTCGTCTGTGATTTTAAATCACTTTTCCTACAAAGATGGGCAAACCTATAAGCTAACAAATATACATACATATATATAAATAGAGAGAGAGAGAGAGCAGGTGTAGGGTTGGGAAAAATGGTAAATACGATCTAAACACTGTATGCCTGATTAACTGCCCAACTGACTGCTTAAATTACGCCATATCCGGGGGAAAGGCGATGACTGTCACTCGCTGTTTAATCATGAATACAAACAGTTTATACAATTTTTTAACCGATTGATAAAAAACGACTTGATCATAATTTCAACCAATATTACGATCTAATGTTTGATTAGGAAAACGAAATTTTTTTTGACCAATCGATGTAAATATCGGATTGTATGTCGGATTGTGCATAAAATCGACCTAATGTATAGCCACCTTTACTCTGAGGTGTGTGTGTTGCATGCCTTCAATCCAGTATTTGATTTGCTCAGGTTCGCTATACCTCTTCCCTCTCTTAACTGGAATTACCATGCTAGGTAATCACTGAGGCAGTGTTGTAAGATTATATTTATCATTGTGCAATTCATAAATACCAACTGTCACCATTCCAGTAACCACAAACTGCACACAGCAGAAGAGTTTGAGAAGACACTTGATTGACAGCTGAAGTGTAAGATGGTTCAGATTGGATGAAATTGGGGGCAGACCAATAAATGATGCAGTGATCTTTGGGAAGAATTGTATTTGACAGTAATGCGCAATTTTTAAACATTATTTTTTTCAGTAAAGATGAATTTTAGGGGTAGGGCATATAATGCAGCTAATGTGGCATCTTCCCTCTGCCCCAGCAATAGGGATACAAGTGGGTATGCTCAAGTCACTGGTAAGGGGGCAGATTATTGGGTTCTGGTGATATTGGTCACAACTTACTGTAAGCAGGAATCATCACTGCATATGCTGTTGTAGGTTTGGATTGATGCAGCTAGAAGCATAAATATGTATTCATTTTTTAAAGGTTGAAGTGTGGTCTTTTTTTAATGGAGGGCATTTGTAATAAGCCCACAGTTCCACTGTATATAAAAATATAAAACCCTTTAAAGTGGCAAGTTCGCCCTTCAACAGTCAAACTTATCTTCAGCAGCATACACCACTCACCCCCAGACCCCCCCACCCCCCCAAAAAAAAATCATTGGTCTGCTATACTTACCCTTTTTCCAAAAGTCCCTTAAGTCTGCTTATTATTGTCATAGTTTTTGAACTCGCTCTTTAAGCTATCAGTAACAAAATTAACAATAACTATTGTTTTTGTGCCTTTCGTGGTAGGTTCAACAAAACAGCCTGCTTGGATGTAGCATTTTTAAATGGGTTGTTTATTGACATTACTTAAACTCATGATTACATAAACTGTTTTACTTTTTTCTCAGGCTGAAGCACAAGAGAAGGAAGATGAGGCAGAGGTCTAAGTAAAGATCCATGAAAAGCCTGCCATGTTGCCTATTCTTGTTTTGTTTCCTTAATGAATTATCTGCACAAATGTACGATAAATCATTTTATGCAAACTGTATGTTGATTTTTTTTGTATTAGTGATTTAACTTCGTTTCTACCACAGCTTTTCTTTTCAGTGAATAAAATTTTTTATATATTTTTTTTTTTAATTTGACATTCAAATTATATTGTTTCTAAAATCTACAAAGTGATTTATTTGGATTTTGCAAAAACCTTTGATACGGTACCTCATAAGTTTTTATGTAAGATGTAAGAAAGTTTAAGACCATAAAAAAGGGGTCTTGAACTTTCTATTTGTATTTGGATTGAGAACTGGCTTAAGGATAGATTACAAAGAGGTTATTACTGCAAAGTAACACAAATGCTAGTGTAGCACTCACCCCGTAAGGGTGGCTAGATCTTCTTTTTGTTTCTCCTTTGTACCAGTGGTGACACCCCACACCCCTAACACAGAACCCAAACACTCGCCAAGAGTACGATTTAAGTACACATTTAGAGGTTTGATATTTTATAACAAAGAAATATATTGTGATATCACAAAGATGCATTAACAAAAATGAACAATAATAGATATATAGGTAACTAGTGCCCTTGTACTGTATAGTCTACCCACTGGCCAGTGGTTCTATGGACTTGGGTCAGCCGGCGTTGGGGCCCTTTAAATTGTTTGGTGGAGCGCTCAACTCCCAACTGGAGTATTTGTAATCCACAAGAGGATGGCAATATAGGTTTTTTTCCAGAAAGGGGATCTCCAACCAAGGGTTTGAAACAGTGCATAGGAAATTAGTTAAAACTGCTCACCAGTCTGTTGTCCAGCACATGGTCCCTGTTCACAGTCTCTTCAGATGCAGGATTAGGCAACAGTTCACTCAGTTCAGTGTAAAGTTTAATGAAGCCTGGCTGGCACTTCTGATGATCTGTAGAATCTCCTGCACACACTCACTGTCCCTGTTTCTCCTATTTCCTCCTGAGCTGTGTGTCTCCACACTTCCCTTTCCTTTCTTTTTCTGTCCCCTCCCTAAAGAGTCCCCCCCTGCAACAGAGCTTGCTGCTGAACAGTTCTGGCTCAAACTGACACAGGTAAACATTCCCTAGTAGGGGCTACACTAGTTATTTGTTATACCATAAATTAGATCAAATAAGGAGTACAGAAGGACTTGGCCTCTTTTCTGCCTCTGTATAGAGCCCTTGTAAGGTATTGTTGAATCCAGTATAAGGGTTAATCAGTATTGTAAATAGTTAACCGCATCATCTTGAGTATACAGAAAGGATATAAATTAACAAGTACAGAGACTGGAAACTAATAACAGGAATGGAGAATAGGGAGTTGGGGTTGTTTTCCCTAGAAGAGGGGCATTTTCCAGGGGATGTGATAAATACTGCCAATTACAGACATCTAACCCTGCCAAATGTGGCTTCCGGGCAGGATGGGGAGAAGGGGACGGGGTAGTGTGATGTATAAAACATCATCAAAGAGGTGGAGTAAGGGAGTGGCCATGTCCCCCACCCCACCTACAGTCCCAAAGAGATTCTAGTGACCATTGACATGTTTTAGTCTAAGAAATGAAAACAATGGTAAGTATGATACAATTTTCAGTTTTCCTGTCCCCTTTCCTGTTACCACGCAGTGGTTACTATTGGAATATACCAAAGCAGTAATATATGAAAAGGGAGGGAAACAAAAAAAGAGACCTTCACAAACACAGTGAAACTGCTTGTTGTCCTGTTACATTTCAGTTTGCTTTATTCTATATATTTCATGGATTGCACTGTATGTCTTGTTTGGTAAATATGCTGTATTAGCCGAGCCGAGGCAGTGCCTGAGCCGAGGCAGTGCCTGAGCCGAGGCAGTGCCTGTGAGGGAGAAGAAGCAGTCCGGTCTCAGGAGCTGCGGGAGAAGGAGCTGTGTGAGGAGTCACCGAGCGCCACATGCAAGCTGCAAACAGAGGGAGAATGGCGGCCATACCAGAAGCTGTTCAGCAGTTGCTGCAACAAGCGGACTTCCTCCATGCAATGGCGAGCAGGGAACTTCATGCTGATACAGCAGAAGAGGAGAACCCAGAATCAGAAGAGGCAGCAAGTGTGGGACAGCCTAAGAAAAGAAGAAAGAGGAAGGGCTTACAGGACAGCAGCTGCATAACCAAACAAGTAAGGAGGAGGATGACACAAGGAGTTAACAGCATTGCCAGGAGAGCCCAGACCAGAGCACAAACCACAGCTCAATGGCCAACTACTCAGGTAAACCAAAGGGGAAGAGGAACTGTACAGCAGGATTCCCAGCTACAGGATGAAATAGAGCCCCCTCATCCTGAAATCTCAGGCACAGCAAACCCTGGTACAAGCTTGGGTACCGAACGGAGACGAGGAAGGTAATATAATTGAACATATTCCAGGGCTTAAAGAATGTTTATAAAATATGTACAGGGTGAAATTAACAAATCACTGAACAATGTGCAGCCAGTTAGTGAACAACCTAACATACCCCCTAGAAGCTCCTCGGCCGCTATAATTCCCTCTGGCACTGAGATGGGAACCACAGGCCACCCAAGCAGACACTTCTAGTTCTGCTGAACACAAACAAAGGCCAGTGCATTAGACAGAGGGAATATAGTTCACGAGGCGAACTTTAAAGATGTGGCAAGATGTAAAGGAATGCCATTAGGTTTACATTTAACTTACAGTATGAAAGAAAAAAGGGGAGTATATTGATTTGCTTTCCCTGCTCCTCGCCTCTAAAGAATTTTTTAACTAAGGAAAATTATAAAGAAAAAGAAATGGATAGGAGATGCCGTCGCAAGAAATTTCAATAACCGGATACAAGCCTTTTGTATTATGGCTAATGTTATCACATCAAAGTACCCTGAGTTAGCCCCGGGATTGTTTAAGCACATTGATATGGTCGTGGAAGCTTATTAAGCTTTCGGGGGCCTCTCATGGTTCTTTTATGATGACCGTTTTAGGCAAAAGAAGTCCATAAGGAAATGGAATGGGAGGAAAAAGATATAGATTTATGGCTAGGAATGTGCTTCTGAAGGTTTTCATTCATCCAGGTCATGGTATATCTGTTGTATTCAATTAGATCAACTGGACTTGAAGTTTAGTTCTTGAAGACGTTTCGCTAGTCATCTGACTGGCTTTCTCAATTCAGAATGACTGTGGCAAGAATCTGTGGCAATTATGCAGCATTGTACAGCACAGAAGAGCTAATTCCTCGGGTCAGGACTCAGCTGTGTACCTGCATCTTAAGGATAAAGGACATACCTTTGAAGAATGTAATGTCAACATATTGGCAAAGGAACGTGACTGGTTCAAGAGAGGTGTTAAGGAGCCTATTTATGTGACAATAAAGAAACCAAGCCTAAATAGAGGTGGGGGGGTTCGACATCAACTGTCTGCCATGTACAATGCTGTTTTTACACCTTACCCAGGGCGTTCCTATAACACCTCTTAGCCACTATGCAATCACGCCCTTAACACCTGGCTGTGATATGCTAATTGGGATTTTACAGGGTACATAATAGCCACAGATTCTTGTACAAGTCATTCTGAATTGAGAAAGCCAGTCGGATGACTAGCGAAACGTCTTCAAGAACTAAACTTCAAGTCCATCTAATTGAATACAACAGATATGGCTAGGAATGGTGTCACAGAGACTGTCATTACCAGCCCCACCTATAGCAAGCAGGCCTCTGCCCAACCAAACCAGACCCAATTTTTGCAGGGCCTTTAATAAAGGGTTGTGCAAATGGCACAATATGTGTTGTTTTCGACATGAATGTGCACTATGTGGAGGACAACACCCTTCATCATGATGTAACCCAAAAAATACTGGACGGCAATTTAAGCCAACTAACAGACCAGCTGGGGCGAGGTATGACAACGCCAGTGAAGCCAATTATTATCAAAAAAGTTCCTCATAGGTAAGGAAAAAGCCAACCTCTAGAACATTTAATGTAGGAATTTAAATTTGAAGAAAAAATGTCTTTGATCCATGTCTACCGATAGGGTGTAGCATATCCTGCTATTATTTTGAGCTTTTCGCTACGTTCTTGGAATGGGTGACCAAACAAATTTCCGGCTCTAACCTGTTAATACATTATTTAGATGACTTTCTTTTTATAGGCCCTCAAGGCACAAATACATGCGCCAAGTCTTTACGTTCATTTATGTTTTTATGTGACAAATTCGGGATCCCAGTAGCAGATGAAAAAACTGTTTTTCCAACAAGATTGTTTTTACGCATTAGAATAGATACAAATAAAATGGAATATAGATTGCCAAGTGATAAAAAGAGGAAGCTGTTAAACCTCATAGACTGGGCCCTGAAAGCAAAAAAATGAACAGTAAGGGAAATACAGTTGCCAGTCGGTCACCTTAACTTTGCAACCACGGTAGTCCCCATGGGTCGGATCTTCAACAGACGTCTCATAGATAGCATAGTTGGATGCGATAACCCCTCATGGCACAAGGGTGACCTAAGAATATGGCAGCAATTTTACTGCAACACAATGGCAACATGAAATGGCAGGAAGAATTTAAAGACACCTTACTGTTGTTCACAGATGCAGCCGCTTCAGCGGGGTGTGGGGGTTATCTCAGAAAAGATTGGTTTGCAGGAGCATGGCCACTTAATTGGGAGGGTAAAAGATGGATGAAGAATCTAGTGTTTTTAGAGATATTTCCTGTTTATTTTGCCCTGCACTTCTGGGGACATAAATTGGAAAAAAGGAGAATCATGCTAAACTCTGGGGTGGTCCAGGCAGTGAACACACATACTTCTAAATCAAAGGAGGTAGCAAAGGTTATACGACTGATTGTTTTAAAAACTCTTCTGAACAATATCTGGCTAAAGGCCCAACATATCCCAGGTCACCAAAACAAATTGGCTGACACACTCTCTCGGTTGCAGTTTCACAGATTTCGGGAGCTGGATGCGGGAGCCAAGGAGTTGGGAGAATATGTTCCAATCGACCTCTGGAATACTATTCAGCCAGAGTCAATGGGTTAATAAGGCAATCAGTCGCTGAAAAAACCTGGATAGCTTATAGCAGCAGCTGGGAACACTGGATTAAGTTTAAAGAGGGTTTGTCGAACTCTATCAGCATCACTGATGCCATTTGTATATATCTAATAGACCAATTTGACAGCGGCCTGGCAGTAGCAAGCATCTTAAAGCTGCAGGCGGGACTGTCATTTTTCTTTAAATTAAACTTCCAAGAGGATTATTGTAAATCCGCAGTAATAAAACAGTTAATAAAGGGCTTTCATCGGACCAGGCCTTCGAAGGAAGGAAGATGACCCATTACATTAATTATACTTGAAAAGCTAATTGATACACTCAAGATGATATGTTTTTTAGAATATGAATTTACTCTTTTTTCTGTGGCTTTTACACTCACATTTTTCCTAGCACTCAGGATTAGCGAAGTAGTATCGCAAACGAAGGGCGATCCAGGGGGACTTCAGTGGGAGAATGTAGCGCAAGTAGGTAACAGCTTGGGAATTTATATCACAAGGTCCAAACTAATCAGTACTAATCAGTGCCTCGCTTCTAATTTTAATGTGGTTGCTGAGAATTTTTTCTTACTGGTTCTTCTGTGTTTTTTTAATTTGTTAAAAACGGTTGATCTTGTTAGAAAATTGCGTAGATCATACGACGCTGGCTTTAAACTGAAGTTTGTGTCTAGAGCAGAAGAAAGCAATAATTCCATTGAAGGTTGGGAATTTGATGTTGATGAAAGACAGGTGCGAGACTGGAGAAAAATGACTGTGTTGGAGAAGATGCCAAAGTCAAAAAAGGCTCATCGTGGTTTAACAAGCTCACATGGGGCTCTAGAGACTGACTCGCATAAATGGCTTGTGGAATGTCGTCTAAATGGATACTGTGTAACACGCATAGGAAATTGAACATGTGCCCTTCAAATGGCTAAAGATGTGCATTATAAAACAGAGGGTATTGAGAAATTTGTTGCGTCAGCTGGATGGTGTACCCGCTTCATGAATCGTTTTGGACTCTACTTGGGACAAGAAAACAAGGAATTCACAAAAGTTACCACAAAATCTGGAAGAAAAGGTTATGTCATTCCATCAATTCATTATAAAACAAAGAAACTTTATAATTATGACCTTGGAAGTATCGGGAATATGGATGAGACAGCAATGACTTTTGATCTTCAAAGCAACAGGATCGTGGCATCCTTGGGAGAAAAAACTATTTTCCTTAGAACAACAGGGAAGGAAAAAAATCATTTCACAGTGGTTCTGCATGTTTGGCCAATGGAGTCAAGCTGCGGCCTGTTATTATATTTAAAAGGAAGATCTTGCCTAAAAATGCCAAATTCCCCCCGCGAATCACTGTCCGTCCACATGTTAAAGGCTGGATGGATGACCAAGGAACAAAAAAATGGCTAGAAGAGATTTGGAATGGACGACCAGAAGTAGCTTTAAAAAAAAAAACATCACTGCTAGCTTGGGATATGTTTAGAACCTATATATGTGAAGATGTCAAAACAATGGCCAAGTCATTTCAAACCACTTTGGCTGTTATTCCTGGTGGGCTTACATCTGTTTTACAGCCTCTGGATGTGTCTATAAAGAAACCTTTTAAAGTGTGCAAAAAATGTGGCACAAATGGATGTCGTCAGGTCAAGCAAAATTGATAAAAGGTGGAAATCTTATGAAGCCTGACATAGAATTAGTAGCGAAGTGGGTACGAGATGCATGGGAGGACATTCCAGAAGACATCATCAAGCGTGCTTTGCAGAAATGCGGTATAAGTAATGCCATGGATGGTAGCGAAGACAATGTTTTGTTTCAGCACTGCACCAGTGATGAAGATGATGGAGATATTGATGATGGTGATGATAATGTCTATGCAGATGACATTACACCAGCTCAATTTGAGGCACTATTTGGAGAAACTAAGTTAATGTGTTTTATGTTACGGTATATTGCAGTTCATTGAACTTTGGGTCCCCCAGTTAAAATTTTTACGGTACCATTACAGTACTAGTTTGCCATACCATAGTTAAGGGTACCGGTTATGTAGATGTTCCTACATACGGTAGTTTTGTGACTTTACATTATGCTGCTTAGTGCATATTGTTCTGAAGTGAAGGGACTACTGAACAAGTTGTTTTTATTTAAAATAAATACTTTAATGTACCTCCTGTTTATTCATGTTCATTTTCTAATCATATTTACTAATTACAGGTTTGCATTAGTGTTCATATTTTCTACCCTCGGTTTATACTCAGTCAATTATTTTTACTATTTTTTTCAGGTAAAAATAGGTACCCGGTTTATACTCGGTTGGTTTATACTCGAGTATATAAGGTACTATATTACTGTATTATTATATATACAGTTTCTGACAAAAGTCTTGTCGCCTGTGTATTTTGCAGTAACTCCTGCTATTAACCTGATTTTTAATTGATCAGAAATAGCTTATATGAAATAATTAATATTAAATGTACTGGTAAAAAATAGTTTCATTGAAAAAAGATTTATCAATTAATCAAGACAGAAAGGTCAAAATGTTGCAAGACAAAAGTGTAGTTGCCTATACAGAAAATGATCTACTTTACAGCCAATCCAAAAATATGTCAGCAAATGAAGTAGTGGTGCTGTGAGATCTAAATTTAATATCTTGTATGACTTCCATGAGCTTGAAGGACAACATCTATGCAGTTTGCCAAGGATTTATACAATTTATTGATGAAATCATCAGGAATAGCCAAGAAAACAGTCTTGCATGCCTCCCAGAGTACATCAATATTCTTTGGTTTCGTCCTTCATGCTTCCTCTTTCATCCTACTCCACATATGCTTAATGATGTTCATGTCAGGTGACTGGGCTGGCCAATCCTGGAGCATCTTGATCTTCAAGCCAACAAACGGTCCTCTCAAGCAGTTGTCTTGCGGGGTATGCCTGACCTGGGCTTGTCAAAAACTTCTTCAGTCTCTTCAAATCTTTTCTTTATCCTCTCAACTTGAGAGACATTGAAGGTGTGCGCTAGATCAGCAGTGGATTTGGTCTTCAGCCTCTTGATAATCAACACTTTAGTCTCAGGGTGAATCTTAGGCATGATTACAGAGGTCTATTTGCAGTTGATGCGAAGGTCTAGTGTACTGGGGTTCTTTTAATACACTCCTGACACCTAATTGATCCATTATTAGTCACAATAATGTGACTAATGGGTTAAGCCCATATGACAAGGTGACAACACTTATGTCTTTGCAAAAATTGACTCAATGGGCTTTACCAAGCTGTGAATATTAGAATACTTTTTTTTGTTTCGTTTTGCATTGAAACATTATTACAAAAGCTGTTTGGGGTAAAATGAAACATTTCTTGAAACAAAATCTGCATTAGAATTATTGTTAAGCGGAACTTCAGGTCTATTTGTACAAAAGCGACAAGACTTTTGTCAGAAACTGTACTGTGTATCTTGTTTGGTAAATATGCTGTATTAGTGTATTATTATATATATTGTATTACTGTATTATTATATATACTGTGTGTCTTGTTTGGCATATAGTCTGTATTAGTGTTACTTGTTGATGTCCATTTAAGTCATTATATCTGTTGTATTCAATTAGATCAACTGGACTTGAAGTTTGTCTTGAAGACGTTTTCTAGTCATCCGACTGGTTTCTCCATTCAGAATGACTTGTACAAGAATCTGTGGCAATTATACCCTGGAAAATCCCAATTAGCATTCACAGCCAGGTGAAAATGCTAATTGGGATTTTCCAGGGTACATAATTGCCACAGATTCTTGTACAAGTCATTCTGAATTGAGAAAGCCAGTCGGATGACTAGCGAAATGTCTTCAAGTCCAGTTGATCTAATTAAATACAATAGATATACCATGACCTGCATGAATGAGAAACTTTACAAGCATTTGAGTCACTGGTTTTGAATGTATAAGAAATTTTTTTTGGGGAGGGGCTAATTTATACTGTGTTATGCTCATATTGCTGGGTTAATGGTTTATTAATTGTGTTTAGCACTACAGCATTTGACTATGTGTGGCACATGGTTTATATAGTGTGGGTGAGGGTATAATATGCATGGGAGAATTGGATTGTGTGGGTGTGTGCCTTTGAGTGGCAGATGAGGTGTAGCAGCTCCTACAAATTGCAATATTTTCAAAGGCTTATATTTCGGGGACTATGAAGAATTCAAAGTAACTAAAGGTACCCTGGTGGTTGGGTTGGGATAAAAAACGTCTAATATACGCGTCTCAGCAAAAGAGCCCTATTCTTATGACGGCTCTTTTGCTGAAACGCCTAGATTAGACGTGTTTTATCTTAAGCTTCAATAAAAGCTAGGTTTTAAATATTTGAAAAAAGACCCGTGAGTGCCTTCGATTTACTTTGAAATATATATATATATATATATATATATATATATATATACCTAATGTAACAGATGGTGGAGCACTCGTGAGACTTTTTCAGCAAACCAAAAGTTTATTACACAACCAATGCGTTTTGGCCAGCTGCTGTGTCAGGCGAAACGCGTTGATTGTATATCTATACTTTGGAGGCACCGGGGCACCGAAGCTTAAGTGAGAGTGCGAGACCCATTGTTTATTTGTTTGTATATATATATATATATATATATATATATATATATATATATATATATATATATATATATATAGTCTTACCTGAATTGTTTAATTCAAACACCTGTTTGATGGCTGCAGTAGCCAAACGAAACACACCGTGTTTGTGAAGATACAGTGTCTATAAAATCTTTATACAGGGATATTTTAAACTTTTATTCAACAGTCATCAGCTTCCAGGGAAACTAAATAGGAAAAAAAACTGCAGGTCTGAGAATAGACCCAGGCAATCCTGACACAATGTGCAGTTCAACCTAAACAGCACAATTTTTTTTTTCCTATGGAAAGCTCGGGGTTGTGCTTTCTGTGATACAAACACCAAGTGTACAAACTTGCAAGTGGTTCAGGATCCATCTGCCACTCCCTTATGCCCATAGCTGTTAAGCCGTAGGGCTAAAGAGAGGCTACTTAGGTCCCTTCAGCTGGTAGGCATCAGGAATCTTCCCAAACTTGTCCTCCCTTTCTGCTCCCAGCTGCCACCTAAAGGTCCTAAAAAAGACCTAGGCAATCCCACCACAATTCATGAACAAACAGACATACATACCTACCCTTACCTATTCCACCTACCTGCTAGTTAGAATCTAGAGGGTCTAAGTGGAATAAACCTGCAGGTCTAAGAATAGACCCAGGCAATCCTGCCACAATGCATAATTCAAGCTGTAACAGCACAATTGGGCTATCAAGGACCCTAAACAATTTCAGGATAACATGCTAAGTTCATACTTATATACCACAGCAAGTTCCAGATTTACAGTCACTATAACGTTAGGACAGCACTGGATACTGATTAGCTTTATAAGTTAGGGAGAGGTGTAGTTAAAGGAGCTAAAAGCTCCCCACACTATTATAATAGTATTTCCCTAATAATCTAACACATAAACACATATTTCTCACTCCCAGAGAAATGGGCAAAGTATGCAAAGTACATGCAAAGTATATCATTTATAGCCTGTAGCTAAGGCATGTGTTTGGGACCTATCACATGTTTGAAAACTACAACTCCCAGGATTCTGTTTGCAGTAAGTTTCTTCTTAATGACCTGTAGCTAAGTCATGTTTCCAGATGTAATACAGCCTAATGATATAGAACAGTGGTACTGAAATTGTGACCTTTCACGTATTTAAAAACTACAAATCCCAGCATTCTGTTTGCAGTAAGTTTTTTCTTAATGTCTTGTAGCTAAGGCATGTGTCCAGATGTAATACAGCCTAATGGTATAGAGTAGGGGTGTTGGAAAGGTGACCTTTCACATGTTTGAAAACTACAACTCCCAGCATTCTCTATAAGCTGTTTCTTATAAATAAGTTTCTTATTTATGTCCATTAGTTAATGAATATACAGATGCAATGCAGCCCAATAATACAGAGCATATGTGTTTAACTTTTCACACGTTTAAAAACTACAACTCCCGACATTCCCTGGCTGCACAGAATGCTGGAAAATTTCATTTTCATACAACCTGTAATAAAGCCATTTTTCTGACATACAGACATTAAAAACCCACGGTTGTGCTTCAGCAATTCCTACCCAAGGACTCAAACTTGCAAGAGATCCATCTGCCCTTCCTTTGCTTCCATAGCTATTACACTATTGAAATAAAGAAGGATTATACAGGTTATTTTAGGAAGTAGGATTCATGAACCTTACTAAACGTTCCTTCCCTTGCCTATTCCACCTGACTGCCAGCTAGATTCTAGAGGGTTTAAGTAGAATAAACCTGCAGGTCTGACAATAGACCCAGGCAAACCTGCCACAATATGCAGTTCAATTGAAACAGCACTATTGGGCAACCTGAGGCCCCAAAACTAAAAGAACACTTTAAAAATCACCCCACAACTACTATCTCCCCGTTTAGGTGCAAAAGTAAGTTTGTCCCTCAGGGGTATAGATCAATTTATACAATTGATGAGACAAAATACTGACAAGACTAATCATAAGACATAAGTTTCCAATCTTACACTATCAGAGAAAGAAGCATTGAGATCCCTACAACAAGATTCTTCAATCATAATCAAGCCGGCTGACCAAGGGGGGTCCATAGTGATTATGAATTATACATTTTATAGAAAAAGCATGACGGACCACCTCTTTTTTTCCGGTACATATTTATGTTTGGACCAAGACCCCGCGTTTAAAATTTGGCAAATCTTAAAATTATGATGCAACAAGCACTATTGGCAAATTGGATTGACAAAAATACTTTTCAGTATAAAGTAGAGGAATGTCTTCGTAAACCCGTATTGTATGGACTGCCTAAAATACATAAAGACTCACAAAATCCACCAGACCTATTGGATCTGTCATCCACTTTCGCAGTATGTGAACTATTTTCTGAAACCATTGGTTCATAATTTAACTTCTTATGTGAAAGACACCTCTGACTTTCTCCTGAAACTACATGCAATCGGTCTGTTGAATCACAACTGGACAATTATTACAGCAGATATTTCTGCATTATACACTAATATAGATCACTCTAAAGGTTTGCATGCAATTGAATACTTTTTAACATCAAGAGAATGTAAAAAACCATCAAACAACTTCTTAATTGAATGTATGCAATTCATTCTATATAACAATTATTTCAAATTTGAAAATTACTTCTTTCTACAGCGAGTGGGGACTGCAATGGGCAGTCCCACAGCACCATCATTTGCAAACCTTTACATCGGATATCTAGAAGAAAAGTATATTTATACCAACGAGTTATATAAAAAGAATTGTTTCAAATTTTTCCGTTATATAGATGA
This sequence comes from Hymenochirus boettgeri, assembly GCA_019447015.1. Classification (NCBI taxonomy): domain Eukaryota; kingdom Metazoa; phylum Chordata; class Amphibia; order Anura; family Pipidae; genus Hymenochirus; species Hymenochirus boettgeri. The sequence goes on from CM033477.1 coordinate 88,952,509, forward strand.
TCTATTTATTGTATGGCAGGGTGACTCCAACAAAGCAGTAGAATTTATTGATTTCTGTAATTCGATTGATACGAATTGACATCACACGTATGGGTATTCGGACATCTACTTATACGAAACCAACAGATCGTAACTCATTACTGCATGGAAAAAGTTTTCATACAAAACACATAATACAGGGACTGCTGAAATCGCAGTTCATGCGTCTTAACAGAATCTGCTCAGTGAAGACAGGGATTCATAAATATTGGCCTATTCTAGAAGATGACAAAACCCTAGATCAGACAACTAGACGTAAACCACTTATGGTTTACAAAAAGGGATAATCTCTATAATTCGCTCATTCAAGCCGATCCCATATCGAAATATAAACAAAAACCTTTTGCCTTTTCACAAAAAAAACTGTTGTTATAAATGCTATAACTGCAATATGTGCAATTCCATCATTATGGGTAGCAATTTTATACACCCCTACTCTGGTAAAAAGTTTACAATGCGGAGGTACTTCAATTGTAATACAGAGTATTGCATCTACCTCTTAAAGTGCCCTTGCTCACTTATTTATGTCGGCCCTTTTAAGCGCACATTGCAACATCACAAAAGTGACATCTGAACAGCACTGGCTAAGCAAGGAGAAGGGAACTCCAAAAGCGAAATTCCACCTGTGGCTGCACATTTTTGCACCACGAGACATCAGGTATCTGAACTTAGAGGAATGGTGATAGACCACATACCTGTAGATAGTCAAGGTGGAGATAGAAATAACAGACTCCTGCAAAGAGAAGCTATGTGGATCTACAATTTAGATGCAATTCAGCCAAAAGGTTTAAATACAAATTTGGGCCTGTCCTGTTTTTTACCTAAACTCTGATATACTTATTTTCAAAAATTCAAAAACATATAAAAATAGTAGTATTCCTGTTGATATCAAAAAATTTGAGCCCTTAGATTATTTATGTGATTATTTTGACATTTTTTTAATTTTGAACATTATATATTATATATTTATACTAATATGGATGTTATTATTCACTACTAACATTTCAGTGTATTTGTATTTGGATATGTGTAATATGAGTTTTATCTAATTTAGGACTAGTACTTTAATTCTATGCGCTGATCACTTAGCACTTTTGTATATTGAATTATAGACATTGACCACTAGATGGCCATCTTATGCTGTTTGAATATTGTCTATATATAGCACATGCACTTTTGATTCTTCATAATTGTTTGTCTGAGGAAGGAACCACACTGGTTCCAAAACGCCAGGAGATCTCATGGGGCCAGAGCTACAGAGTCCCCTATACAGAAGGATGAATCCAGCAAGTTTGAAGATGTAAAGGTAGGCCCTGGGGGGGATAGAAAAAAATGAATCAGCCAAATTAATTTTTAAAGCTGCAGCTTCCCACTAACATTAAGTTTTTTTTACAGCATACATCCTTTAAGGCAGTAGGGATCATAATCCTTACCAAACTTTCCCTCACTTTCATATTCCACTTACCTGCTAACTATAATCCATAGAGTTTAAGCAGAATAAACCTGCAGATTAGAGGACAATCCCAGGCAATCCTGCCACAATGTGCAGTTTGATCTAAACAGCACCATTTGGCAACCTGAGACACTATACAGGATCCAGATTAACATGCTAGATTCATACTTATTAGTATTTCCAGATTTACAGTTGCTATGGGGTCTGGACAGCACAGGATACTGATTAACTTAAAAGATTTTAGTGAGGTACCCCCACCTCTCCCATAAAGTAGCTAAAAGCTTCCCACAGAGTATAAAATGAAGTATAGCCTTCTAATAACAGAAGGTACCTCACAACCCCATGGTATTAATATACAGTATGAATTGTGGGAAAAGGGGGAAAACTGACCTTTTCTCTAAGAATCCTGGGTAGTTTCAGAGACATGATAATAAGTTATTTTATCATTTACAAACATCACTTCCTGTCTAGTAAACAGAAACTTGATTGTCTTATTTCTTTCTATTGAGAAGGAAAGGGGGATTAAATGTGTGAATCTGAAGAAATTTTCATTGGCTAAGACTGTCACGTGTTTTACAAACAGAACATATTTGGGTGTAATACAGGAACTTCCTTACATTTCCTGTGTTGTCATGTACAATGCCTAAGATAATTTTTTGATTTGCTAACAGTTTAAGATCAGAACCTCATTGGATGTTAGTAAAATTCCACTTACTTTTAGTGTTTACATGGAGACCCTTTAGCAGTCATAGAGGTGTGGCTAAACCTATCATTTTGAGTTTTCCATTGAAACTTAGGGGTGTCAAGTAAAGTAAGCATGATCATTGTATATCATTTGTTTTGTAATTCAATAGTAAGTAGTAGTAATATACTTTGTATGGTGTTATTTGTTATAGTGATTTTAATTAAATAGTGATAATTACACACATACATATAGACCTTCCCTAAGTGTAATAGTGTTATATACCCCCACCTAAAAAACTCAATGCAATCTTCATAAAAATATAAATATATTTATATAATATATAAACGATACAAAGAAAAGATAATCAATGCACATTCATGGGTTCCATACAATAACATATTATCTGCACACTGGCATACATAACCGGAGCCATGGAAGTCCGAGGATCAGTGGGGCAGATGGACTTTGGTTTACAAGAAAGGATAAACTTTCTTGATGAAATATGCCAACATGGAGAAGGACTTCAAAGGTAGACTGTGAGATGAATTCTGAGGTCTATAGCCAGGACTCGTAGTGGTTTTTGCAGATGAAAAAGGGAAAGACCAAGTTGGGATGCAAAGGTTGAGTCAATGAAATTCCCTGCTGCCCCGGAATCAACAAAGGCCTGAGTGAAAAATCATTGAGAATTAAAGCAAATAGTGACTGGCAGGAAGAGTTTGAGTGGTTCACATCTAGTAGGAGACTTGAGATTACCTAGAAGGAGTTCTTAGCTTCTAGGTCCTGGAGTTTCCCGACTTCAAGGGTCAATTTTTGACAAAGTGCCCTTGTCCGGCATAATAAAGGCAAAGTCCATTCGTACGTCTATGAAGTTTTTCTTTGGCAGAAAGATGGGTGCTGCCAATCTGCATAGGCTTGTCTGCAGAAGGGACTAAGGGTGGAGAGGGTCGGACAGGATGTGTGAAGGTTTTAGGAGTGTTGTAGCGAGCGGTCGCTCACGGAAACGGGTGTCAATTTGGATACAGAGGGTGATCAGCTCTTTCAGAAGGACTGGCAATTCTCTAGAAACTAGGTAACCCTTAAGGCGGTCTGAAAGTCCCTGCATAAAAGCTGCAGTAAGTGCTTCGTTATTCTAGGAAGTCTCCACAGCAAGAGTACGAAATCCAATGGCATAATGTTCCACTGAATGAGAGCCTTGACAGAGTTGTATCAAGCGGGATGAAGCAGCCAAAGATCTTCCTGTAGTGTCAACTTTGCGGAACATATCCAAGAAGGCTGTAATATTTTTGATTATGGGATTGTATTTCTCCCATAAGGGGGAGGAAAATGAGATGGCTGAAGCTCAAATTGAATCCAGCACTGGTTTAAAAATCCTCGTCAGGCTTGGGCATTACCGTCAAAGCAGGAAGGTGAAGGCGATGTTCTCTATGGAGTGCTTGGTCGACAGGAACAGACGGCACTGTAGCTGGCGTAGGAACAGGAGCCGGGGGAAGTCAGGAACCAATGTATTGGGCCAACTGCCCTTGATGATGTTCAAATACGTTAATGCGTTTAGCCAATGCCTGGAGGGTTTTACCCAAATCTGCCAAGGTCTCCTCAGGCGTTCCCATGGCCAGATCGTACTGTAATAAATTGGCCGGGAGGCCGGGGTACTTACAGGTACGCTTTCAGGAGGAGTCCCAGAACTGAAGGTTATATACAGGTTATATACAGGAGCAGATGAGGCTGATGGGAATTGAATGCTGGAAGTGCTGCAGGGAACTGGATACCAAGATGCTGCTGGTACTGTATGCTGGATGGACTGCTGGGAACTGGCAAGGTAAGTGACTCCACAGGAACTGATAATGTAAGTATCTCAGGAACAAGCAAGGTAAGTTTCTGCTGGAACTGGCAAGGTAAGTAACACAGGAACAGGCAAGGTAAGTCTCTGCTTGAACTGGCAAGGTAAGTAACACAGGAACAGGCAAGGTAAGTCCCTGCTGGAACTGGCAAGGTACGTAACACAGGAACAGGCAAGGTAAGTCTCTGCTGGATGGAATTCGCTGGATGCAGGAGAGGTGAGTAACAGAGCCTGGGGTAGCATTGAGCTACGATCAGGCACCAGGGCCAGGAGGACAATGGCATTTGAACTCTCGTGCCACAAGCACGCCGGCATTGTAACATCATGACGTCTGCACTGCCGCCCGTCCGGAAGTGCAGAGCGGCGTGGGAGCGGAGCAGCAGGTAAGTTCCTGACAGTTTTAGTATACATTACTGTGATCACATGAATGAAAAGCCTTCCAACCACGTCAAGGTAACCCCAGTATTGAAGATCCTAACTTCTAACCTTTTTAGATCAATATTGCATTTCTAAAGTATAAGAAAATGCAAAAGTTTGCTAATCTTAATTAAAGTAAAGGATATACATTAGGACCTTCCAGACTGGGATTGGCCAGATCAGAACCACTTCCGCAAAAAGTAGTTGTAATTTAGCCTAAGGAGTGCTTCCACGGTCCTTCTATTGTATGCTTCCATGTGGTAATAGCTCCCATAACACGGCCTTTTAATTAGAGGTCCTATGCCTTTAATACAAAGCACTAGATGGACAGCCTCTTCCCTCATTTTAAAAAGAGAATTGGTTATTGGATCGCAGAGAGTGGTGGCCAAAGGGGCTACATCTATATGGACTAAAGTTCTATGCGGAGTGCCTCAGGGTTCTGTACTGGGGCCGCTTCTTTTTATTCTGTTTATAAATGACTTAGAATGTGGCATTGAGAGCAAGGTCTCTGTGTTTGCTGATGACACTAAACTATGCAGAGCTTTGTAAACTTCAAATGATGTGCAATTTCTGCAAGCAGACCTAGATAGATTATCAAAATGGGCAGCAAAATGGCAGATGAGATTCAATGTTGATAATTGTAAGGTAACACTGTGTTAAGGGAATCTTTAATGGAAAATGATTTGGGGGTTCTGGTAGATAACAGACTTAGCTGTAGCAAACAATGGGGCATATTTACAAAGGTTCGTTAAACTTTTTGCCTCCATTATTGCCGCCTTTTCGCTATTTATAAAGCATTAATAACCAGTGGTGAAAAGTCATTACCACTACATTTCACTTTTCACTGCGGTAACCGCTCAAGCATATTTATAAAATGGCGAAAAGTGTATTTTTGCGCTAAGTTCAGCCATTCTAATTCACCAAGTCTGAGGTGGTGAAAAAGCATAAGTGGCCATTTATTTAGCCTGCCAATGGGTCCATGGAGGTGTCAGTACATTGTGGAGTGTTTCTCAATACTAATAAGTACTCAGGGGGGTGTTAGACTATTTTCCAGCATTTACTGTAATATATTAATAAAATAAATATTTAAAAAATATATTTATTAATAAAATAAATATTTTTTGGACTCACGGCTGTATCGTAAATTCGATAACCATCGATAACCATCAAATTTACGGCCCTTTCACTAACCCTAGAATGTATCATTCAGTGACCCTCAAAAGTATCATTCGTTTTTGGTAACCCTCGAATGTATGGATAGTTTTCACTAACCCTAGAATGTTTCGTTCGCTAACCCTCGAATGTAGCCTTCGATTGTTAGTTCATCTAAAACATTCAAACTTTTCGAACTGTTACTCCCCATTGACTTTAATGGGTCCGTTTTCAAACTTTTGAACTTTTACTGAAGTTCAAAAGTTCGAAAACGGACCAAACTTTATGAAGTTCGGCCATGTCTAGTTATTTGAAAGGCGAATTTTCATCAAAGGTGAAAATTACGTAGCAAAAAGTAGCACTAATAATGCTGAAAACATGGCAAAAAGTTAAATTCAGCACAAATGATGGTAAATAGGTAATACTCCCTGGTGGAATTTTAAAGTAGTATCAAATTGGTTAATATACACTGAACACATTTGCATTTTTTTTAGCAAAAAATATGATAACTAGTGTAAGACTCACCCAGGTGAACTTTCTCTTTTTTATTAATAGGACAAATTTTTTAGTATTGCTTATTTTCAACAAACTGCAGCTAATTATCAAACCAGTTACATTATTTTGGGGACATACCATAGTGCTGTGTAAGAAATAGTCATGTTAATGGAACATTCCAGTAAGTAATGATGTTTGACGAAAATTCTGGTAACACTGCAAAAAATTCAAAAGGGAGAAAAAGTGACAAAAAGGCGAATTTTCACCTATTTATAAATAGCTTTAAAGGACAATTATACTTACTATTTCCCCGATCCACTCCTGCAAAGTACCCAAGGTGAGGACCTAAAATGCTAAGTCCTCACCTCTGGGTACTTTACAAAAGTCCTGCACTACTTACTTGTAATCTCCCTCATTGCTCCGGTCCGATCCTCCCCACTGGCAGAGCGCGTCTTCCCATTGGCTGTTTTAGAGACCTGTCACTCAAAGTGCCAATGGGGAGAATCGGACCGGAGCGAAGAGGGAGATTACAAGTAAGTAGTGCAGGACTTTTGTAAAGTACACAGAGGTGAGGACTTAGTGTTTTAGGTCCTCACCCTGGGTACTTTGCAGGAGTGAGGGGAAAGAAATGAGGGGGAGGTGAGTATAATTGTCCTTTAAATTTCCAAAATTTTAAAAAATAACTCTGAAATTTCACCTTCTCTGGTGTGGTATTTCTCTTTTCCCCGCGATACCAGACTTAATGCTATGAATTAGGCAATATTACCATGACATAAAATAATGTAATCACAGGGGTGCTTACATGGGTATGTACTGTTTCATGGACTTTGGATTTACGGTCATGTAAAACAGACGCCCAACAAACCTGTGAGTACGTTTTAAAGCTATACTAAGGAGCAAAGTGGACCGTCACATGGATACAGCTAGGTCAATTAACTTTGTCTAACATGCAAGGATTGGGCATAATGGAGTAACATACTTACCTGTAACACTCTCGTTATGGAGTCTCTTAGTGCATTATATTCCTGTCCCCATCCAACACATATACTTAGGTGTTGGCTGGTATACAGGACCGGGATTGCACAAATTGATGTTAGTTTTGGACATTTTACAACCACAACGTTTAGTAGTAGTGGATTCTTTTAAATTTTAATGTCGGTATAAGCTTAGGGTATGTGGGGTGCTGTAACTTTGTATCTAGGGTGCTGTCTGTCTACTTTATGAATAATAAAGATTTTGTTATTTCCTAGTATGTTGGCTTGTTGAAACCTAGGCTGATAGGCGGAGTGCGTGCAGTTTAATAATATTCGGGAAATCCTCCTTATAAGGGTGGAATAGTTACCCGTCTAGATTGGGTCCTCCATATGCCATGAGTGCTGCTTGAGTTACTTTCGGGAACCTCTTAGTCCCATTCTTTCTAAAAAATATTACTATGACACATTGCCCTAGCGTTACTTTTCCACGAAAACAAGTGTTTTATAAATAAGGTGAAAATATCTCTCTTTGTCATTGCGATGTCCTGCGAAAGAGAAAATAGCGATCATTTGTAAATATGACCCAATGTCAGGCAGCAACGGCTAGAGCTAGCAAGATATTGTCTTGTATAAAGAGGGGAATAGATTCAAGAGAAAAAAATATTATTCTCCCTCTTTACAAGGTACTGGTAAGGCCTCATTTGGTGTATACAGTGCAGTTTTGGAATCTTATATACAAAAGAGCAACTAAATAATAAAGGGAATGGAGAGGCTTGACTATGCAGGCAGATTATACAAGTTGGGGCTGTTTACACTAGAGAAGCGATGTTTATCGTAGGGATATGATCACTTTATACAAATATATTAATGGGCCATACAATAAACTCTATGGTGCATTGTTTACTAACAGGTCACGTGGACAGGCACGTGGACATCCTTTAAGGTTGGAAGAAAAGAAGTTTCATCTTCAGGTTAGGAAAGGTTTCTTTACAGTGAGAACGGTGAAACTGTGGAACTGTCTTCCAGCAGAAGTGGTAATGGCAAGTTCATTGAATAGCTTTAAAAGTGGGCTAGATAAGTTTCTAAAACTATATAATATTGAGAACTACTGTTATTAATATATATACTGTAGTTCTGGTTGGTACAGGGATACTATATAATATTGAGAATTACTGGTATTAATACATACACTGTAGTTCCGGTTGGTACAGGGATACTATATAATATTGAGAATTACTGGTATTAATACATATACTGTAGTTCATATACTGTAGTTCTGGTTGGAAGGGGGAGACTATAGAATATTGAGAATTACTGGTATTAATACATATACTGTAGTTCTGGATGGTACAGGGATACTATATATTATTGAGAATTACTGGTATTAATACATATACTGTAGTTCTGGTTGGTACGGGGATACTATGTAATATTGAGAATTACTGGTATTAATACATATACTGTAGTTCTGGTTGGTACGGAGATACTATATAATATTGAGAATTACTGGGAGTCAGGAAGGAATTCCCCACCCACCCTTTTTTTTAGCTGATTTTTTTTTTGCCTTCCTCTGGTTCAACTGTCAGGGAAAGGCTACACTGTGCCGCAAACACAATTGCACACGGCATTGCATATGATTTTGTGTGTGTTTTTGATGAGTTCGCATCGCATCCGAAAACTGCGCGATTGCAATGATCGGGAAAAAACGCGTGCACAAACTCATCGAAATGAGTTCTGGTTTATCAAGGGATACTTTCTGATAGCCGTTTGGAGTCAGGAAGGAATTCCCCCCAGCTGGGTTTTTTTTTTGCCTTTCTCAGGATTAACTGTTAGGGCACGGCCACACTGCAGCGCAATCGCATGGAATCGCGTGTGATTTTGTTGCATTAGCGCGTGCGTTGTCGTGTTTTCAATGATTTGAAAAAAACGCAAGTGTAGACGGAGAAAAATCGCAGCAGGGTGGCCTAGCCCTTAGGTAGGGTTAAAAAGGAGGATGAAAAGGTTGGACATATGTTTTTATTCAACCTCAATTACTATGTCATGCATGTTCGCCTCTGCTCTGCTGGCTGCATATTTTGGTTGTTTATCTCAGGCAGTGCTCTCTCCAAGCTGCGTGCACAAAAAATCTACAGGAATATAATATATTCCTGTTGACTATATATATAAATATGCGGTGTGTAGGGCACACAATTTCAATATTCTACGCACACAATTTTAAATTAGAGGGAACATTGATATCAGGTTAGATTGTGTGTTGGGCAATCACTCCATTCACCATGATGGCAGCACACAGGTCAGATCACATCCCCCATTAAAGGACAACTTCACTCACCAAAACCTTGTTCCACTGTTGGAAAGTACCCAGGGTTAGGTCCTAAACTCCTCACCCCTGGGTTCACTTCATAACTCTAGATTTACTTGCCTAAAGTTTTCTTCGGTGCTCCAATCCTGAAGTCCATTGGTGAATTGGCCAATGAGGAGACACACTCTGAAAGAAGCTGGATCACAACATGGAAGTGGGAGCTGAGCGCCAAAGGAAACTTTAGGTAAGTAAATTGTTCTTTAAATTATACATGAATGAAAAGGGGTTAAAAATAAAAGGGGTGGTTCGTTAAAGTGTTTTTTCCGGGTCCTGAAATGAATGTATACGAAGTCTCATAAAAATGTCCCATCCATTCGGAAGTTTTTCTAGATCATCATCTATATATAAAAGCAATGTATGCATATAAGTTATATATGGGTAGCACGTTTGGTGGTGGGAGTATGGGATTAACCCAAGTGAATGGAGAAGGGATAAGAGTGATGTATGTGTCTTACCTAGCTATTAAGCCAAATATATATAGTCCAGTGCCCTCATCTGGTTTAATTTCAAAAATGCTTTTAATTGGCCATGAAACAAACTGGCAACGTTTTGGCCCTGACTGTGATATGCTGCTTAAAGGGCATCTATAGTGAAAAAAACACATTGCCCCTTTGCAAAGTTAAATTCATGTACTCTGTGCTGGCTTAATCCTATATCTGTCACTGACTCTGTTTAACCACGGTGTCAGATCTATGTGCAGCATTCCCCCCTTCTCCCTCCCCTCTGTTACCTCCTCCATGTCTCAGCTCCGGCTAACCGACAAGCTTTTTATGTGCAGTAGGAGTTAAAAGTTCAACATCCGGAAAAACACACCCACGCACAGTGGCCAATAGAAAGTAAGCTGTCCTGGAGACACGGAAGAAGGAGATCAGTACAGTTTACGATCTCTCACTTTGTGACCCATCATCAATCAGTGAAGTCTATCAAGAAGGGGGGTCAAGTGCAGCCTTATATCTAACATCAAAGCTACCTTTCTCCCCCTGCTAATGCTGTTATCTCTATGTTTATTACAGAGCAGGGAGGGGGGATCAAGTCACAGGGATTTGATTGACAGTCCAAGTAGGAGTAGAGGAATGCAATCACGTATTCTTCTAACTGGTGTATCTCAGGACAGAGAGGGAATCTGAAAAAAGTGAAGACACTCTGGGGGTTGTAGGGAATTCTAGAACACATGGAAAGAAAGAAAAAAAAGTTCATTTTCCCACTATAGATGCCCTTTAAACCTTTATTCTTAATTACTTTCAGGTGCGGTGCAAGGGAGGACCTGCAATTTAGGACTGATGCTTGGATACGGCCTTGGAGGGACGCATCAGCTTAAAGGACAACTATACTGTTAAAATTAACTTTTTATAAATGAAAAGCACCTGGAGCAAGGAGATAGGATTGATTATTCCTACCTTCCAATAATGTTTTGTTGAGGAGATACAGCACATAGAGTTTTCATCTGCCAAGTTTTGGCCCTGGGCCATTCTATATAAAAGATAGAGCTGAAGCATACAGGAAGACTGACAGAAGCAGTTTTCTTTGTCCTGCTGCTCCTCATAGAATGGATATTGGGAGCGAAAAAGCACCAATCCTACCTCCCTGCCTCAGGTATTTATTTTAATTGTTTTTGAAAAAAAACTTTATACGCACTAGTTTCCCTTTAAGCATATTTGTACAAACTATGTAACTACTTTAACTTTTTGTTTTAATGTAGCCTTTTCTATAATATAGAAATTGCCAGTCCTCCTTTGCACTGCACCTGAAAGTTATTTAGAATAAAGGTTTGAGCTGCATATCATTGTATTTGTATATAAGGGCAATATGGCTAGGCTCTATTGTATGCTTTACTCCCTGTGTAAATGTATTCCCTGCCCCTTTAAGGCAGTCTAGATAGAAAGGTGTATAAGCTTTGTAAGCTCCAATGATTCCCTGGAAGAGGTCATACTAAATAAAGAGAGAAGTAGGTATGGTCTTTTTCCTTTCAGGGATTGTATTCTTCTCACTAGGTTAGGACTGATGCTTGGATACTGCTTTCTTGGAGGGGCACACCACCTTAAGCATTTTAGTACAAACTATGTAACTAAAGGTATCCATTTTAACTTTAATGCAGGCGATTACCCTTCAGTACTTGCATATATGTTTAATTCTTTATATACACATATATAACTTGCAAAGACAAGTTCACTTACAATATGTATCTACAGTATGCAAGTACCTTTACACATAAATGATTACACGATACTAAATATTGTAAATTCTGGTCCGCTACTTTATTATTTTACCTTTATAAATACTACAATTTATTAAATGTCATTAGATCATTAAGTTGTTATACAAGTTGCAGTAATAGAAAACAGAAATAAACAGCCGCTTTAATTCAAATAATTTACAGTAACAATCCGTACAAGTGCTTAAAATTAACCTAAACGATAGGAACAGTGGTTAAACAACATTTGCTCTAATTCCATAGTTTGTTATAAAGCAGTTGCATTAAATACATGGAATGCATTAGTATAAGAATGTATGGTTAGTGACGTATAGCTTTTTGCAGTACCCTAGAGCTGATTTGAACTAAAATTTTCATCCTCCCATCCTCTTTTGGGGTCTTGTTTTCTACAGTTTAGACAGACAGCTGTAGTCAGGAATCTGTTTTACTCCTATATTAAAGATTTTATTGAAGCAACAAAATAAATAAAATATAAAATGTACAATATTTAAAATAAAAAGAATACGGATAGTTTAAGATTTTTCTGGGAAATAAGCATACAAAACTAAAAATACTGTTTAATAGGTTTGATGACAAATTATTTATGTTTGAGAAATAATCTTATACCAACCAGCAGGAAATCAAGTGTAAATATCATTGAATATAGAATGATATTCTAATGAATTTAGTATCTGTATAGATTGGGGGTTTAAACAAATTGCTTGGGAAAATAATTATTGTGTATTTATGTATGGATGCATCATGTCATATTTAATATAAATTAAAAAAATAGTATTAATTTTCGATTGTCAGTTTATCCCTTATCATCAGTAATCAGAACTGTCTTTGAAACAATAACTTTGGGTTCCAAGTTTACCAGCCCTACAGTTATCTCAAAATAAATACTGTAAAAGCTTCTAGTATTTTTGAGAGATCAGCTATTTTTATGTAGTCAGCCTTTATATATGTTACTCATATTACATTTGGCAGGACACAACCTACTTAATCGATAATGATGTATAAGAGATTATTTGGAACAGTGGTGGTCAGAAAAAAAATCTGTATGCTGATGGTTAAATGTGAAGTATCTATGGACACAAACCAATTGTATGGGGTAACACTTTTGATGCAATATTTGTAGATGGCATAGTCAGTATCTAGGGAAACCCATGTGATCACAGATACTAAAGATAAAAACCCTATGAAAATACATAATATTTCAAAATATGCTGTACAAGTTCTTATTTTTTTCTGTGCCATTAGCAACCATTAAAGTACAAGTGAGGACTTAGGATTTTATCTTTGGAGTAGCATCTCCATAAATAGTTTGTTACAGTTTTCATGTAATAACAGAAAGAAGCACTTTCTTTTATCATCGCCATTAGCAGTGCTAAGTGTCCGTGCTTTAAGACTAACATAAGAAGCATTTTCTCTTATTGTGGCCATTAGCAGTGCTTTGAGGCTACTTCCACATGAGCAGTCACAATTTCCCAATCGGCTATCTGGTGGCAACCACTAGTGAGAAGCAACGCATTATCAAACATTTACAATGAGATGTAATAAAAGTTCTTATTGTTAAAAATGGTGCTAATTTTCTCCCAACCAATCAGATGTTAGCTTTCAAAGGTAAATAACATCTGATTGGTTGGGGCAAAATTAGAACATTTTATAGAACTTTTATAAGAACTTTTATTACATCTCCCTGATTGTGTAAAATCTTTAGACACTTTTTTAATACTTTATTTAATACTGTTGCAAACATAAATCCTTTGGATACAAAAATAAATGTATGTACGAGACATACCATACAGTCATTGAACCCTGGTTAAAGTTCCTATGTTAATCGGTGATTTATCAACATTTTATACCCTAGCCTTAAAAAAAAAAAAAAAAAAAAATTAGAAACAAGAAACAGTGAAAAGGGAGAACAGTGTAGTTCCAATGAACACGCCAGTGCCTTCTGTGCAGTAAGTAAGGTAGACGTTGAATCTAAACGTCAGGAAATTAAATTCTGTTCTGATTACCGTAAATACTTCCAACTAAATATAATCCTGATGTTTGGCTACTCTTGTTAAATAAAAATGTGTTTATTTCTCTTCCAGTTTCTAAATCTCTGTGAATATTTTATTTTTAAGAAAGAGATAGATAATTGTGCCAGTAGCAGAGAAACCAAACATATGTGTTTTTTGGCTGTTTTCAAACAGATAAACTGAAGGTCAACTGCTGTCTGAGTCATGAGTCCTTACTCCTCCTCTAGCTTCCTATTGATAGAAATGTTCTTTAAGCTCTCCATAAGGTAGAAATCTGGCACAGGTTATGTATTGATAATTTATTTATTTACTGCATCATATAGATCACTATTAAAATACCTCCATGGGGTCGTATTCAGAATTAAAGTATAAAGCACTGGCTTTTCCCATACAAAACACTTATACACTTCTTCACATTTAATAACTGGAGCATGAAAAAACACAGTTAAATGATTCTGACATCCCTGTACTTTCACAGAGAAACTAATTTATATTGTTCTTTTGTGGGTAATGGGTGAATAAATATTTTTCTTCTGGTCTATAGTACATTTCATGGATATGGTAAATCTGAATGAAAATCAATTACATTAAATGTAGAATTGATAAAACTGATTGTCAGCTTGGAAATTTCAGATGATAATCTGACAGGGTTTTTAAGATATTTCAGATGATTTGTGTTCAGTCGTATCAACAAGCATGTATACCTGTTGGATTACTAGACTGAAGAACTAAACATGAAGAATTCAGCATTGTTTGTCAAATTTCCTATGAATATAAGTAAACTTCTGTATGGCTAGCTTCACTGTCAAAACAGGCAAGTGGAGTCTACTATGGTGCCAACAGGCCAACATTAGAAAACGCAGAATGCTTTAGATAAAGGTGACTAGTGTAGTGCTTTATACTTATTTAACAGAAGTTGGGATGCCGATTGTTTCCCATGCACAATACCAGGAAATTTCAGGTACACATTATTTTCAGGAGTTCGCTGCTTGGCAGGAAACAATGCTTCCTGAAAGATTTTAAACCCTACCCTTAATTACTTTTTTTTTTAGGATTAAAAATGTTAACATCAAGAATAATTTATCTCCAATGTGCAGTTAGTATAAAATAGAATTCTGACACTGAATAATTTAAGTTCTATTAAGAAAGGAAACATTCATTATTTTTATGGATGTTATAATTTGAAGAAACCCACGGAACACATCCTTATTATAAACAAACTGCACAAACACGGAGATATTAATAACCAAATTAGAGCACTGTATAAGGCCTCTAATCTATATGTAGATATAATTACAGACAAGTTATTTATCCCATAATAATTGAAAAAAAGGATGAGGATTATTGGTTGGATTATTAAAACAGATATTAAATCTAAAATAATTACACAAAAAAACATCTATTTTTCCTTATTTTTAAGAAACGAAAACAACAAAACAAATTAACTGTAGATTATGACCTGTTCTTCCTGACTAGTAAATGTCTGCCAGCTAAAACACTAATTCAGTGTAAAACTTATTTTCTAAATTAGCCAAAACTCTTTGGAAACAGTAAGTCTTGTCATATTTGTTTATTTTATATACAGTATAATATAATATATATATATATATATATATACACTAACTTATATATATGTGTGTGTGTGTGTATGATCACATAATACAGGAAATCTGCACTCACAGGATTTAAATTACTTAAAAAATGATTACTTATCCATTCTTTACAACAGACCTTAAGTGCAACTTCATAACTTCAGCTTGTCTTCAGGTGGTGTAAAAAAAAAAAACCTATGAACGTAATAAACTTTTTTTGAACCACTTTAATTTCCTGCGAGTGCAAAGTTCATACATCTTGTGATTGAATATATGGACTAACAAGGCTGGCGCGTCACTCCTGATATATGTGGAAATGGAATTAGAAAAGGAATTGTGCACTTTAACAAGGACAGATACTGCATCTAACCTTTTACAGTATTTTGGAGGCTTGTCTCCACTTAACTTTGGAGGCCTATCAGACTGGAACGTCACCAGTGTACATGCTGGTGCACTGCTTCATTAATACCTCCAAATGTTTTCTATCAGCCATGGGAGGAGTTTTATGTTCCATAGGCATAAACATTTGAATGAAAGGAGACAATCTTGTTATAAATGTCTTTTTTAGCCATTTGTTTGTTCTCAAAAGAAGATAAAAATACAACAAGAAAACACATCTTTTAAAGGTGCCTTCAATATTGCAACTGGAAATATTTACTAAAACTATAGAATTTTAATTTAGGGAACGGCTGCACAGCAGTCGCACACAATCTCTTGCATTCCATCAACATACAATACTGTAGTGTTTCAGTACACAAACATATAAAATGGAAAAATCCATATTCAAGTGAAAACAATCTTCTTGTTCTACATATATAAAGTATATACAATCTCCATCCTTATAGTACAATATTCAATTTTGATTTAACAGAGGTAAATAAGGAGGAGTAAGACATTATGCCAAATATCACCCCCTTTAAAGAGACTTGCTAAATGATTTCTCCAGTGTGTCAGCAATTTCCTCCCAAGCCTGTCCAGTGATCAGGGACCATCAGGAAATATTTGTCCATTGCTTCACAGAATCGTGTTCGATAGAGTTCAGGAGATACGACTGTTGGCATTTTCCCTGTTTACAAGAAAAAAATGTTGTTTTCTGTTCATTAAGTATTTCCTAAACAACACTTTCTTTCCAGCATTTTACACTTTAGATTTGCTTTTTATAATTGTACACAAAAGTGAATGCATGTACAATATTATTTATAAAGCGCCACTTGGCAGTGCATGTCAGGTTCCATATTCATTAAATATTTCATCTCTTTAGTACAACTGCTGCAAACACTGTGTTAACCACTATGTTTGCAAGCACTAATTATTATAAAAGATGCACGGGACAGGTAATCAATGGCATGTATGTTTTACCCAGATTCCTTTCATTTGGTTAAAGGGCATGTCCACCTGGGAGTTGTAGTTTCCAACCACCTATAGTAGAAAGGTATTGGGGGTTACTGTATGGCATACTGTCCTCCCAGCCCCCCCCTCCCTGCTCACTTACCGTACCTGGTCTTCAGTCTTCATCTCTCTGCGCGCTGCGCGCTCGCTCTGTGCAGAGCCACAGTTCCCAGTATTGCTTCGCGGCTGCGCGATCACGTCATCCCGCCAGCGTGCACGATGTCATCATCGCGCACCCGTGAAGAACTACTGGGAACTGCCGGCCTGACTCGCGGCTGCTTCTGGACTGAAGGGAAGTTTACTATTGACTCGAGTATAAGCCGAGGCAAGGTTTTTAGGTTGATTTTTAAACCTAAAAACCTCGGCTTATACTCGAGTATATATGGTAAACCCGATCTAAATCACAGATCAAACACCTTGCATTATCAATTGATGGGTTCATTAGAACATATTCAGTTTCTGTTTGATAAACTGCTCGATATTCCCAATCTATTGAATGGAAGGGGTCAATCAAAAAATGATCAATCTATGTATGGCCTGCCTTAAGGTTCGTACATGAGTGCGATTGCGGGTCCCGACCTGCGACGCACGATGTGTACGAAAGTCCGTTTCGGCCGATAATCAGCCTGTGTATGGGCACTTTATCGGGCGAAATGGCTGTTCGGTTGGGGATCGTTGCCCGACTGACCGTGCGGATCTCCGAACGAACAGCCAATAATGTGCCCATACGCGGGCCGATTATCGACAGAAACGGACGTTCATACACATCGTGCGTCCGGGTCAGGACGAAGCTTTAGTCTACTCAAAATTGTCTTATCTAAAGTGTAGGAGGAGGGTAAGGATCGCCAACTGAGGCAACACCAGTTAAATATAAACCTGTTGTTCAGTGTTTAATTATTTAATCTGGATTGCATGTTAATGAAAGGTGCCCATACAATGTAAGCTTACTTTCCCACATTCCCCCTTTGTTTGTATGATGTCAGAGGAACCACCTGATATTTTTGCAACTGACTTTGCTATCGCAAAATCAATGGGAAGCGGTGAAAAGTAAGCCGCTAGCAGTTTTAGTATGTCTTAAGAATTTATTAGAACGCTGATCAACCATCACATGTATTAAATGTCTCAATAGTGTATGGCCAGATAAGATCCATCACTATATTTTACAGTTCTATCTAGCATAGAAGTGGCTCTGCAGTGATCATAAAACAGTGGATTTAGTTACATTACATTAAAATGCTGTAAGTGCTTAATCATGCATCATAAATATTGATAAAAATGCATACTGTATATTGCATTGGTAAGTTTTAATATTTCATGTCTTCTCAATCTTATACAGTATATTTAAAACAAACAAGTACATAATCCATACACCGCAGGGCTTTTACTCCTTAGTTCAGATTTGCCCCTCTATGGAGAGGCCGGACTACCAAAGGAAAATGCACTTGCAAAGTGCGTTTCGCTATTGGTCAGGCTGCAGGACTGAAGCAGGACGTAGATTGAGGTGGGCGCACAAAGGTAAGTATTAAAGTTTGTGTGGATTATACAGGCTGATCAAGGGGTTCAACTGTCCCGAAAAACAAAAGGAGCATGGCTAAAGGAAGCATAATTGTCCTTAAAGATTCAATGATAACAGAAAACCTGTTTGAAAGTAATAATTATTTAATTTATTGTACTAAAGTGAATAGGTTGGACTTGATGGACATATGTCTTTATACAACCTCAATTACTATGTTACTATGTACGTATTAATTCCTTATATAGCCCTGGCCATATTCCACTGATTTTTTATTTTATCTATTCACCTCCAGCTCTATACTAAAGAAATTACTGTACACACACGCAATCACAGCCTCTCAATATGTCTTTTGATTGTAGAAGGAACTCAGAGATCCCGGAGTAAACCAGTGTAATAACAAGGAGAACATACATACTGTGGGAGTTATAGCCACAGTACTTGTATAAACTAGTTCAATGTTGCTTCAAAACTTATCCTGCCTATGAAAAAGTGATTTCCGCATAAAGATTGACCAACTACAGCCTTGAAATGTGAGACTACAGCGACTGTGAAGTTCCAAGTATATAAAGCAAAAAGGAATATCTCCCCTGCTGGAGGCTGTGTGGTTCAAACAATTTCAGTAAAGAAAACCTACTATTAAAAAACACTATGAATTAGCCCAAGTACATAATTACCCTAATCACAGACTGCAGGTGCAGGCTTTGTAGCTTCCACAATGTCACATACTCAATATTATAAAGCTAAACTTCAGAAATTCATAATTTTTAAAAGAGTAACTGTGGTCCAAAAATGACTTTAGGTATATTGACATTGAATGGAAATCGATTAAATATTTTTTGGAACTAACTTCCTGATCAGTAATTTCTTTATATCTTATGGGTGTGCAGCACACAGAGAGGCGGTTGATGGGCTCATTTTAAAGGTAGGAACCTAGCCTTTCCTTTAAAATAAACTTGTTGGAGACACAGTTCCCTTAAGTACTCTGGTTACAAGATTTTATATTTAAAATGTGTTGCAGTGTCTGTGCCCTTGCCTAAATTGTCTACATTGTAGAGTGAAAAAAGAACTAGTAACTATAAATTATGCATTTCTTTATAGATTATATCATAACATCCAAATGGGTAAAACAGAAGATAGTCTCTTGTGTGGGGTATGCACATGATGCATCACGCCTTAGCCAATCACAGTAATTGCCCTTAATACACCAAGATTTATGATTGTGTTCGATTGCAGTATACTTTTACACAATGTAACCTTTGCAAATGAAAGGCATACCCTTTCATTATATATAAAAACATGTATAATATTTTATAGTTACTTTAACCAAGTACCCTCAATCAAATTCTGCAGTGATGTAAAGTATTATCCTGACAAATTGTTCTTTTTTTCAAATTGCACTCCATGTGCTTTGATGCAGCCAGAATGAGTTCTTTCATCTACTATTATTTTTAAACAAAAATATTATATAATATACTACTGGCAGCTAAATCTTGTTGTTTGTATCCTAGTTACCATTAATAAGGGTGAAATGCACGCAGATGGGCTAAAATGCATAATAAGCTTTGATTATAACATTTAATTTCAGTCTGAAATAAAATGTACTTAGTCATTAATTAAAATGTTACAATGTTACATCTTCCCATTTCAATCAATTAGGGATAGGCCCCACTATGTACAAAATGTGTGCGATCCTATCTGTTTTTTGGATTGCAATTTGCGCATCACACGAATATCACAATAACATGGTAATCGCATGTCAATGCCTTATTACCAGCGCTGTGCTGCATTTTAACTCATGAGAAAAACATTTTGGTGCAATCGCATGCATGTCATTTAACATTATTTAAATAAATAATGGAAATGCGTTTTTTAACACACAAAATGGAGGAGCATCCTACCGCTCGGTACAGTGGACCAACTTTTTTTGGAGACAATTGACTTTGATTACAATAACACACATAGGGGTGAAGAAAACAGGACAGAACAAAATCAGTATTCAGGACGTTTATTGTGGTTTAGGATAATGATTTGTTAAGATCATTACAGGTTGTGAGATCACCTAAACCTAACCTAACTTTGTAAGCAACAGTAATCCAGTAAGGCAGGTTTCACACTAGGGTTAAGTAACGCTGTGATGTTGTGCGATGTTCCCGCCTGAACGCATAGCTCTGTCCATTGATTTCAATGGCACCACTATGCAATAACATAGCAAATGTTGCAAACAGTGCGTTGCCAGTCACAAACTATCGCAGCTCTTATGTGTGAATGGTACAGTTGACTCCTACAACCAAAGCGTTTTCAAGCGATGTCAACGCTTTAACATTACACCAACACATTCCCTAGTGTGAACGAGCTCTAAGTGTCTATAATAAGGAATCCCTGCTTTTTCAAAGTGATCTAGTTGTAGTTATCATACAGTGTTGCAATCGCTGAAAAAGTTTAAATAGGCTTACCCTGGCCACCTAAAATTCCAGTTGACTTAACAACCATTTCAAGTTTTTTGTCCATGTGAAGGTCCTTAGTAATCTGTGGGAAAAAATGGAAAAGTATTGCAGATGGAGAAAAGTCATGTTTATCCTTATTACCATAATAATTCTGACATTAATACAATAATATAAAAAGAAGTAAATTAGTTTCTTCACACGCAACATATATTAGAACAAAATGTAATTTCTTATGTGGAATGGCAAAAGGTAGAACTATCTGCCTACATTTTACGGTATCTCTACTCTCACAATAAGTTACAAGTCAATTAGTTTAAGTGGCCTACAATCACTCACACAAAAAATATACTACTTATGAAATGAATTCAGAACCATAATAGAGAAATTATAAATAATTGTCTCATTTCTGAAGTTTGGAATGTATCTCTCCCATAGTTTTTGAACTAGTGGCATATCGTAAAATGAAGAGGAAGGAATCCTGTGGAAGAGTTCCCAATAAAACAATGAAACAAATGTGATCTGAACAAAACACAATGATTATTTAAAAACTGGTCTTGACTTATCGACATAATTGCCTTTATGTTCTTTCTGGACAGCAAAAGGTTAAACTTGGCATATCTTTCATTTAATCTAAAGTTTAAATCTAAACAATGAACTAGAAAGGGAAAGTTTAAGTATAAACATCGAATTTGGCTTGAAAGACTGCATTTGGAAGGGAATTTGTGTGTTTGTGCTGCAGATTTATAACTCATAATGACAATGAAGAGGACATTTTTTAACTTACCCTTTTTAATATGTCACATGCATTAAAAGTAGGTCAGGTGGTGTGTGTGTATTCATATCAGGTTGGGGGATAAAATACTAACTTTTTGATGATTGGTCAAAATGTGTTTTTACTATAGTTACCCTTTAAATATGGCTGCCATGGAAATGGAAGGTGGGTCAGGTTGGAAGTTAAAAAAACAAACTTTTGGGTGTTACAAAAACAAACTTTTTGATGATGGTTAAAATTAGTTGTTAAAAAACAATGGGTGTTAAAAAAAACAAAACTTTTGATGATGGTTTAAAATTAGTTTTTTTGACTTTAGTTACCCTTTAATTATGGCTGCAACAGTAATGGAGAGGTAGGTTAGTAGGTGTTATACTGTATTACGTTGGGGGTTAAAAATACAAACTTTTTGATGTTATTGATAAAAATTTGCTTTTTTGACTTTAGTTACCCTTTAAGTATGGCTGCCACAGATAATGTATAAGTAGATCAGTAGTGTGTGGTACCTGGGTCTGGTTAGAGGGTATGGGTTTTTTGTGTTTACAACTATAAAACTATCTTTTATTGAGGAAAATCAAATGAGTTTTTTTGACTTGTTTACCCTTTAAATATGGCTCCGTGGGAATGGAAAGGTAGGTCAGTAGTGGGTGTACCTGGGTCTGTGTGGGTATCACCATTTGTATTTATGACCATGAAACAAACAGTTTCGAATATCCACAATTGAGATTGTTACCACTTTAGTCTATGGGGAAAAATGTCCCGAAATTCGCAGATAACGCCGTAACGCTTCTGCAGATTCTTTGCTAGAAGATAGCACATTCTCCTATATGCTCCGCATGTCTGTACCGAATTTCATGTCTCTATCTCAAAAAACTGTGGGAGGAGATACAGTCCAAAAAAAGCTGAAGAATAAAACGTAAGAAGAAAGAAGAAGAAGAAGAAACAGAAAGAACAGTAATTTAGCTTTTTCAAGCCAAATTAACTAGGCTCTGACTGAAAGGCTTAAAACAAGAATAGTGCTGACTGGTCTTGTTGTACAATTCTGGCTGAGTCTGTGCATTAGCACTGTGTATTTGGGAATAAACAGAACAGCTTTAGCCTACTTATTCAGAAAGGAGCTAGACAGAAAAGAAAACAGATGCTTAGGCTGTATCCTGCAGCTAAATTTGAATATACTACCTCCTAGTCCATTAGCTAGAAAGCAAAGGAAAGAGCAAGCATGACTTAACAGTAAAAGGAACATAAAAGATCTTGGATAGTGTCTGCCAACTGAAGCTGATAAACACTACCATGTCTTGCTCAGTAAAAAAAGATTTTAACTTAAGGTCCATACACACCGTGGTTGCAGGGCCGCCGCAATGCATAACTGTAGGATGAACGGCTGTTTTTCGCCGAGAATCATTTAAGAGGGAGTTCAGTGTTAAATACAAAGAAAAAGTGCATTATTTTTTCTCCTAATGACTGTAACCTGCCCATTTCAGCATTTTTTTTTTCTCGGGGTTGTGGGTGTAGTGGGGTTTGTATAAAAAAAAATGAAGCAAGCAGGAAAGGACAGAGACAAAAGAAAGGAGGATGCACAAAGAAGAAAAAAAAAAAAAAATGTGTATATGATACCCCCCCTACCCTCCACCCGACACGTTTTTATAACCCGGTAGAGAGTATTGGGTATAGTGTATTTATATAAAAAACAAAAAAAAAATTAGCTCGGGTTTATTGCGATCGCGACATGTTATAATAAAAAAAAAAGAGAAAAACAAGAAGTAAAGACCCACAGGAAAGCAAAGAAAGAAAGGAACCGAACGAAAAAGACAAGACCGACCGACCCCGTCTCGGCTCCATCTTTAGGCATATCGAACGTCAGCACCCCCTTTACTAGCGCCCCCTTTCTACCACCTGACACTCACGTCATGCCCATACATTCTACTGTATCACTCTACCCCAGCCACCCTCCCCCACCTTATCCCCCAAACACCCGAAGTGCCCATCTGTTTCGCCCCCCCAAATCGGCGCTTTATTTTTTTGGTTATGACCATTCCTCCCCCCTGGCCTTCTGGGGAAAGGGAATATTCCTTGGAATTCAAGATATTTCAGGGATCCAGCCTACACACCCCATCTCCTGTAGTCATCTTAAGCCACGGTTGATCGTGCCCGACCGGCGGGGAGGGGAGGCGCCCACTCTGTCCCATTGTCACGCGTAATTAACTATACAAATGATAGAAATCCCAAATTCTGCCTATGTGCTTTCCCCATGTCCCACTGGGTCCCAATCTGCTGTCATGACAGTTGAGATTTATCAGGATTGCCCGCCACCCCGCTGTTGGACCCCTCCCCCCTTGCGTCTCACCCCCCGCTGGGACCTGCCGTTTCCTACACCTGGTCGGCACCCCACGTTGACATCCCTGACTCCTGACTTCCAGCCTAGGAACCGTCCACTCTATCGCTGCGTATATCAGGCTGGCCCCGTAGCCCCTGGCCCATGCTAGGGCCCCCCTGGCGTACCGTCCCTTCACATGTCGCCCTTGGAAAAAAAACAGAGAAAATAGTCTTACAAGTTACGTTTAACCCCTCATAGTCATGTAGCAAAATCAAGGTTGAGATTAAGTCCCCATGCCCTGGACCTCGACCCCTTTGACCCTCCCTAGCCTGAAGAATGGGACTCGGAACCCTGACAATGACCTGATCGAAGCGATCGTGTTAGGTGCTGTTGCTCTGTCGACGGTTGTGGTTGGGACTACTCTTCAGCGGCAGAACGGCAGACCTTCGCCGCTCCCCAGCCGCAACCGAGCTGCCCAGAGCGGCGGGCCGGCAACGAGTCGCGGAAAGGGTTGGCGTACCAACCCCCCCCCCACCAGGCACTTTCCTTCCAGCACGAGCGTCCGTTGGTCATTCGAGCTGTGCTATTATAGGGGGCACCCCAAGGACATCAGCACACCGGACAGCGCCAGTTTAACACTCAGACTCAGCTCCCATTAACCTCGGTCTCCAGTGTCCCAGCACAGCCCGTCTCGTTTATTGCTCCGCCATCGCTGGGGTCCATCCCATGCAGCGTGGGGGCCTTTGACTCCACAAGGTGACGCGATCAGCTGGAGGGTGCCGGAGGGCGGGTGCTGCCTGCCCGTGCTGGCGGGTCAGTTGTGTGAGACTAGGGAGGACACGATACAAAGGTAGTCACAGGCCTGAGAAGGGTCCGGAGGTCATGGGCCAGTGACAGGGACCGTTCCCCATCAAAACCAGGGGACCATCCCAGTGGACAAGCCCAATGGGGACAATCTAGAAACCGATTCAAAGGCTCCCCCTACCAGTGGCCCGGACCTACCACGGACAAGTCCACTCTACAGCCCATCAAGGGTCACATGATGTAAAGAAATCGGGATCCGATGGCCGGTAAGACCTGCAGATCCGACGCCAGGACCGGGTTGGGGAGAAGTTAATTGGGGGAGACCTTTCCCTTGTCCACTCTGTAACCCTGTCCCCAACTGTCCCTAGGTCCCCATCCTGTCCTCCTGCGTCTCTCCTGTCCCCCGGTCCATACCTGTCCCCGCATGTCCCCATGTCCCCCTACGTCCCCTGGTCTCCTCCGTCCCGTGGTCCCCTCACATGTCCCTCTTGGCCCCCTCGTCCCACATACCTGTCCCCTCCTGCCCCAATGGCGATTCAGGGCAGTCGACGTTCCTGTCGGCCTGGTCTGTATGGGAGCTCCTCATGCATGACTGTTGAAGTTGGTGATTTGTTCGACAAACGAAAAGGGGTTGTGCTGGTGAACCCACCCTGGGCACCCGGCGTCGCACTAGCTCTCCCCCCCAGCCCATTGCCACTCGGGTCTGAGTCATCCCCATAAAACCTCTCTCCCCTCTGCCCCCCCTCTTCTGATCTACCACCCCTTGACTTGCTTTTCTATCTGGTAACCTTTTCTACCCCCCCCCCCCCCCCTCCCTGCTGGCTCACCCCCCCAGAGCACCTCCGGCAGCCCTCCTTGTGTTACGATCATGCCTCGCAGGGCCCCATGTACTTGGTCTTCTATCATCTCCTATATCACTCAATAAAATATATTATAAAGTGGGTCTACTATATATTTTGTCAGATATGGTGATATATCTATAAGGGATCTAAAAATACGTCTATATAATTATGTATCTCCAATATCTATATATAATCTAAATACTATCATGATATCTTAATATAAATAGCTCTACTGTATCTTAAGCCTATATCTATCCCCATCTATGTTCAGAGAAATATCTAGATGTCTCTATAATATAAATATATAAGCATCGATATAATATGTCTATATAATATAAGTATCTTTACTATATAGTTATCAGTCTCTCTAATATAATATATTAAGGCACTCATAATAATATTTATACTCTATGTCCTTGAGCGGGTCCATCTTATTGTAGTTGTGGCATTTCCCACCCCCCCCACCCACACACCACCAACACACCACCCCCACCGCTTTTCCCCAAACATTTCACTCCCCAGGCCCAATTTGCGTGCGTAGTTGGGGTGGGGCAATTATGAAATCCACGAGACCCAGCTGGGTGCCCATACCCCCCGTGCCCCCTCCCCCCCTAACTCATTGCTTAAATGGCGCTATACCCCCTTCTATCTCTCTGCACTTTATTTGTAATTTAGCTTCCATTTGTTTTTGTTTCCTACTTTCTTCTCTCTGTTTCATCACTTTTCTTCCCTTGTGTGTCTCTCTTCTCTCTGTAAGTTTTCTGTTATTTGCAGTGTCCAGCCTCATGGTCCTTCCGCACCCCACTCTTTGTTCGTCACGCATGAAATTACTGATTATCCGAACCATTGCACCTTCTGTAATCTAGTCCCCTCCCCCTTGCTGAGTCTCCATCGCTGGGTTGGTCCGAATTCTAGTGGCCCCGCCCCCCCCCCCCCGGCCTTTTGAACTGTCCAGTCGTCTTTTAGTTCAGAGATGAGCGCTTGGTTCGGTCTCTTTACCTTAAAGATTTTTCCTCAATAGCGAAGCGAAATTGTTGTTTTGCAGAGCCTTTCGCTAGCTTTCCCCCGGTCCCCTCTCTGCCCTAACTGTTCTTGTTACCCTTCGTTCTCCTGTGCCTGTCCACTCCGGTACAGGCGCTTTAGGTGTAGGAGCGTGTGCGGTGAGGTGGGTGTTTATCTACCGCCACGCCAACTGCTATACTTGAATATTTACAGCACTCAGTAGACATCATAGCTTTAATGGGGCATGATCTTCCCATCTCTACTCTGCCTTGTCCCCTTTTTTCCACAGCTCTCCTTTTCCACTTAATCTCTGTCTAATATTTTTTTCAAAACAGACCACATGCGTCCTAATACAATGAGTTGTAGTAAATTGTTATTTATTACAATTTCCCAAAACTAAATTTACATTTGGCCAGTACCTTAATATGCAGATGGGTTATGGTTCTGTGTGTTACTGTAAATGTTCTTGTATGGGGCCTCTTACAATGTATTGATGGTTTGATGTCACGAGTCAATGTAGTTTGGGTTCTGTTTGAATTCCTACATCTAGTGTACACCCTCAGTCACTTGAATGGGGAAGTAGAATATTCCTGTTCTATCTTACTAGCAAATCTTTTTGCACAGCACCCCCTGGATGTTTGTTATCATGGAAACCCATTCCATAAGGCCCCTCTAGGGAAATCGTGTAGATGATATTTGATCTGCACAGACAAGTTTATGTGTGGGCTATGACTAAATCATCAGATTAATGGGATATGGTGTAATTACGGATACGAAGAGAGGGGGCGAGAGCAAACAGGAAAGTTTAGTATGTTTGGTTGCTTGATGTACATACCATGAGCGGACTAGCTTTAACTTAGAAAGTTCCTGTGCAGTTGGTCTTCCCTTAATGGCTAGCATGTCCAAGTTTGTTTTTTCAAAGATTGACGTTTATTAATGAAACATTTGAGAGGATATATTTCCTGCATTGCATTTAATCCGGAATATAAATATGGAGTTATTGTACACACATGTAGGCGGTATTTCATAAGGGACTATCCAGGCCTAACCCCCCTTTGTACACAGAGGTATAGTTTTGAATAGAAAAATCCTATTGTGTCTTGATAATTTTTGGTAAATGATATGAGATTGACTTAACTGCTATCTCTTATCTAAACAGAGGAGATAAGTTAATAAAGTCTCTTCCCGTTGAGCGGTTTGACACCGCGAGGTACCTGATTTTCGAATTCTAACGAGCAAAGGGCCCCCATTCATACTGGCACTGCAACTGGTTAGATTTACCGGGTTGAGTTGGGATTTTATATATTTATATAACTAGTCCTTTTTTAATTAAAACGCCTTATTTTACAGTGTACAAACTGCCTATCATCTGTATGTCAGATAGTTTATCCTTTGTCTTGTACATGTCTAATTATTTACCGTGTCTGTAAAGTTGCCCCACCAAATATTCCCAGTTCATGTTTAGAGTATAATTAAAACTATCTACGCAGAATCGGCTAAATTTGTCTGTCATGTCTTGTTTTTTCTTAGCCTTTAAGCACCCACCTCAGAGAGCTTTTTCAGACGCCAAGGTCGCACGTTGTTTTTTTTGGGCGGGGGGTTTCTACTGTCCCAATTGTAGGACAGACTGGACATTGATAGTGTGTACTGTCGTAATGATGTATGTAAGATGTTGAAAAAGTTTTCATTTAAACGCATTGGTCCATAACCCAGGTTAAGGTTGACTGCAAAACAACCACCAGACAAAAAAAAAACTAACGAGGGTCCATGCCAGGCATGTTAGCCTATGTTGTATCTATTCTTCATTTGTTTTCCCTAGGCGGTAATCATTTTGTGTCAGTCGATAGCTTACAGTCATTAACGACAGCACAATATCTCTCAAAGTCCAGTATACATGTAATCTTCCAACGCCTCTAATCTGTCATTCAAAATTAAAATTTAGTTTTGTGTGTGCACCAAAGTCAGCACTTCAATTGCGATAAGCTCACCGCGTATAATTCATATTAAGCCCCTCTGGTTTAGGTGGGTCATGTTCACTTTATAATGGGGGGGGGGCTGTTGGGTGTTCCAACCAGTTGGCCCATTCCCTAGAGGGATTTTCTGTGTCCCTTCTGTCTCAATTCTGATACGCAAACCACCTGAGTGTGTCTGATTACACCGCGACACACCCACGGATTCAGTCATAAGCTTATTAAATTCCCTCGGGCCGATTAAAGCCTTGATCTGTAATGATGGACATTATACGCTTATGCTACTGTCATACCCAAGATGTTTATGGCTGTGGACTCTAGAAATTATAAAAGGTCCGATGGCAATCTCACTTTATGGGCATGTACAACAGCAATGCAAACTGATTCCAGGTAATCTAGTGGTGCCAGATTTGGATAGGATGATAGAAACCCATGATTCTGTTGGTTGTGAAACAGACCGCAGTGACTTGTGATTGCAAATTGTGGCTGACTTACTAAATGGCCCAGGTTAATTTTTAACATGCTTCATTTTATTCCACTCTTAGTTTTACCGGTCCTAATGTTGGCCTTATAGTTGTTCTTCACACGTTTCGGTGGTAATATTTAAAAAAATTTTGTTTCTAGCATTGTCTTAAACTTTATTTAATATGGGTGTATACAAGTGGTATGGCCGTTTAATCATATTAAATAACTGGTACATGTGGAAGTAAACATAATGGCAGGTTTGCAACACAACAAATTCAGAAAAATAACACCACTGTAACCAAAAATAACACAAATCTTTACATGGAGAAACTGATTTTAACTGTTGGCTGGTCAAAAACTGCCCAATCCAGTGTGAAACAGGGTCACCTTGCATAACACAATACTGGTTTAACAATAGTCAATATTAAGCAACACTGCACATTCCCTCAATAATGCTACCGAAATACTGATCTGTTAAATACGAATATAGCTCCTTAAACAAGAACCACCTCCTACTTAAATAAGGATCTCAGTCCTTAAATAAGCATATCAGTCTTAAATGTCCACAATACACTACTTAAATATAGTATCAATCCCAGTCTTAACTCAAGACAACAATGCTCCCTAAGTCAACATCAGTAACATAGTAAAGCATTGTCAAGCCTAAGTCATTAAGGTTGCATAAATGGACCGAGTCATCAAGTCAGTACCTCTTTCCCTTATTTTGGTTTTTGATAACCCACGCTAACAGTTGATTCCAGAGGCCGGCACAACACACCAGCTAAAAAAGGGGGGAAAAAAATTCCTTCCTGACTCCAAACGGAATCGGATATCCGTGGATAACCAGTTATATGCATTAATTAACCCGTAATTCTCAATATTGATTTGTTTAGAACTTAACTACCAGGCTTTTTAAGCGTTTTCATGAACTGGCCAATTACCACTCTGCTGAAGAACAGTTCCACAGTTCACCGTTCTCAACGTAAAGGAACCTTTCCTAACCTGAAGACTGAACCTTCTTTTCTTCCAACCTTAAAGGATGTCCGAGTCCTTAGATAGACACTGATTAGTGAACAATGCACAGAGAGTTGTGTAGGCCCCATAATATATTTGTTATAAGTATAATATCCCCACGTAAACCGCTTCTCCATGAAAACAGCCTCAAACTTGTCTAATCTGCCGCAGATATTCAAGCCCTCATTCCCTCTTATTATTTAGCCTTTTGAATTCAGTGTCCCATTTTTGTATATAAGCGTTCCAAACTGCACCGATCATCCAAAATGGGCCTACCAGTACTGTTAAAGAGGGAGAATAATATTCTTTTCTCTTGAATGTAATTCCCCTCTTATACAAGAAACAATATCTTGCTAGCTCTAGCTGTTCTATGGCATGTTTGTCAAAGCTAAGTCTGTTACTACAAGACCCCCAAATCTTTTTCCATTTCAGATGCACTTACACACAGAGTTAGTTATGGGGTAGGTGGCACAGGGATTATAATCCCAACGCCACTCACCTTACTTTATCAACATTGAATCTCACTTTGCCATTCTGCCTGACCCATTTTGATAATCTATCAGGATCTGCTTGCGCTTGGCAGCACTGCACATCATTTGAAGTTTCCAAAAGCTCTTGCATAATTTAGGTCATCAGAAACACACGAGACCTTGCTGTCTCAATGCCCCATTCTAAGTCATTCTATAAACGATTAAATCAGAAGCGGCCCAGTACAGAACCTCTGAGGAACTCCGACTTAAGAAATTGCGCCCCACCTAGATGTAGCTCCCATTAACCAGCACTCTCTGTTGGGGTCCACAAAAAGTTCTCTAATCCATGAACAAATGTTTTCTTCAAGGCCAACAGTCCTCAGTTTCCTACATTAGTCGCCTAGGGCACAGTAACAGGCTTTGCAAATCCCAACTCCAAAGAAGAAACCTCTCCTTAAATAACACTACAGATCCTTCGAATATGACACTAATCAATAACAATCTTTAATGGTTATCCGTTAAATTAAAAATAGAGCTCTAAATAGCCCAATAAGGAGCGAATGTTAGCAATCCGAGATATTAAAAGATACCCTGCTTATAAATTTGTCCCTTACAAATGTGAGTAAAGGGTTGGCAATGAAATGGTATTAAGAAAGCCATTGTAAAAATTGCAAAACTAAGAAAATGAGACTTGTCTGTAACCGGAGCCACTACTGTGGATTACTGACAAACCGAATGGGTCCTAAGTCAGAAACTCTTTGCTTCTTGCTGTGGATACAGACGTGTCTTCAAATATTTCTATATTATTTGACGAGGCCTAGAGATATTAACAGTCTAATGCAATGTTGTGATGATTGTTGGCACTACTGATTCCATGAAGCACTCGTGGCGCAATGTGTTCATACATTTCAGTATGCCAATAACAGGGTATGCAAAATATTTCTAAATGAGTGGTAAATCCATGCAACTCAATTTTTAATTGTAGGTAAACAATGGACTGTTTCAAATGCAATTGGTAGCTTCACCATTTTCCATGCAATAACATGTAAATATTTTGTTACTGTTGAAGAAAAGCTTATGCATTTTCCATTAACATTTAAAAAAATAAAAGGACTGGGGCAGGGAGTTAGGATTAGTTATTCCCACCTCCAAATATTGGTTGGTTTAGCAACGCAAATACCGTTTTCATCTGCAGCCGGGCAGAAGCCAATTTTTTTGTGCTTGCCGCTCTCCTAAAAATGATATTGGGAGGTAACAAGTATGTATGTATAATTTATTTATAAAGCGCCACATGGGTATGCAGCGCTGGTACATATACATACCTACAGGGAGATTCAATAGAGTTCTTATCGTTTAAAAATGGGGCTACTTTGCCCAACCAATCAGATCTTATTTAACATTTATAGCTACATCTGATTTGGTCTGGGAAAATTAGCACCCATTTTAACACCGAGAAAGAATTTTGATTGAATAACCTGAGAGTATTTCAACAAGGGGTACTAAGTGCAAGCAAATTATACAGCTCCAAAAATTTAACATTTTCATCCCATAGGTTAATTAAGAATATACATATAAATTATGGACAACTGATAAATTGCCAGCATGCCTTGACATTAGCGAATGAGATGCTGCCTGAAGAGCGTTACAAACTAGTGGGTGCGACACATACATTTGTTGTGCTGGTGCTCAGAAAGATAGGTAAAGTATAGATTTGAAAGTTTTAATGGATTCACCTGGGAATGAGAGAGGGGGAGGAGAGTTCAAAAGGTAGGGAGCAGTAGCAGCAGAGGAAGATTGGTTGAAGAAGGGAGGAAGCAGTGTTTGTTGAGGGTTATGTGGAGAAGAGGAAGGAGTTGTGAGGAATAGAGGGCATGCAGGAACTAAGAGACAAGAGAGAAGAAGGTAAGGACAGTGCAGTAGAGTAAAGGGATTTTCAAGGTTACAGAAGGGTCTGAATATGCATTCTGATTGACAGGAGCCACCCTATGGATGAAGTGTGGGTTTGCAGGGGTTTCTAGTGGGCTTGTATAATGGATTTCTTCGATTTTTTTGGGTATCTTTTCTTAAAGGAAGCTTTTTTTGTCCTCTCATTGGAGGAGCGTGAGATGCTCCAAGTAGCCGAGTAAAGATAGATGGAGAGAACGAGAGAGACAGGGGGGAGTCCAGTGCAGAATGTCTACAGTAGTCAATACGGGATATTAAAGGCTGCTGAGTTATTTTAGCGAGCAAGGAAAGGGTGGATCTTGCCATATTGAGAAGGAGAAAATGATGTCCTAGTGACATGTTAATGTGTGATGGATGAAAGAGAGGAGTCAAAGATGTACTCCAAGCAGGCGTGCATGAGATTCCTGGGTAATGCACATTATGGTAATAGAGTGGAGATGGAGACGGGTGGGATAGTTCAGTTTAGGGGGGAAATGATTAATCAGTTTTCATGATTGAGTGTTAGGCGGCGATCCCAGGAACGGATAGTAGACAGTAGATATTTTAGAGATTAGGATTGAACTCAAGAACCATTTTTCTCCAGAGCGATCGGTGCGAGGGCGCACGCCTCCCGGGCCACGGGTCCTCCCCCCGCGCCCTGCTGGCCCCCCCCCCTCCACTTCCTTGACCCCATGCCACTTGCCCGGCCCCGTCTTATAAGCACCCGCGAGCGCACGCTTGTCTAGCGCGATTACGACCACACCCACCAGCTGATGTTGATTTCGGTGCCCGCGAGTCTCGCCTGTCTCGCGCGCGCGGTCACCCAGTATCGTCAGGCACCGAGTGATCGGACGAGAGAGCTGCGGGCAAGACTACTGTCCTGGCTTTGGGGGCCGTTTGTAGGTCAGAGTCCCCCCAATATTGTTCCCCGCTTGATGTACAGGTGTTTACTATTTTAACTGTAAGACCTAAAGGTCCCACCACCCCTAGCGCTCACCCTCCCCTTCCCTTGTCCTGTTCTGCTTTACCGCTGCCCCACCTTTTTTACTCACCCACCCGGATCTCGTCGGCCTGTGGCCCCCCCCCCCCCTCTTCCCTGGCCTAGTCGCCTGTTTTCCTGACCCCCTTTCCCTCCATCCTCCTTCCTCGCTTACCCCCGCCTCCCCCCCCCCTCTGTCTTCGACGTCCCGCCTTCCCATGCTGATGCCAGCTTCTCTTTTTCTTTGAGTTCTCCCGCGCAGGGTGATCTGCTCCCCCCCCTGTGCCTTTTGGTTCCTGCCGCTCTGCTTTCTACGCAATCCATGCTCGGTGTCGCCTGCTTGCCAAAGGAGACGTTCGCTCCTCCCGCCCTCTCCGGCCGCATCTCGTCTCCGTCTCTCTTGCTTTTAGAGACTCCACCCGCCCGATGCACCTCTGATTACTTGCCATCCTTAAATGTCTGTTGATTCGTTTTTTCCCGGGCCTTCCACGCCGCCCCGCTCCCGCCGTTTTTGTGTTTTCGCCCTTCCGGCTCGTTCGGAGTTGGCCGACGCATACCCCCAAGTGCCCGGCCCGCGATGGGGCCGTCCCGCCCGCCCCGCCCCCCCGTACCCTGTCTGCCCCCCCCCCCTCTTCCCCTGCGCCCGCTGATACTGTTGTCTCCATTTTTTCAGTGAGGTCCGTTTCGTTCGCACCCCTGGCAGGCCCTAACATGTTCTTAGAAGGCCCCTCATGTCCGCTTCCCCACCCCCCTGCCAGCGCTTTTTCCCCCCCTGCAGCATCGTATCCCCCGGTTACCGGCGCTGCGTCCTCCCTGCTATTATGGCACCCCCGACATCAACCCTCTATCTCGTTGATATATGCGGCTCTATAGTAGTTTTTAGAGGCAGGAAATAAAATAAAAAAAATAAAAA
This sequence comes from Hymenochirus boettgeri, assembly GCA_019447015.1. Taxonomy (NCBI): domain Eukaryota; kingdom Metazoa; phylum Chordata; class Amphibia; order Anura; family Pipidae; genus Hymenochirus; species Hymenochirus boettgeri. The sequence continues at coordinate 88,986,550 of CM033477.1, forward strand.
TGAACGTATGGCGTATATGACTCGTACGATTCCTCCCGTCTCCCAGGTATAGCGATCGGACCCTGTTTCTAGACCTGTGCGTTAAGCTAGAGTGAGTAGCCATACAGTGCCGCGTTGACATTTTTTCCGACTCGGCTTCCCTAGCATTTTCATCTTACCTCTGCGTCACACATGGCTCCCCTTTCTGACCCTGCCCTGCTCCTCTTTTTTTCACACACAATCTTTACCTCTCGTTGGCGGTTGATCAGGACGACTTCGGTTTCTACTGACCCTCATCTTTTAGACACTGTCCTCTTCTCCCAATTATGAGAAAGTATTACATGTGTTTGTCGTATGGCCACAAAAATGGGATTCTCCAATTATGAGTGACCGGTCCAATAATGTGACTCCATCGCCTAGGGCCTGCCCGTATTTCCGCATGGCGCGCTATTATTCTGTCTCGGCCCCCGCCGACGCTATCTGCTTGCACCCTTATTGTGTCGGGGGAGGGGGGGGGGGGGCCCCAACGTTTTTGGGGCATGAGCCGATCGTTGTCTCTCAGTGCCTGGTAACTGGAGTTTGCCCTTTGCCCCCCTGGCTCCATTAGATTCCTAAAGCATGTTTGTTTGGCCAGCTGTGTTCTCATACCACCTGCGCATTTCTTTGACTCCTACTCGAGTTCCCCTCTGCTAGCGTCCCAATCACTGTAAACTCTATTCGGGGATCTTCATCACTATGTATTAACATCCTGAGAGTCGGTGCTGGGGCCAATGGCATGCCGCGTTCTCGCTCACAACTGTCCTCCCCCTTGCCTGTTCCCCCGCGTTCAGCCCATGGCCCCCTGGCTTGCATGAATGCCCGCCGGGGGCCAGCCCTGCAGCGGTCCTGTGCTTCGGGGTGGCCAGCCCATCCAGTGTGGCTATCTAGCACGTAACACGCCCGCTGGAATGCGCCCCCGCCGGGAGTTGTCGTACCGCTCGGGGTTCGTTTTTTGCCCCCCCCACGTTCTCGTGCTTTGTGGTGGTGGGAGCAGGAGACGTACCCCCTCCCACGCCATGATGGCTTTTCCCTGGGTCCCGGCCCCCCGCAGGAGGGCGGGACGGGGGGGTGGAGTCCGGGTTGCCTGCGACGCCCCGCACTACTCTCCGCGGGAACCCTCCGATGGCCAGCCAGTTTCCCCCCTCTCTTTTCCCCCGCCCAAACTCTGTAGTGTATGGCCCTTTCCCCCCTCGGAACTTGTGGCTGCGCCCCTTAAGGCGCCCCCCTGGAGCCGCGAGGTCAGGTCAGGCTTTTTACCCCGATCACCCAGCCTGACGGCCCCGACCGGCTTTCCCCACTGAAACTTCATACTTCTGCGGCGGTACTCCCCCGTGGCCCCGCTCTCCTTTTGCCTCTTGGAATTCCCTTCAGCTTTTTTCCCACAACTTCAGAGGCCAATCATTTGCCGGCATGGGGGTGCATCTGCACAATAAGAACTGCCCGCCTAGTCACCTATGACCTTAGCTTCCCACGGCCCTGCGGATATCTTTTCTCCAGTCCCCGGGGGTCGGTATTTATTACTATTCCCCGTCTTCCCCCTGGTTCCCACCCTCCACTTGCATCGTGTTCACCATTCATTACTGTATGTACAGATGACGATGTTACTTCAGCTGTTCCTCAGTGCCCTGCTTCGCATTACTTCTGTTCTCCTTCACCACCTTGTTTAGGGTTAGTGCTATTTGTTCAGCTAGCATCAGCTTCATTATAATTTTCGGCTAGCTTAATGTTTTTCTGTACAATCCTTGTTACAATTTACATAATTTCACCGAAGGGTTTTACGCTTCCTTGACTATTAAATGTGAACACTCCTTATGCATCCAGAATCTACTGCAAGTCTAAACGCCCACAAAAAACCAGTATTATGCCAGATATTACAACCCAATATAGTGTATTCTAGTATGCCACTGAACATATAGTTTAACAGCATCTCCCTTTTTATTCTTGGGTATGTTCTGAGTAGTAACAGGGTCATAGTGTACCAAGTGCCTGATATTTTGGGCAATCAGTTTTGCGACTTGCCTGGCATTTTTACTGTGACTGATATTTTTGCCGTATATTTTATCCAAATCAGTAGAGAAATAGATTGGATTTAATTTTTGTACTAAGATTGTGGTTCTGGGTTAGGGAGAGAGAGTTGTCTCAGGTAAAATGGGGGGAATGGGTGTAGGCTAGAATGTGCGCGCCATCAGCCTCAGTAGCAACTATTTGATATATACAGGTCTTTGTGTTTACCTGGAATGGAAATCCTATCCAGATAGAATTGTGTAAAAAAATAATGTCGAGTTTAATTTTTGCCCTGATCCCGGGTCTTGAGCTCCCATCTGTGCAGCTTATGTTCTGAGTAAACCAACTCCAGGCACCAGTTGCATGTCCCGTTTACCTAGCCTACGTGTTCGCTATCCTTACTGTTATTTTTCTGTAGAACGTCATGTTGCACCTTATATGCGATCAGACAGCTAATTCAATCTGTGGGCCTACCCAGGAGTGTGTGACAGGACACAATATGTATCACCTCCCTCTAGGTCCTCTTCTTCTGCAATGTATTGTACCCCAGTGTGAAGCACCTAAGCCCTGAATGTTCTTAGAACTGCCAGAAGGGGTATGATCTAAAGTTTCCTTTGCTTGCTCCAAGTCCGTTTCGCCACTACCCAAAGACATGCTCTTGCCAACCTCTGTCTTCTCATTGATCATAACCAATGGGCGAGAACGCCAGAGAGGACTCAGTAATGGGCGTACCCCCTCGGATAAGTAACACTGCAGTTCTAACTTTGTGGTTTGAGTTTTTACCCTTAGCACGGGCACGTTAGCTGTGAGAGTTAGGGTTGGTGGTGGTGTAATGTCTTTCTCTACATCGCCTTTCACTTCCCGGCCCCTTATCATTGGGATGACCACTCCTATGGACCAATACCCCCCTTTACCCTACAGCTATAATTCCTCTTCTATCCCCTGGGTTTTTGTCCATCACACTTTATTTCCAGTTGCCCCATTCGTGCCCACTACTTCACGTCGCGCCTACACGCCACAAATCGCATTTTGTTAAATATTAATTTTGTTTCATATTTTACTCTGTTAACGTTTAGCTCCCCCCCCCTAGGGTGTTTTGTAGCACTGGGATTGAACGTGTGACTACCCATCCAGCATTGCCTTTTCTGGTTCTAACATTAGGGATATCCGGCGTTACCGCGGCCCCCCCAAAACATGTTACCTCCTCGGTCTTCTCATCGCGCCGCTGGGGTACTGGTGATTAGGTCTTACCCCCATGTGTGACTTACATCAAGCTCTTTTAACGGTAGACTTAGCCGCAAATCAAGCCCCGAGTTGCGGTGGTTCCATCGGTGCTGACCTTGGGTAACACCCATGCACGTCCCCACCTATCCCTCTTCCGGCCACCCGGTCTTGGGCACTCCCTACAGCTTTTAAAATGAAGCATCCCGCCTCGCCACTGTGAGCTAACATACGCCCCCCCCATGTGTAATGTCCCGTTTTTTTTTTTGTCAGAAAGACATCCCCGACAGGTCTGACCATATTTTTTTTTCCCTGGTGCCCCTTCCTTCTGTCCTCCACCACCGTCCCCCCCACCCCCCTCCGCTGCATTGATATATTCTTTGCAGCGCGAGTTAGTAAAACAACTGCCACGATTCTTTATTCGTATGTGGAAAAAAGAGAGGCACAGGAAACCTAGATTGTCACACAACAAGCCCTTGTTGCTCATATGGCGGATTAATCCCTGTCTTGTAACAGAGATATAGCCATAGGACCCTCTGCTCTTTTAACGGAGAAAGAAGAAACAAATTGACATATCTCCCTCCACACGAATGTGCTTTGCTTTTCACCTCACCTCGCTTACTACTAGAATAGCCTGCCCTAAGTGGAGTCAAGGACGAGAGAATGAGTTGCAATCTGTAACTGCCTTAGCAAAGCTAGATTTTGTTTGGTGTGGTTCTTCCCCCAGCCCCTCCCCTGTGGCGTCAAGACTCAGACAGGCAACAGCAAAGGCCACTGTCCCTTTACACGCATACTTAAGCTCAAAACTGGCATTCTAGCTGTTTGCAACGGTCATGAGAGAGTCATTTAGACTGATATGAGACCAAGTTCCCTTTAACTTCTGCTATATTGGATTTCAGAATCACCCTCGTTTGTACCCCCCCAGTAACCTTTTCTTCCTGCCAGGGGTTATCGTAATCCTGTGTGGCCAAAAGACACTGGCAAGTTCCCTCGCTGCAGACTCCCACCAATTACTCTGGTCCTCACGTGTCACTCGTATAACTATGAATCACGGCGACCTTCATATTCGCCTCTCCAAGCTGGCCACACTCTAAGAATACTTAGAGAAAGATTCCCATCACTCACCACAGGATTATAAAAAAACCTTACTCAATGATAAAGAGATCTGTCGTACCAACAGACATGACCATACCCTATGAAGTATCGCCAATGATGAATCCGTGCTAATCCACAAATCTGCTCAGCGCCTAGTTCCCCGTTCTACACAACCTCTGTCCATATAATTCATCATTTAGACCATGCTTTAAATGAGAATACACTTTGAAATATATAATCTCCATTTACCACATTTGTCGATCCGTGCTGAGGATACACACGCGTACAGTCAGATTTGCTTGACTCCTTCAGTCTCTTTTTTAGGCATGCCGAGTAGTATATCAATAAATCAGACCCACACAATATCAAGCCGCAATGAGCGAATGTAGTAGTTGAACATCAATGAACTCATTGCCAAACATAGAGATCTTATATACTATTTATATATATCTTATAGGTTATATAGTATATATATATATGGTGTGTGATATTTATAATAGAACCATGATAGAACAATATAAATAAAAATAACTCTACATCTACCAGTAATCGATGCTCTCTTCACCTTGGTGTAGTATGCTTCTGCGCCTTTCGCTGATTGGGTATGGCCTGGTGGCTAACCGCTGAATCGCCGAGTAATACGTCTAAGGCGTCCCGATGTTAGTTGCCGACTGGCCGGGTGTCTTCTTCAAATTCTTTTCTTTCCTCCACTTTATTCCTACTACGGCCCCTCCTCCGTTTGCCTCAGTCTTTGCCCATCCCTGCTTGCCATCCAACAGCCTTTCCCCGCAAGCCTGTGTGCACCTCCACATCCTTTAAGTAACCTTACTATACTAGATCGCTCTGGGCTATGTTCTTACGTCTGTTCTCTTACCGGTGCTGCTATTTACCCATGGTGTGCTTCCATAACAGTAGCAGGCCTGTGCATCCACCACCGTCTGTTTATGTTCACTTGTATATTATTAAGTGCAGGCCATTCAAACCGTGCCTTCCGCAACGTATCTCTGTGTTTCTCAAGGCTATTAGATTCCGGTCTTTCGCCCTATCGGTTTATCTTTTAGGTTGTCTTCGACAACAACTATGTCTCGCACCTCTTTAATTAACTATGCATCCAACCCTTGTTTTCAACTCTGAATGGTGGCTCATCTCAGTGTCCTCGCTCATATGGTGACTGACATGGTTTTTCTTTGGTATATTCCCCCCCCCCCAAATTTAGATGGTAGACAATCAGTTATTTGAATAATTTCCCAGTGTACCCCCGTCCTACAGGCTTGTTTATTGTCGAAAACGGTTCCCAACCCATTGCTGCTGTAATCGCCCACTTTTGGCCTTAGGGTTCTTTTCTTTTCCCTGTTATCGGGTCTCCCTCCCCGCGCTACGGTCCTGCCATGCTATATTCGGAGGAGGTTACACCGGACCTCAGACAATATTACTTGCCCCCCCTTAGACAAGTGCTTAGATTGCTTCATTGCTGTTCTTCCGTGGCCTGGACCTAGGTACCGCTCCTGTTTTCTGATGGGCGCTCTGGTGCGAGTTTGCCAACTGCCCATTTTGATAGGTAAACTGGAACTTCCTTGCATTCCAGTGTAAAGGGACCTTAAGGAGACTACCCAGCAGATACGCTAACTGCCAAACTATCTTAGCCGAAGGTGAGGGCCGTCCCCGTCGTTAGAAGGCATGTACAGACTCAAATACAATTGCTAGATATTATAATTTATTCTTATGCTCTGTTAACAGCAATGAGAACTGATTCAAAAATGATAAGAAGTAACCGCCAAGCACACCAAACGATCTGCACAAAAGACCATTATGTCAAGTCCATCATTCAAGTACAGACAAAATCCTTCAATAATCCAAATGTTTGGTCCAGGCCGAACTGACAGGTGGTACATGGCAGAAGATAAAGCGAAGTCGATTGTCACCAATTTCTGAAATAAAGAAAGTGGATTTAACGAGTCTGTTCACTTTTTTGTAAATAAAAAAATGGTCATCTGCCTGCAACTCCAATGCTATTTTATAGTTAAAGGGGACAGTTCGTGGAAATGATCAATATTTGTTTAAATTGGAGTTTGTTGAAATGCTTCTAGTATTTTTCTACATATTCTCTCCCATTCAGTTGATTTCCCTCACTTTTGCTGTTCCCTTGCATGTTGACTGAGCGGCCATTTAGGTCTAAACTGTCCTTCTTCTTCCCAGATGCACACATCCTTGGACTGTTCATAACAGTAATTTCTACTGATTGGTGTCTGATGGTCAAGATGCTCAGATCTCTACTTGAGCAATGAATCCAAACAGGCGCTGGGTCAAGGGCAAGACCAAACGGTTTCTACAGGGGTCCGGCAACCAGGAAGTATTATTTCGTTGCATTTATTTACATAGACAAATTACTGAATTGGCGATTAAGGTCATTGGGATGCAAAAATACGCTCTTTTTTCTGACAGAGTACATGTATTTGCCACTGAACTTCCCCTTTATTCCATGCATTTCACCAGCATTTTTACTCTCACGTTCTTTTCTGTTCCTTGGCCCCCGTCTCACCTTCTTCCCCCTGTTTCCCAATGCGCTTTTCTAAGCTTGCGCTGTGCCGGGAGGCAGCCGGGGCCTATCCGCCGTTCCTCTTTGGTTGTGTCCCCCGTCAACCGCCTTGCTTGCCAGCATGGCGGGCGGAGCCCAGTTTACTCTTCCACCTGTAGGCAATTATTACACTACATATCTGGTTTCCTACTTGCCCTCTCCTCCTTTGCTGAATACTCTCCTGGGGTTCCCGCCCGGTGCACCGGCGGTCACTACCTCTGTGAGCTGGCCACCCCCCCCGATATTTATTTCCCTCTTTGTTGTGCACACCACCCCCTTTCGGGCAGCGTTTCGGGCGGCCACTGACTCCCGGCTGCCCCCCCCCTGCATCATTTCCGCCCCTATTCGCTTTGTGTCTTCTCCTCCCCCCCTGCGACACAGTTCTTTGGCTGCCTCTGGCTGGAGCATGCATCGCACACGTGCCGTCCGCCGGGCCTAGCCCTCGCCGGGCGAGGGTTGTGTCCCCCGTTGCCTGCCCCGTTGTGCCTTTTGTCTCTATGATTGAGGTTGGGCGCCGGTATTGTACCTGTCAGCCACTGTGTTTTTTGGGTCGGCCCCTGACCTTTCACCTCCCTGCTTGCCGTTTCTCTTTATTTTTGTCAACCAATTCCTTACAACTTGCCAGGGTTTGGCCCCTTACAGTTATGGTGTAGATCTTTTTCAGTTGCCAATTTGTCACATACTTCCCCAATTTCGTCCCTCCTACAAGTATGTCGCTTGTCCCCCGCCTGATCGCCCTCTGCTCCTGCCCCCCCCCTCTCCATGCCGCCACTCTGCCAGGGCATATAACAGTTACCCCAAACGCCCCAACTCCCCCCCTCCCGCCTTCCCCCCCGGCGTGGGTGCACTCCCCCCCCACGGTGCTTTCCCCCCCGCACCTTCCCCACACCCCCAGAGCGACCGTTGCTTGGCGTCACCAGGCTTGTCTCTTGCTAATTCCGGCGTCCGTGCAGCTTCATCTCTACGAGCTCCACCTGTGCTTTAGTGTTCCCTTCCGATTTAACGTCCGTGGCTTTCTGCTTCTAGTTGCCTGTTCTTAGCTCCGCTCCCTAGCCTTCCATCACCTCCAAGCTCCCTTTATCTTGCTTTCCTGACCCCCCCCTGGCCACAGGTTCTCAGTCTCCCGGTGAGCAGCGTTGCCTCTCCAGGCGCTGTTCGAGCTCGCTTTTCGCCCGTGCGTGCGCCCCTTCTTCCTCTTCTACTTTATCCTGCCTGCCCCTGAACGACTGTTCTGCTCGAAGAATGACCTTTCCTAAAACGTCCGGGTTATCTCCGTCTCTTGGCATATGACCCACTATCTTCCCCCGTTTATGGCCCTGCCTAGGGCCCCACATGATATTAATCCATCTCTGGTGCCAAGTACAGGGGGAACACAGGAAATTGCACAGTCCATCACAACGATTACATATTATGCTCTCTGCCAGCTGCATGCAAGTGATTTACATTATAAACATCAATTACATGCAAACAGACAATGTAGAGCCAAGTAAAGGGTGTGGGGGCCTGCTTTTCAATTACTAGGATAAATAGATCCTGTTAAGGAGCATATATAGCATTAGGTGTTATTTGTGCAGTATTTAGCTTGGAGACAGGTCACAATGAACTCCCTAAAGGTTCGTACACACGTGCGATCGCGGGTCATGACGCACGATGTGTACGAACGTTTGTTTCAGCCGATAATCAGCCTGTGTATGGGCACTTTATCGGGCGAAATGGCTGTTCGGTTGGGGATCGTTGCCCGACTGACCGTGCGGATCTCCGAACGAACAGCCAATAATGTGCCCATACGCGGGCCGATTATCGACAGAAACGGACGTTCATACACATCGTGCGTCGCGGGTCAGGACGAAGCTTTAGTCTACTCAAAATTGTCTTATCTATTAAGTGTAAGGGAGAGGGTCAAGGATCGGCAAACTGAGGCAACACCAGTTAAATATAAACCTGTTGTTCAGTGTTTAATTATTTAATCTGGATTGCATGTTAAATGAAAGGTGCCCATACAATGTAAGCTTACTTTCCCACATTCCCCCTTTGTTTGTATGATGTCAGAGGAACCACCTGATATTTTTGCAACTGACTTTGCTATCGCAAAATCAATGGGAAGCGGTGAAAAGTAAAGCCGCTAGCAGTTTTAGTATGTCTTAAGACATTTATTAGAATCGCTGATCAACCATCACATGTATTAAATGTCTCAATAGTGTATGGCCAGCATAAGATCCATCACTATATTTTACAGTTCTTATCTAGCATAGAAGTGGCTCTGCAGTGATCATAAAACAGTGGATTTAGTTACATTACATTAAAATGCTGTAAGTGCTTTAATCATGCATCATAAATATTGATAAAAATGCATACTGTATATTGCATTGGTAAGTTTTTAATATTTCATGTGCTTTCTCAATCTTATACAGTATATTTAAAACTAAACAAGTACATAATCCATACACCGCAGGGCTTTTACTCCTTAGTTCAGATTTGCCCCTCCTATGGAGAGGCCGGACTACCAATAGGAAAATGCACTTGCAAAGTGCGTTTCGCTATTGGTCAGGCTGCAGGACTGAAGCAGGACGTAGATTGAGGTGGGCGCACAAAGGTAAGTATTAAAGGTTTGTGTGGATTATACAGGCTGATCACAGGGGTTCAACTGTCCCAGAAAACAAAAGGAGCATGGCTAAAGGAAGCATAATTGTCCTTAAAGATTCAATGTATTAACAGAAAACCTGTTTGAAAGTAATAATTATTTAATTTATTGTACTAAAGTGAATAGGTTGGACTTGATGGACATATGTCTTTATACAACCTCAATTACTATGTTACTATGTACTGTATTAATTCCTTATATAGCCCTGGCCATATTCCACTGATTTTTTATTTTATCTATTCACCTCCAGCTCTATACTAAAGAAATTACTGTACAATCACACGCAATCACAGCCTCTCAATATGTCTTTTAGATTGTAGAAGGAACTCAGAGATCCCGGAGTAAACCAGTGTAATAACAAGGAGAACATACATACTGTTGGGAGTTATAGCCACAGTACTTGTATAAACTAGTTCAATGTTGCTTCAAAACTTATCCTGCCTATGAAAAAGTGATTTCCGCATAAAGATATGACCAACTACAGCCTTGAATATGTGAGACTACAGCGACTGTGAAGTTCCAAGTATATAAAGCAAAAAGGAATATCTCCCCTGCTGGAGGCTGTGTGGTTCAAACAATTTCAGTAAAGAAAACCTACTATTAAAAAACACTATGAATTAGCCCAAGTACATAATTACCCTAATCACAGACTGCAGGTGCAGGCTTTGTATGTCTTCCACAAATGTCACATACTCAATATTATAAAGCTAAACTTCAGAAATTCATAATTTTTAAAAGAGTAACTGTGGTCCAAAAATGACTTTAGGTATATTGACATTGAATGGAAATCGATTAAATATTTTTTTGGAACTAACTTCCTGATCAGTAATTTCTTTATATCTTATGGGTGTGCAGCACACAGAGAGGCGGTTGATGGCTCATTTTAAAGGTAGGAACCTAGCCTTTCCTTTAAAATAAACTTGTTTGGAGACACAGTTCCCCTTAAGTACTCTGGTTACAAGATTATTTATTATAAAATGTGTTGCAGTGTCTGTGCCCTTGCCTAAATTGTCTACATTGTAGAGTGAAAAAAGAACTAGTAACTATAAATTATGCATTTCTTTATAGATTATATCATAACATCCAAATGGGTAAAACAGAAGATATGTCTCTTGTGTGGGGTATGCACATGATATGCATCACGCCTTAGCCAATCACAGTAATTGCTCTTAATACACCAAGATTTATGATTGTGTTCGATTGCAGTATACTTTTACACAATGTAACCTTTGCAAATGAAAGGCATACCCTTTCATTATATATAAAAACATGTATATACTTTTATATTTACTTTAACCAAGTACCCTCAATCAAATTCTGCAGTGATGTAAAGTATTATCCTGACAAATTGTTCTCTTTTTTCAAATTGCACTTCCATGTGCTTTGATGCAGCCAGAATGAGTTCTTTCATCTACTATTATTTTTAAACAAAATATTATTATAATATACTTACTGGCAGCTAAATCTTGTTGTTGTATCCTAGTTACCATTAATAAGGGTGAAATGCACGCAGATGGGCTAAAATTGCATAATAAGCTTTGATTATAACATTTAATTTCAGTTCTGAAATAAAATGTACTTAGTCATTAATTAAAATGTTACAATGTTACATCTTCCCATTTCTAATCAATTAGGGATAGGCCCCACTATGTACAAAATGTGTGCGATCCTATCTGTTTTTTGGATTGCAATTTGCGCATCACACGAATATCACAATAACATGGTAATCGCAATGTCAATGCCTTATTACCAGCGCTGTGCTGCATTTTGACAACTCATGAGATAAACATTTTTTGGTGCACATCGCATGCATTGTCATTTAACATTATTTAAATAAATAATGGAAATGCGTTTTTTAACACACAAAATGGAGGAGCATCCTACCGCTCGGTACAGTGGACCAACTTTTTTGTTGGAGACAATTGACTTTGATTACAATAACACACATAGGGGTGAAGAAAACAGGACAGAACAAAATCAGTATTCAGGACGTTTATTGTGGTTTAGGATAATGATTTGTTAAGATCATTACAGGTTGTGAGATCACCTAAACCTAACCTAACTTTGTAGCAACAGTAATCCAGTAAGGCAGGTTTCACACTAGGGTTAAGTAACGCTGTGATGTTGTGCGATGTTCCCCTGCCTTAACGCATAGCTCTGTCCATTGATTTCAATGGCACCACTATGCAATAACACAGCAAACTGTTGCAAACAGTGCGTTGCCAGTCACAAACTATCGCAGCTCGTATGTGTGAATGGTACAGTTGACTCCTACAACCAAAGCGTTTTCAAGCGATGTCAACGCTTTAACATTACACCAACACATTCCCTAGTGTGAACGAGCTCTAAGTGTCTATAATAAGGAATCCCTGCTTTTTCAAAGTGATCTAGTTGTAGTTACTCATACAGTGTTGCAATCGCTGAAAAATGTTAAATAGGCTTACCCTGGCCACCTAAAATTCCAGTTGACTTAACAACCATTTCAAGTTTTTTGTCCCATGTGAAGGTCCTTATGTAATCTGTGGGAAAAAATGGAAAAGTATTGCAGATGGAGAAAAGTCATGTTTATCCTTATTACCATAATAATTCTGACATTAATACAATAATATAAAAAGAAGTAAAATTAGTTCTTCACACGCAACAATATATTAGAACAAAATGTAATTTCTTATGTGGAATGGCAAAGGTAGAACTATCTGCCTACATTTTACGGTATCTCTACTCTCACAATAAGTTACAAGTCAATTAGTTTAAGTGGCCTACAATCACTCAACAAAAAATATACTACTTATGAAATGAATTCAGAACCATAATAGAGAAATTATAAATAATTTGTCTCATTTCTGAAGTTTGGACTGTATCTCCTCCCATAGTTTTTGAACTAGTGGCATATCGTAAAATGTAAGAGTTAAGGAATCCGTGGAAGAGTTCCCAAGTAAAACAATGAAACAAATGTGATCTGAACAATAAAACAATGAATTATTTAAAAACATGGTCTTGACTTATCGACATAATTGCCCTTTATGTTCTTTCTGGACAGCAAAAGGGTTAAACTTGGCATATCTTTCATTTAAATCTAAAGTTTTAAATCTAAACAATGAACTAGAAAGGGAAAGTTTAAGTATAAACATCGAATTTGGCTTGAAAGACTGCATTTTGGAAGGGAATTTGTGTGTTTGTGCTGCAGATTTTATAACTCAATAATGACAATGAAGAGGACATTTTTTTAACTTACCCTTTAAATATGTCACATGCATTAAAAGTAGGTCAGTTGGTGTGTGTGTATTCATATCAGGTTGGGGGATAAAATACTAACTTTTTTGATGATTGGTCAAAATGTGTTTTTTTTACTATAGTTACCCTTTAAATATGGCTGCCATGGAAATGGAAGGGTGGGTCAGGTTGGAAGTTAAAAAAACAAACTTTTGGGTGTTAAAAAAACAAACTTTTTTGATGATTGGTTAAAATTAGTTGTTAAAAAAACAATGGGTGTTAAAAAAAAAAACTTTTTTGATGATTGGTTAAAATAGTTTTTTTGACTTTAGTTACCCTTTAATTATGGCTGCACAGTAATGGAGAGGTAGGTTAGAGTAGTGTTTATACCTGTATTACGTTGGGGTTAAAAATACAAACTTTTTGATTATTGATAAAAATTTGCTTTTTTGACTTTAGTTACCCTTTAATATGGCTGCCACAGTAATGTATAAGTAGACAGTAGGTGTGTGTACCTGGGTCTGGTTAAGAGGTATGGTTTTTTGTGTTTACAACCATAAAACTATCTTTTATTGAGGATAAATCTAAATGAGTTTTTTTGACTTTTGTTACCCTTTAAATATGGCCTCCGTGGGAATGGAAAGGTAGGTCAGTAGGTGGGTGTACCTGGGTCTGTGTGGGTATCACCATTTGTATTTATGACCATGAAACAAACAGTTTCGAAATATCCACAATTGAGAATTGTTACCACTTTAGTCTATGGGAAAAAATGTCCCGAAATTCGCAGATAACGCCGTAACGCTTCTGCAGATTCTTTTGCTAGAAGATAGCACACTTCTCCTATATGCTCCGCACGTCTGTACCGAATTTCATGTCTCTATCTCAAAAACTGTGGGAGGAGATACAGTCCAAAAAAGCTGAAGAATAAAACGTAAGAAGAAAAAGAAGAAGAAACAGAAAGAACAGTAATTTAGCTTTTTCAAGCCAAATTAACTAGGCTCCTGACTGAAAGGGCTTAAAACAAGAATAGTGCTGACTGGTCTGTTGTACAATTCTGGCTGAAGTCTGTGCATTAGCACTGTGTATTTGGGAATAAACAGAACAGCTTTAGCCTACTTATTCAGAAAGGAGCTAGACAGAAAAGAAAACAGATGCTTAGGCTGTATCCTGCAGCTAAATTTGAAATATACTACCTCCTAGTCCATTAGCTAGAAAGCAAAGGAAAGAGCAAGCATGACTTAACAAGTAAAAAGGAACATAAAAGATCTTGGATAGTGTCCTGCAACTGAAAGCTGATAAACACTACCATGTCTTGCTCAGTAAAAAAAGATTTTACTTAAGGTCCATACACACCTGTGGTTGCAGGGCTGACCCGCAATGCATAACTGTAGGATGAACGGCTGTTTTCGGCCGAGAATCATTTAAAGAGGAAGTTCAGTGTAAATAAAAAAGAAAAGTGCATTATTTTTTCATCCTAGGACTGTAACCTGCCCATTCAGCATTTTTTCTGTGTATAAATAAATGCTTCCGAAATACGGACTTCCTGTTTGTAATAGACACCATTATGGTCTTGCTCTATGGTCAATGCCTGGATTGAATCAGCTGCTCAGTAGAGATCTCAGCATGTTTGACCCACCCAACACGAACATAGAAATTACTTTTAGGAACATTCCAAGGTAGTGTGCATTCTGGGAAGAAGGGCCGTTACAGAACCTTAAATGTCAGCTCACTGATGTCAACAGCAGGGAATAAAAAGGGGTATGAATACTAATGATTTTTCAAAATGGAATAGAATATATAGAATAACTAGAAATGCATAATATAAACTAAGAATTTTAAAAATTATATTTTCCACTGAACTTTCCCTTTGGTGCTCGGTCAGGCAAAATGGCGGTTTGGTCAGGCATCTTTGTTGGTCCAACCCGGCAGGTCATCAACAAGGACCAATCAAGTTCCTATACATTTAATGATACTCTGGACCTTTAGTGCTGGTGCACTGTTGTAAAGCTCTTTAAACTGCAAAAGAGCTTGTGCTGCCTGATTTGCCTTATTGCACACAACCATAAACAGAATTATGTATTACATTGTATTATTACGTAGAATACGGCAGAAAATGTGTGAGAAATTTGAGCTGAAAATTTGCTTTGGAATTATTTTGAAATAACTGGATTATAAGCTCTCTCTATATGTATTTGCCCACCTTGTATGACTTTTGTCTTTTTTGTTTAGCGCTGCGTCCCTAAATGGAGCTTTATAAATAAACTATACATACATACATCAGCTTGGGGTTACACATATAAAGTGGAACCAGAGCTAAATACTGTAACAAGATCTAATACAACAAAATGTATTGATCTTCAAATGTTAGTTATGAAATAATTTAGTAATTACATCACTTTTTGAATTACAAACTATTTGCATTTTTAACAAACTGTTAGTGCTGCTGGCAATTCCTACTCGCCTCTTCCTTTCTTATGTAGCACAAGGTTCAACTTAAATCTTTATAGAACTTCGTATTCACTCTGGCAGTACTTCATCTCTAGATGTGGCAATTTTTACTGTCTTAGTTTGAATTTCTTCATTGGCCAATTGCTTTTCTGCCTTTTGCACTTAATTGCTGCTTATTGGCTGGCTTGCCTTTTAAAGACTATTTCTGTTAGTTATTCCTAGTACCTTTGTAGAATTTTCTTAAAGGGTAACTGTGGTCCAAAAATGACTTAGGTAAATTGATGGGAATTGCATTCCTGAGTATTTTCACAATTTACTTTCTTTAGATAAAGTTGTTTGCATGAAACCAACTTTAGTTATCTTCATTATACAGAAATTGAGGTTTTTACACATTTTAACACGTTTTAGTGGCTATTAGATAAGAATTTTTAAAACAACTTTTTATTGATTTTCTTTTTATATATGGATGAGCGCAACTAATCTTACTAGAGATATATGGGAGATTATTTTCTTGCATATTATTAACTATTCAATTTTCTTCAACAGCATAAAGAATGCTGTTGATCAGTCTGCTTTCAAGTAGGGGAGAGAAGCTTATGCCAGGGGCATTCCTGTTTTGATCAACTTAGTGATAAGTTGTATTTCAAATAAATGGCTGTTTTCAAGGGTAAGGATTTTATGCTAGGCTTCTTAATCAAACATTGATTCAGGTCATGTACATGTTGTTTGTTCGTAATTCAAGTAGAGCATTAAGGCAATTAAATCTGAATAATGTAGAATAAATAATTCTCATTATTGCTAGTGTTCAGTATATTAATATTTATAGAGCCCTAGAGCAAAGAAAAAATAAATACCCATGTCTGTTTCAAAGCTAATAAACAATAAGCTAGTGCTTATAGAAACGCCTTTATGTTATTTTTTAAAACATAAAATTTGAAAGGCAAGTGTACCACTTCCATAAAAAATGGAATATGTATAGAATTATTTAAATGACCATACAACACCACCCCTTCTACCCATTCAGTCATGTAGTTACAGATATGTATAGAATTATATAAATGACCATACACCACCACCCCTTCTACCCATTCAGTCATGTAGTTACAGATATGTATTGAATTATATAAATGACCATACACCACCACCCCTTCTTCCCATTCAGTCATGTAGTTACAGATATGTATAGAATTATATAAATGACCATACTACACCACCCCTTCTACCCATTCAGTCATGTAGTTACAGATATGTATAGAATTATATAAATGACCATACACCACCACCCCTTTAACCCATTCAGTCATGTAGTTACAGATATATAGAATTATATAATGACCATACACCCCACCACCCCTTCTACCCATTCAGTCATGTAGTTACAGATATGTATAGAATTATATAATGACCATACACCACCACCCCCTTCTACCCATTCATGTCATGTAGTTACAGATATGTATAGAATTATATAAATGACCATACACCACCACCCCTTCTACCCATTCAGTCATGTAGTTACAGATATGTATAGATTATTAAATGACCATACACCACCACCCCTTCTACCCTTCAGTCATGTAGTTACAGATATGTATAGAATTATATAAATGACCATACACCACCACCCACCTTCTACCCATTCAGTCATGTAGTTACAGATATGTATAGAATTATATAAATGACCATACACCACCACCCCTTCTTCCCATTCAGTCATGTAGTTACAGATATGTATAGAATTATATAAATGACCATACACCACCACCCCTTCTACCCATTCAGTCATGTAGTTACAGATATGTATAGAATTATATAAATGACCATACAACCCCACCCCTTTTACCCATTCAGCCATGTTCTTCAAAAAGCATAGTAGTTAAACTGTTGCATTGGTAATAAATGTACTGAGAGTTTGTTAATTACCTAACAAGAACATTAAAGCAAGTTTCCATGGGATTGAACCAATGGGTGAAGGAATGACGTGGCTTGTTCCTTTAAACTCTTAATTGTACTTGTAAATGTAATTGTACATGCTTGACACTATCTGCCCAGAAACATGAAGCCAGAGTTACACAGAAGAATTTAAATTTGCTTGACTGACCTGCTCTCTGCCTGATCCAAGCAGAACAAAGGGTCAAAACCACATGTGCATTAAGACACACTTGCTGTACATGACAACATTTTTTTTTTAAATCACATCAAAGGAGTATTCCACTTGTCCCAACAATATAGAGTATAGATAATGGATGTGGTAAACCCAAAAGACACAGGCTAAGCTATGAAAAATATTGTATTTATTCAACCAACTGCACAACCATGTTTCGAGCGGCAAGTGCCCTTTATCAAGTGTTAACAAAAAGTGAAAGCAGTGCTAAATATAGTGTCCAAACAGGAAATTAGTTCTAACAGACCCTCCCATCTTTTTAATTTTGAACGATTCATGGAAGAAATTCAGCGTAGTGTCCAACTCCGTATCCATGTTCCAATGCCAAAATACTTATTCCCTAAAAAATGTAAAAATCATACAAATTTCCATAAATATCATATGTGCTATTCTAATGTGCAATAAAGTTACTACTGTGCTAATAATCAAAATTTATACACAATCCTTAAAAATTATCTAATAAATAGTGTGGCTAAAACAAGACAAAGAACTTGACAGATGTACAGAACAACTCATTTTTTGCTACAGGGGAAAAGCATAAGGCATAAGCTATGCCCAGCAGACATCTGTAGCAGTGAACGAAAAGTACAATTTAACAAAAGAGGCACTTTCCTGTGCCTGACATGGGTATGTTGCAGTACAATCATTAAGGGAGACTATGTAAACCATCCCGCAAATGGTAATAAAACCCCATTAAAGCACTATTCTTTGTGCAATTCAACACAAGTGGTATACCTTTTGAAATGCCCCCGTGGCAAGCAATATGTGGAGCAAATTTCCAGACCATTCAAAGAGAGGATACACAGGGTGTATATCAGGAATTTTAAACCCAATACCTAACTTTATCCAGACATTTCTTTGAAAATAAGCATAACCAGACACAAATTAAATGGATGGTGTTGGAAAAGGTGGAGAAACAAATGAGAGGTGGTAACATTAAAAAGAGACTTGTACAAAAGGAATACTTATGGATTAAAAGACTAGACACGGTTAAACCCAAAGGGCTTAATGACCAATGTAATATTAGCTGTTTTTTATAATACATCTAATGTCTTTTGAATCTTTTTTATAGGTGCAGGTTTTGAATAACAGGCATTTGAGGAAAATAACTATGGAATAAGAATAAGAATTGCAATAGATAGTAACGTTGCCCTACAGGATGAGGTAAAATTAATACAATTATAGACAGTATATGTCTAGCATGATACAGATACCAGGTAGTACAGTATACCTCTTATAAACTTTAGATTGTATGTTATTTAAATATTTTGATTATTAGTAGTACTTGGTTATCACTTACGTAAATTACGCAAAGAACAATCGACAGACCCTTTACATTTTTTACCAATAAATAGGCCTAATAGGCAGTTTCTAAAAGAATCTTCTTATTTGAACTTTACATTTTGATACATCCCTGTTGCGATCTCCAGGGATGTATGTAAAGATTTACATTTTACTTTCATTATTTCAAATATTATTCACTCACCAATTTGTCACCTTTTTGCTGCTGTAGCTTTTGACACTTATGGGTTTTCAATAAAAGTTCTTATTGTTAAAACAAAAATTGTGCTAATTTTGCCCCAACCAATCAGATGTTATCTTTCAAATGTTAAATAACATCTGATTGGTTGGGTCAAAATTGCACCATTTTTAACGATAAGAACTTATGATCTCCCGTTTAAAGGGGAACTGTGGTCTCCTAACAAGTTGAATTTAAACAAAGGCCAGTTTCCTACCTTTAAAATGAGCCATCAACCACCTCTCTACGTGCTCCACAGCTCAAGATTAAAGAATGACTGACCAAGAAGTTAATGGTGGGAGGCTGACATGTGACATTCCTAAGGCTTCTCCTGCACAGTGCCACCGGCGACACAGTCCCCCTCCCTCTGCTGTGTGAAGGACCTGCAGCTGCAAGAAGGTAAGGGAATCTACACCCCTTCTCTTACTATGTGAAAACGCCTTTTCAGGCAGATTTCTCACTCTGCCTGAAAAGGCCGTTTCCACAGAGTTTTTTTTTGGGGGGAGGCACCCACGAGTGGGTGGGGCCAGGGCACCCATGAGTGGGTGTGGCCACTGCACCCGTGAGTGGGCGGGGCCACATGGGGCTGTAAGGGAATGGCCAAGGGGGGCCTGCAACTGAGGGACCATGGGGTCCATGAGTGGAGGGACCAGGGGGGCTGCAAAGGGGAGGACACAGAGACAGATTGACTGACAGGTTTCAAGCAGAAAGCGGAAGTGCAGGGGACCTGTGATGCGCTGCCATATTACACACAAAATTGTAAATATCTTCAAACTATGTAAAATAACAATGGAAATAAATTGCAAAAACTCTCAGGAGAGCAATTCCTATCAATTTACCTGATTTTGGACCACAGTTCCTCTTTAATGTATATTGAGTATGATATATAGATATTATATTTTTTTATATATTTATCTATTTATCTCTAATGATCACCTTTTAGCCACACTATTTATTAGATAATTTTTATGGATTGTGTATAAATTTGGATATTGAGTAACTTTATTGACAGTTTGCACATTCGAATAGCACATATGATTTTTATTGAAATTTTTATGAAATAAGTATTTTGGCATTAGAACATGGATACGGAGTTGTACATTACATTGAATTTCTCCCATGAATCGTTCACGGATATATATATAAACGTATATAAAAACGTTTATTTGAACTTTTGAACTACTTGCCCTTTAAACTTCGAAATTAAAACGATGGGTCTGTTAGAACCTTTTTGGACACTATATTTTGGCACTGCTTTCACTTTTTATTAACACTTGATAAAGGCTAAAAACATGTAGTGTGTTTGTGCAGTTGGTTGAATAAATACAACATTTTTCACAGCTTAGCCTGTGTCTTTTGGGTTTACCACATCCATTATCTATACTCTATATCATCAGAGGTAATCTACTGGTGAACAATCACTCCTTGATTTTATTGTGTGGCCCACTAATACAAATTTGCTAAAGTGATCATATCCCCATTCTCTAATGAGAATAAATGTAGCTTATTTTCATTTTTATAGCCATGCTTGTCTATTTTCCTTATTCATTTTAAGCCCTTTACCAGTGCGTTATAAATATGGAATACTATTCCCTTGAATATATGCCCCTCTTAATACAAAACCAGATCCTACTGGTTTTGGCCATTGCTGCCTGGCATTGTTTCCTAAAACCAAGCCTGTTACTCACTAGAACTACAGTAGGTACGTTTTTACCATTATATTTAGCACAGACCCATTTATATTATACAGTTTTTTTGTTCAATACATTTTAGTATAAGTTTATATTATAAAGATTTCCCAAATTGACTTATTAGCTATACAGTCTCAGCATAGCATACATCCAGGGTAATAATAATTCTGAATAGGAAAGGAGCAAAATGTTAGGAAGAGTGAAAAAGGTACGAGTACCATTTGAAACCTTAACTTGCCTATTTTACACTTTTAATAAATGTACAGTTAAACCTTGTAACGTCACCTGCATTTTGGTCCTCCACACAAACTGCATAAAACGGGTAATAAGATAATGTAAAAATGTTACTGTAAATCCACATTTTATATACCATTAGTACAGTGAGAGAAGCAGCCAAAACAAAACAAGCTGCAGCCCAGATGCAGGTTAATAAAACTACGTTTTTTCTGGAAGTAATTTTAAAATGCCATCTATAGTCTCTGTAACATAGGAACATACAGCCATTTAAAAGCCTATTGCTAGCTATGCTCCCATATTTTTTTAAAACTTTTTCTACAAAGACAATTAGATCCCAATTTTTATGGGCAAAATGTGAGAAATGTCCCCTGCCATAAAAAACATAACTATAGCACACTAAAGATCCAAAATATGTAGTCTTGAAGTTGATATGGAGGGCCAGAAAAAGATATTTAGGAAGTATGATCTTTTTATCCACTGCTACTAAAAGCAATGTATTCTGTAGCATCAAAAGAATCCAGACTGCCTAAAATAAAAAATCCCTGAGAACAGCCTTGGTGAGGTCTAAATAAGGGAGTATCACTGTTTTTGAGGCATTCACTTTTAAAGCAATGAACATAAAGATGAAGACAAAAGAAACTCTATCAAATATCATAGTGGTCTGTAACAGGTTTTAAATGTAAGATGGATGAGCTAAAATTATTTTCTCCAGGTTTTTCAACACCAGGGTTGCCTTTTTGATCTTATAACTGTGGAGTTGTAGGACCACATATCTAGGAAGGGGGAGGGGTGGGTTATACATCGCTGAATTCATTCAATCTTTTATTAGACTCTCTTTTTACATGTCACGGTGGCATAACTAGGAATTACTGGGCCCCCAGCAAAACTATATCCATGTTTCATCCACAGTGGTTTTCTGGGAGGAGGCTATATCTGACATATGAGAAATAAGAAGATGAGACCCCATTGGATCATGGCCCCCCCTGAAGTTGCTCCCCTGGTAGTTACACCCCATGTCACATAGTTGCTGAAGCCCATGTCTCTACATCTGCAGCCAACTCCTTTATCCCCATTTTTTTTGTGCCAGGAGCAGTGGTCCAGGTCATCCTATCCCTATCCCAGACTGTTTTTTGTTTTGTTTCCCATATTACCTCTGAACTAAGATAAGTGTGTGTAAACTTGATATTTGTGTATTTGTTTCCCAAACATAACATTTAAAGCTAGAATAGTTTAATAGTTATAAAGGAGTCAACTTGGCATGAGAAAACATTACCCAGCCAATGTGCTAAAGGGATTTTTTTTTTTTTAAAACTTCATGAAAGGAACTTTTTACTTTTCTATTTCTATTTTAACATTTATTTTTTTGTAGCAAATTAATTTACTTTTGAACAAACTATCTATAACACCTTTTCTAGTAGTAGTTTAAAGGAGAACAATAGTGTGTTTTTTTAAAAAACAGTTAAAATTAAAAGAATCTTGGGCAGGGAGGTAGGATTGGTACTTTCTACCTCTCATTATCACTTCTATGAGGTGCACCAGCACTAAGAAAACTGCATCTGCCAGGCTTCAGCACTATCTTTACTACAGGAAGGCCCAGGAACCTAACCTGGCAGATGGAACCTGTATATGCTGTAGCTCCTCAATGAAACAATATTTGAATGTGGGAATAATCAACCTTACCTCCCTGCCCCAGGTACTTTAATTTTTAAAAATATTTTTTCAGTATAGTTGCCCTTTACTTACTAGATCTGAAGTGTTTATAAATCAAATTTAGAAACAGGTTACCTTTTGCTGTATTGGCAGTGCCGCCACAAATTTTTGGCTGAGTAATTAAAACCCCATGGTTAGAATGTGTACAATTTTTACAGCCTGTGCCATCTGCATTTGGGGCTAAACCTCTTCCTTTTCATTAGCTTACAACAGGCAAATACCATCATACTTTGTTTTTTAGATCAACTTTTAAAACTTGGACTTTTTCATTTTGTCTGTTAAGTTAGATTATTTATACATATCTTCTGAATCAATATGCAGCCAGATAGAATTTTAAAAAGTGTAGAAAGAACTTACCAATAATTCCAACTACAAGTTCATCAGTGGTGTCATCCCGACCAACTAGTAGAGAGTAATCAATAATCAGGTGGCTGGACAAAAAGTGGGAGTCACTGTGTATAGAAGCTCTCAAGACAGATTTACAATGTGACCTTATATACAGTGGGTTATCGCGCACCATTTTCAATAAATTTTCATCTAGCAGGACAACATCACAGCTCTCCTTTCCGGTGTCTGTTTTCACATTACGGTTTCTTAAAGATCCTTTCAGATCAAATACCTATAGTGAAATACACAAGCACATATAAACTATCCAAATACATTAGAACCTGTACCCTTGTACCACTGTATTTTTCCTATGTGCTTTTGGAGTAATATCCATACATTATATTTATACATTAAACAGGGATCATCCACTTATTAAAAAAATATTTCTATATCTGCATGGGTATATGGATATTCATTTAAGTGAAAAGATAATTTACCAGGAAAAAGAAGAAAGTTCATGCGTGTGGGATTGATTTAAATAAAACTTTCAATTGTAATAATTTCTTGTTTTCAGCCTACAGTTATTTGTAGCCATATTGTCTGAACAGTACTGTACATACATATGATTAGCGACAAAAACATAACATAAATATTATTGACATGCAATAGGTATTATTTCGATTTTATACCTGAGCCATTTTTCTTCCATAAAAAAGATTTTCCATGACAAGAAGATCTAACTTTTTCTCTGTATTGTTTTGAGAATTTTTATAACCTATTCGATACACGCCTAGAATTTTAGCCAAAGCTGTAGGTCTCTGAAAAGCCAAAAAAAAAAACAAACTATATAGAGACAGCACATACATCAACTATAAAAGTAGGTTAACAGCACAAAGTACATGATTGTGTTTTTCTTTTTACGGATATGAACTTTATAATACTTCAATGAATGACTAGCAATACCTTCAACTGCATTTTTGTCATAACTGTTATTACTTTAAAAGCCTATATTGAGAATACATGGGCAGGCAACACATCTAGTTATAATTACAAAATTCTTGTATATCTGTGCATAGCTTGTGACCCTAGAAGCTGTTCACATGGTGTACATGTGGGGGAAAGAAAGTTCTTTGTTATTTGTCAGGTGGTC
This sequence comes from Hymenochirus boettgeri, assembly GCA_019447015.1. Taxonomy (NCBI): domain Eukaryota; kingdom Metazoa; phylum Chordata; class Amphibia; order Anura; family Pipidae; genus Hymenochirus; species Hymenochirus boettgeri. The sequence goes on from CM033477.1 coordinate 89,010,563, forward strand.
AGGGTCAGTGGTGCAGGGATTTGCATGGATAGGATAAACATATAAACCAAATTAACTATGTAATTATTTAAAGATGTACAAAAGATTTCATTACATCCTAAGTAGAGATGGACGAAACTCACACCGTTTTCGGATTGCCGGATCTCGGGAAGATCCCGAAGATCCGAAACCGGAAAGAATTTTCGATAATGTTAGAATGTACGGGGCTATTTTCGATAATTTTAGAAAATGGTTTCCGATCGTTCAAGGCTATTGAACTTTTTATTATTAAAAATAGCCCCGTACATTCGAAAATTATCAAAAATGTCTTCCGAAGTCCCGAAATCCGGAGGACCCATCCGGATTCGGATGGATCTTTCGGATTTCGGAAACGAGGGGTTCCGTTTCAGATCAGGGGTCATGTCGAACCCTGATCCCATCAAAAATGCATGTGCAAAGATGGAACAAGGCACAACAACGCAGAGAAATTGCACACGTGCGATACCACTCACGATTGCGTGCCCGATATGGTGCATTGTAGTGTGGCCTCATCTTTACTATTGGACATTTACTGACAGCTGCTACCATGAAGAGACATGAGCAGCTGGCAAGAGTCACTTTCTATATTCAAGTACATTGGGTATTGTGTTACTATAGTTTGGGGGGGTCCTAAAGGTAATTATAGATTATGCTCAATTATAAGTTGAGTGAATTCACTCAATAATTCATTCAATTAAATATTTTTTCTCCTATGTAATATAAAGATCATAGAAATCCTTAGAAGTCCCAAAGACAATAATGTTACACTTAAAAGGCATGTTGACCCACCCCAACAAAGTTTTAAACATACACTTAGTACCCACAAAAACACATTTTGGCAATACTTACCTTTCTCCCCAGCGCCCCTGAGTAACGATATCCTATACTCCTTCACTGCCCTCTGCCACTTTTGTTGTGGCTTTGTAAACTTGCACAGCCATAAAACACCTGGGAGAAAGGTAAGTGATGCGAAAATGGGATGGGGTGGTGGTGCTAAGTGTATGTGTTAAAAACTTTGTTAGGGGGTGAAGTTGCAACTTTCTGACAAGTTCTGACAAGACAGATAACGTGACTATTGTTCATACCTTCATCTGGACAGCATTTATAATGTAAGTGAAATAATGTGGGGCAAAATCAAGGAACGACTGCACTTCCAAACGAGGCATTTGCTTTAAAATAAAGCGGTCATCTGTAGGAAAAATATCACACTTAAGTTACTTTTAGTTACTTTTAGATTACTCTCCACTACCCTTAGCACAGACAAAGTAGCTAATTAGAGGGCTGATCTTTCTCCATGGATGAAGCAAATAAGCATGCCCTTTAAAAAGGGGAGAAAACAAACACCAGTTTAAAACAAACAAACAAACGAAAAACAGTTAAAATTAATTGTATCTGGGGATTGGTAATTCCTAACTCCCAATATATTTGCTTTAATGTGCACCAGCACAAAGAAAACTGCTTTGTGCACTTACAGTTTTACGTCTGCCAGACTTCCATTTGGCTTCAGCCTTCTTTAATACAGGAAAGCCCAGGACACTAACCTGGCAGAGGAAAACTGTAACATGCTAGCGATCCTCAACAAAATGATAATGGAAGGTAGTAATGACCAATCCTACCTCCCTGCTCCAGATACTTTTCAATTTTTAAAAGTTACATTCATTTTTACGGTGTAGTTGTCCTGTAATGATGCATCTTCAATAATTACCCAGTATTCTTGAGTGCAAATGTTGAGATTGATGTCCCTAATACTATCTTCATATACAGTGGGAGATGCAGTGCAACTTGCATTAAATCACAAATAATTACTGCCATCATTACTAAATCACTGTCATTTTGACTGATTTTTTTATATATTTTTAATATACAGTAGTATTTATTTCTACAGAGATGTACACAACCTTCCAACAGACAATAGGGCTTATAAGGTCCATTTTTGCTTTCACCAATCAGTATATCACCAAGCTATATCTCTGTAATCTTGCTCCATAAAATGGCTCCATTGCATTAGAAATCTATTGTGCCGGCTGTATTCCAGTTGTCTTCATCCTTTCCCCCCAATTCTTAGAAAAGCCAGTTTGACAAATCTATCCCAGCTTTCAACTTTAGTGTTGCCTGAAATAATACTGGTTGGCTACAGAGCATAGTTAAGCAAACATCCAAGTATCTACTTTAGAGCTCATTTAGGCTATCACAAATTTAGATTAGTAGATTAAATTCTTCAGGGTCTCACCTTCTGTTGCATAGAAAGCTGCGCCTGACTTCCCACCCCTTGCCTGCCATGGCACACAGTGTGCAAGGGAACGTATGAAATCGTCTTCACTGCTTCCTAATATGACTTTACGCATTCTATGGAACTCTCCAGCATAATAAATCCGACAGTAGAATTTGGCATTTGCATCTGAGAATTCTGCAGGACAACATAAAAAGAAATCTTGGTTTGTGTTTGTAAATAGCAGTAATGAAAACGTAAAAAGACAGAATTCTCGAAATAAAACAAATTTAAAAAAAATATATTTATTTGCGACACACTGTTCCCTGCCTCCTACCCTCTCTGCCCAGAGCAATACCAATAGGAAGGCACATTTCTTGAATAGCATGTCTTCCTATTGGCCAGCTCGCGACATTGAGGTAGGAAGTAATGCTGGTGATTGCACTGTTTATTTGAAATTCAGTAAAGATCAACATTAAGTTATACTTACGTAGTTCCACATGAGGATTGCCAAATAGTCTCTTCTGCTTATCTGCTCCATCAATGTCATCTTGAGGAAAAATTTAAATTTACAATTACATTTTTATATGGTATTGTGAGGGAGAAGACACAATTCTGTGAAAAAAAATAGAATGTTTTAGAGTAAGTTCTGCATCTCACCCTTTAAGCCATGCCAGTATAACACAAAAAGATGTTACCACTCCTGCGTTTGAGACAGGATAATAACTTTAAAGGACCAGCTTTTCCCATTCATTCCTGGTGCAATCTTGTCCTTTGGTAAGAGCTCTGATATCCCTTTATCTGGGAGAACGGTCCCAAGACAACAGGAAGGTACCAATGGAGTCACGCCCCCCTCACCAAACTTTCAATTTAGGGCAATGTTTTTTGGTCTTAACTCCTAAGCTCTTTACATGGACAATTGATTGTGTGAGGAAGTTCAACCTTGAAGTCCTATGGTGAAATACTACAGAATAGAGGATTATAAAGTGCAGGGTCTGAATTTAATACAGAGAGATAGAGCAGAGAGAGACCAATACAGAGAGCTGATAGCGTCTCTCTCTGCATTGCGAATTGGGGTGACCCATTCCAAATATATCCTAAAAAGCTGATATAATCTTAGCGCATTGGTTGCAGGACCCTGCTTTTGCACACCACCACAACCGCTGTTAACTTGCTCTTAAAGCTGCATTAACCCTTGGTACATTGGTTCAGGTCTTCAAATTAGGACTCTTTCAGTTGTTGATATGCATTCTGAGTGATCCTTGCATACATGATAAAGAATAACAACCTAACAATTGAGCTTGCTGCTTGCACTTTAAATTAACAAAAATGATCAGAGGTGCACAGACTTCGGGGACAATGTGATCCCTGAAACATTGTGTGTGCGTGATTTACAAAATAAACAGATAATTCACCTGTAGTAGTTGCATCTACAAATGTAACTGGGAAATTGCCACAGAGTGTGCCTCGGCACAACTATCAGGGAAATTCAATAAAAGTTCTTATTGTTTAAAATGGTGCTACTGTTGCCCCACCAATCAGATCTTATTTAATATCTGAAAGCTAATATCTGCTTGGTTGGGTCAAAATTAGCACCATTCCAAACGATAAGAACTTTAATTTAATATCCCTGTTTTCATGCCCTGAAATTCCCAAGACTAGTAAATTACAACTTGAAAATATCTGTGTTCAGAAATAAAAAACTGTCTAAAGTATTATTATTATCTTTCTGTATTTCAGAATACATAAGATTATGATAACTTGTCTATTGTACCTTGTGCTTCAAGTCCTTGATTGTCAGCACCCTCTCTCCCAATTTGAATTTGTCCCACCTGGTAATAGGCACTGTCAGCACCACGTAAAGTTTCTTTTCTTTGGGCAGATAGGTCTGGGCTTTTTCCCCCAGTACCACGGAAGAAGGATAAGACCCCAGATGGTTTTTTGACTGAAATAAATGAAGTAAAATATTAGATCTTTTTTTTTTTTTTTTTACACACTTTACACTTATAATTATAAAGTTAAATAACTCTGTGCACAATTGTTGCACATTCTCTTCGCTGGTCAAAGACTATCCTTACTTTTTTTGCAAATTACACAATTTATACAACAGAAACACATTTTTAGACTAGTCCATTGTAATTCTGGCCCCTATGCAACAGCAGGGCATTGAAATGTAAAGAGTTGTACATTCCTAACACTTTGACTTACTCTGAGATTCTGATTCTGTAGGGCGATTTGACTGGATAGAACTTGATTCTGTTGCTCTAGATGGGCTGCTGGTTTTGGGACGGATTTCAACTGTACTGCAAAAAGAAGAAAAAAGTACTCAAGCACAACAAGCAGCTGATAAGCCCCCAAATGTTTAGAGGGGGAGGCAAAACATCTCCAGAGCACCTAGACTTCTAAAGCTGGGTGAACACCATCCAATAATAATATTAATATTCGGCTGGACTGACAGACCATTCATTCGTCCGAAACGGAAAAACGAATGATCGGACACCTCGGAAAACCACGACTGATTGTGTGGCCCTCTATGGGTCGCATGCTCGATCATGGCAAACTGTCGGACGTGGCTATTTATGCCATGACCAAAAGTCCTTTGTCCTGGCTGACCAATCGGAAAAGCCAAACGGTCAGTCGAGACAAGGGATTGGAAGGTGTGTTCTAACCTTAACTGTCTCTCCAGTTTATACAATAATAACAACAACAAAAGGGTAGATGTATGGATAAATGAGCACCATATTTTCTTGCACTTGGTTTTATATTTTTCTATGGTACTTAAGCTATAGACATTGCCTCAATAACATGATATTCTATACATCTGTATCCACCTTTAAAGTGTGCATTATATGTTTTCTTTATATCTAAAATCTGCCATTTTCCTAGGTAGTACATTAAACAGCTGATTAAATTTATTCTTTTTGTTATATATATTTGCACATAAACTTATCATCGTAGGCGCAGGGAAAGGTAGTTTACCGTGTTAGCCAGTCAAAATGTTTACAGGGTAACCCCTTTAAATAAAACTAGAATGATCTGAAATCTTGCTATGATTATCTTAGTTAGCCAATAAAGGTATCACTTTATACCACTTTTGTTATTTTTTATTTTGAAATGGTTACCCTGTAAACACAAAGTTACTGACCAACGTAAAATCCACATGGCAAAACTGCTGCTAACAATTGTTCATATAAAATAATTCAATGAAATATCTCTAGGCACAATATTACACATTTTATACATCTGTAAATTTCATATACATATCAGCATATATCCTATGCTATGTACACAAGTGAGATAATGGTCAACCCAATTGTCCACACTGTTAAATGGCAAGTTCACTCCAAAAAAAACTTTTTTCTAAATTGTATATTACCCCCCCCCCCCCAACCTGCGTTATTTGTAGCTTCCAAAAATGCCCCTAAACTTTCTTACCTGACCTGGTCTCTCGCTGTCAAGGTACCGCCCCCTGCTCCAGTTTCGATCTTGTCTTGAGCAGAAACAGGAGCAGGGGACTTCTGCACAGAGAGACGTCTTCCTTCCGGGATGCAGCTGTCAGGTGATTGGGTGTCACGTCGCTCCTTAACTGACAGCCGCGTCAGGAAGTGGAGCGGCTGTCAGCAGCAGAGGCAGTGTCGGAGTGGCGAGGGACCGGGTCAGGTAAGCAAGTTCAGGAGCATTTTTAGAAGCTACAAATAACGCAAAAGTGGGGTTTGGGAGGGTAATATACAATTTAGAAAAAAGTTTTTTTTTCAGTGGACATGCCCTTTAAATGCTCCACTTTGCCAGATCACTAAATTATGTTGATGAGCCATAGGGGGCTCCCACTCACTCCCACTACCCTCTCTAATGCAGGTAGTGCTCACTGATGCTGAGCAGCATGTTTTTGTTTGTTTATGTGGTAACTTATATGCATAATGATGTTAGGTTAATGGACCATGTGTCTGCAAGTGACTGGTGTCAAAAACAGAATCCAATATACTGAGAAAAATAGAAAGCATGTTTACTACAGTAAAAGTTGTTGTATACATTATCATCAATAAAGTATAGTATGCATACTTAGCTGGAAGAGAGCAGTCTTCTGTACAGTTCTTTGGCGATACTTTCGATAACTCTTCCAAAGCATTTTTGTATTCTTTACAACTTTACAATAAAACAACAAGACAATAAATAAAATAGAAGGTGATCTGAAAAAGCACAATAGATGCAATAAACATTTATCCCCAGTGTCTCCAAACGTACCATGATCTAGATTTCCGCATACATTCTGAATAGGCAATAATTTAAACAGTCATTTTAATTGACAATAATGCTTTGACTTAGTCATCTTAGAGAAAAAATGTACTACAGTACTCAATGGAATTCCTGTACATGTGAGACACATGTTCCTTTCTACAAGCAATGTACTGCTCCATTCCTGTACAATAGTCTTGAAAAACAACCAAACGTAAGTACCTAAGAGCAAATGCTATAATTGAGCTGGGCTCTTTCTCACAGACAGCAATGGGTACACGTTCATGTTCATACATCAAGTAGTGTTTATCTGGGTCACTAAGTGGGGAGAAACAAGAGATTCAATACACAAAAACAGATATTTAAAAGGCTCAAAACTCCATCTTACTAGGTAAAATGTGAAATATTGAAGCAAAGCATGTATGGTTTCCCTAAAATTAAAAGGAAAATAAAGTTATATTCTCCCTAAAAAATACTTTCCCATTTACATATATACTAAAAGAAAAGTATTAAGAACACACCTTTCCATTACAGTATACTTAACAGTAACATCATCAGAAAGAACATTTTTCCTAAATATTCCAGTCATCATAGGATAAATTTAAGGCAAATTATTTAGCAGTTTCTCAGCAAGTGAGGGGAAAATTTGTGTTACCAAGTTGATTTATTTAGAGAGGTTTAGTGACCTCAACAGAAGAACTTACAAAGGAAGTGGGATAGGATTGTAGTTGTTTCCTGGGAGCAAATTTGCAAATATAGCTTTCATGGTGGACTTTTCCTTTACTTGATTTTCTGTAGACCCCAGCAAATGTCCATCAAATACATCTAAATAAAAAAAGAAATAAAACAACGTTAAAGGCAAGAGTTGAAATAAACACACTTTTTATTTGTCAGCCATTTAAGATTTCCAACATAACTGTTTTCCCTGACCGATCATTCTAAAAAAGTCAGTCAGGGTGAACAAACAAACATGTTGGTAAATCGTGGCCAATAATCTGGATTTTAACAGGCCATTTGGTCAGGCCGAAAAATCAGCGCTACTACTTGAATTCCAACTGATAGAACGGGTATAATTCGTAAATCTGTTATCCAGAATTACCAGAATGAAATTGCCCTGTGTGTACCAAACCTTATGTAAATATAAACTTTATGCCCAGTAGTGTATCCCATGCTAGACTTTATTGTCTAAAATTGTATTTACATTTTATTTAATGCTACAATGAGAAATAATGCGATGAAGATAGTAAATGCTAACCAAGGACTGCACACGCAATTTAGTAAATGCAAAGGGCCTATTTATTCAGGAACAACACAAAATAACATTTTGGCCTGACCAAAGGTGGCTGTGATCCTCTAAAACATTATCTTGGTTAAACTGTCCTTTAGTTTGTAAAGGTGCCGATACATCAGTTGACTTACCTCCCAATATTCCCACAACATTCTGAAAACCACCTTGCCCAATCATTATGCAATCAATATTATGAATATTATAAAAATGTAATAACCATTGCACACTATGATCTAACTACAATGGACAATGGGAAGAAAAATATACTTCTCCTTACTGCTAGCTATGGGAACTATTGTTAAAGGGCAAGTCCACCATCACTAAATCTGACAAGCAGGTTATGCACCCCCCCTACACACACACACATTTTACCATACTTGTCTTTACCTAAAATGCTTTTATCATATTCAAATAACATTAGGAATTACAATTCAGATAGTGCTGTGCTATTCTTTCCACCCATAGATGTCAGATGTACTGATATAGAAAACTATACCTTCAGAGCTGCTACCAGTATCCATTTCTGTGGTGCATGATGCTGTGAAGGTACCAGGAAATGACTGATCAGAGATATCAGGAGGGCTAGGTATCTGAAGATGTGAGGATCCTGCAGAGCTCTGAGATAAGGTTGTCATAAACCGATCTTCTGCCAGAAACAGAGAGCATTATATTCAGCAAACAAAATCGTAAAATGATTTTAAAAAAGGACTAATTTAATGATGGATAAAAAAAAAACAATAATATGTTGTATTTAACACTGAAGTTGGCCTTCCAACTGCTCCCATAAACCACTGTGAAAAATATCTCGGTGACCTATTAAGACACACGCACAAAAACTAAGAAAAAGTTAATGTAGCCTGTAAAATCCATAAGTATAGCAGCTTTTTCTTATTTTTGCACCTATGGCTAAAGTAAAATATGCAGTATTTAAGAAGTAATGAGACAAACTGGGGGAATGAGCAGTTGTTAGTTTTTTACTCCAAAATCACAGGTGACGGACTTATGCAACTGGAACAAACAGCTAAAGCGGGTTTTAGCGGTTTGTTCGGGTTGCACAGGTCCATCACTTGTCATTTTGGAGTTTGATTTGGACTATCCAAGGGCACCATTGCCGTGGGGATGAGTACCTTTCAGCACCCTATTATACTCTGTGTTTACTGTACCCAGGATATATACGGGACCTCTGTTTACCTTGTGATGAGGACCGGGGGATGCTCCACCTAGCCCTTCCATTTGAGTAAATAAGTCCACTATTCCCCTTGTGGTGGTTTGGAGATTACCCCTATATTTGATATGGCTATTTGATAGTTTTTTTTACTGCCTACCTGTCCTACCCCTATGGAAAACAAATCTCAGAGCTAAAAAGAAGGGAAAGGAGGAAGGAAAAAAAGCAAAGCAGAGAAGAAGAAAAAATGCAAGCATATTCCTGTTCTACATTCATTCAGCGTTTTGTTTAACAGAGCATTTTTTGTTTCCATTTTTTACGTTTTTAAACTCAGTAACAATAGAGATAAAATAAACTTTATTATTAAATTATTAACAAAACAAAAAAAATTCACCAGTAATTCTTACTTATTATGTTACTAACATGTGTCGTTTATCCTAGATCATAGAGAATAATAGATGGTTCATGTTAACAGAACCTTTTAAAACTTTAATGTGACAGGAATGACGTCAAAAGGGAATTTTAAACAGAGAGTGCTTAACATAAAAAAGCGCTTTAGCCATTTACAAGACTATATTGTGTAATTAAGTCTAACAAATTATGTTGAAAATGGTAAGAACTTTCATAATCCTGTTACTGTATCAGTACTCTCTGCACATTGTTCAATGCCAAAAGTATGATGGAACCAATATATAGGGTAGACTTGTAACCTTTCATATAAGGAAAGTAATATTACTGCTTGTTTGAGCAAGAATATGCTGCATTGTTATTCAAGGTCAATACCTATTAAAACCTTAACTCTTCTGCTACTTGACCAATCTGTGCATTGCATACGTATATACTCGAGTATAAGCCGACTCGAGTATAAGCCGAGGCACCCATTTTTGCCTCAAAAATTAGAAAAGATGATTGACCCAGTATAAGCGAGGGTATACAGTAACCCTAATACCTTTCCAATGTAGATGTTGGAACTACAACTCCTAGCATGCTGGTTGTGGGAGTTTGTAGTTTCCAACCACCTATATAGAAAGGTATTGGGGGTTACTGTATGGCATACTGTCCCCCACCTCAATACCTTTCCACTGTAGATGTTTGGAAACTACAACTCCCAGCATGCTTGGTTGCTGGGAGTTGTAGTTTTCAACCACCTATAGTAAAAAGGTAATGTGGGTGTGTGATGGCATACTGTCCCCCCAGCCCTCCCCCCAGTACCCCCAGCCCTCCCCCCAGTCACTTACCCGTACCTGGTCTTCAGTCTTCCTCTCTCTGCAATCCAGAAGCAGCCGCGTTTCCGGCCGGCAGTTCCCACTACTGCTTCGCGGCTGGCGATGACGTCATCCGCCCAGCGTGCGTGATGACGTCATTGCGCACCGCGAGAAACTACTGGGAACTGCGGCCGACTCGCGGCTGCCTCTGGATTGCAGGTAAGTTCCTTGTGACTCGAGTATAAGCCGAGTCAAGGTTCTTAGGTTAATTTTTAAACTAAAAACCTCGGCTTTACTCGAGTATATACGGTAATAACAATATCTTCTTTAAAATATTAAGAACGAACTCAAAATATGCGATTTGAACACGTAAACTATATATTAACACCTGTATGCTTAATAGAAGGAAGATTGATGGTAGTAAGTGTGGCTATACAAGCAGATGGTTTATGCTTAACATTGTTTTAATCTTGGGAGGTTTTAATTACACTGACATTGACTGGATTAGTAAACATGTAAACACAGCTAAAGGCGAGCAGTCGCATAATCTGCTTCCTCAGCATTTGCTGTGGTTGAAAAATTTTCTGTATTGTAAGAGTGCACTAAATCCAACATGTTTTTTCTGTAATAAACTTCAAATGTTAAAGTAATAGAAAGCCCGAGGAACAGTGACCATGATCTGTGTGGTTTGATATAGGCCACAAAAATGTACAGTAGGATAAACAAAGACAAATTCAGAATAGTACATTTTATTTAGTTATAGTCTCATGTAAACATACTTAAACAAAATAATACACTTTTTTTTAAAGTAGTGCAGAAAAAATGATAAATGTCTTTTAAATCCTAAAATCCACAATCCTATATTATAAAATCCTAAGTGCTGCGTCCGTGTGATGTGTGTGTCTGGCACCGTGTGTGTCACCGCAGTTCTTTCCCCTGGCCACTAGGTCTCCACACTCCTCATTACTATTTGCTGCGAGTTTCTGCCTTCCGGTGCCAAGTTCTTGACATTGCTGTTCCATTTGTGGCAGGCATTGCTGAACCGCAATAAGTAGGGTGGGGGGGAACGGTCTGTCACAGGGGGGGGGGGGGACTGTCACAGAGGGTGGACTGTAACAGGGGGGACTGTCAAAGGGGGACTGTCACAGAGGGGTGCTGTCACAGAGGGGGGGCAGAGGGGGGGGACTGTCACAGGGCGGACTCATATAGGGGATTGTCACAGAGGGGGAGGGCTGTCACAGGGGGGACTGTCACAGACTGTCACTCTGACCTTGGGACAGAGAGGGGGACTCTGGCCTTGGGACACTGAGGGGGGTCTCTGGGCTTCTCGCGCCTGTTAATGTAACAGGCTTAATTTGCTAGAAATAGCTGCTGTTTGCGCTAGGAATGAGAAAAGGAAGGGAAACACTGTTTACTCTGTTCTGTAACATGTAGTTTTGGGAAGAAATCACCAAGTCACATTATTTTAATCAGCAGCTACTGGACTATAAATTAGGAAATTCTGTGCATCGCGTCTCAATCATTGATGCTGCTGCCAGTCCCACCCCTTCCACTGCTTCACTGCACAGAAAAAGCACGGAACAGCAGCAGCAGAGAGGAAAGAGGGCTGGTAAGTATATTTAGAAGCCTTGCATGGAACAAACATTCATTCAAATCTAACAAACTTTAGATCAAACATGGGGGTAAATTTCAGGTAGTTGTGCAATATTCAATGAAAATTTCAGCCACGGTCTGTTTGCGGTCGACTCATGATATTTAAGCCCGGCTGACCAGGTTTCCATTTTTATTTATATTGAACTGAAAAACGGGGACAATTTTCACCAAAACTTTAGTCAAATCTGTATTTTTAGCAAACGGGTACTCTTTCAATTTTGAGTTTTAATGTTTTGGTTATAACTTGGTATTAAATAAGTAGAAATCAAACAGTACTTTGTAGTACTACTACACTAATCCAATACAAGGTAAGGGAGACCTTTTTTTGATTAGGACCTTCCATATAGGTGTTACCTTAAAGTGGTTGGAAGGCTTTCATTTTAATGATACTAAACCTACAACTGTTTTATTGTAACTGTTTTAAACTATAATCACTTTCACAAAGACTATCATACTATACTAGACCCTGGAATGTGCATTGATTTTTTTTTGTATGTTTATGATAATGTTTTGATTGGATCAATTTAATTTAAATTTATGTACTTCTGCCTATGGAGTGCTTATGAAGGTTCTCATTCATCCAGGTCATGGTATATCTGTTGTATTCAATTAGATCAACTGCACCACTAAGACCTATAGTCAGCAGCATCAACTCTGTAACATACAAGGTGGCAAAATACCTAGCCAACATCTTAGGACCATTGGTGGGAAGTTCTAAGCATCACATCCAGAACTCTCAGGATTTCACTAACAAGATTGAAGATATAGTACTCGGTGCAGAAGAAACGATGGTGTCCTATGATGTGACATCTCTCTTCACCTGTATACCCACCAAGGAGGCTGTTGTCATGGTGAGAAAACGGCTAGGCCAAGACAGCACTCTCACCAGCAGAACTGATCTCAACCCAGAACAGGTGTGTGCCTTACTGGACTTGTGCCTGAATACCACCTATTTCAAATACAGGGATAAGTTCTATAAGCAAAAACACGGATGTGCTATGGGATCTCCAGTTTCACCCATTGTAGCCAACCTTTACATGGAGGAGGTAGAAAAACTGGTGCTTAATACCTTTAAGGGCATAGCACCCAGCCACTGGTTCAGATATGTGGATGACACCTGGGTTAAAATCCACCAGAAGGAAGTACAAGCTTTCACAGAACACATTTATGCGGTAGACCAAAAGATCAAATTTACAAGGGAAGAGGTACAAAACAACAGACTGGCTTTCTTGGACTGCTTGGTAGAAGTCAGGGAGAATGGTAAACTGGAAGTAGAGGTTTACAGAAAACCAACACACACAGATGAGTATTTGATGTTTGACTCCCACCACCCTTTAGATCAAAAGCTGGGGGTCATCAGAACCCTGCAACACAGAGCTGAGAACATCCCCACTAGCACAGAGGCGAAGGCTAAAGAAATGAAACATCTCAGAGGAGCCCTTAAAACTTGTGGATATCCAGACTGGGCCTTTGTCAAAAGAAGCAGAAGGAAAGAAAAGAAAACGAATACCAACAGTGAAGGGGAAAAGCAAGACAGGAGAAAGAACATGGTCATCCCATATGTAGCAGGGGTCTCCGAGAAATTAAGAAGAGTTTTCAAAAAACACCGTATCCCTGTCTGCTTTAAACCGAGCAACACGCTGAGGCAGCAATTGGTACATCCGAAAGACCCAATACCGAAACACAAGAAAAGTGACATCATATACGCAGTGCAGTGCAGTGAAGAATGCTCTGATTTGTATGTGGGGGAGACCAAACAACAACTGCATCAACGTATGGCCCAGCACAGAAGAACCAATTCCTCGGGTCAGGACTCAGCCGTGTACCTGCATCTTAAGGATAAAGGACATACCTTTGAAGATTGTAATGTTAACATATTGGCAAAGGAACGGGACTGGTTTAAGAGAGGTGTTAAGGAGGCCATTTATGTGAAAATAAAGAAACCAAGCCTAAATAGAGGTGGGGGGGTTCGACACCATCTGTCTGCCATGTACAATGCTGTTTTGACACCTTACTCTGGGCGTTCCTATAACACCTCTTAGCCACTATCTAATCACGCCCTTAACACCTCGCTGTGATAGGCTAATTGGGATTTTCCAGGGTACATAATTGCCAAAGATTCTTGTACAAGTCATTCTGAATTGAGAAAGCCAGTCGGATGACTAGCGAAACGTCTTCAAGAACTAAACTTCAAATCCAGTTGATCTAATTGAATACAACAGATCTGCCTATGGAGTGTTCTCACAGTCAATCATGTATATGTAATTTAGCAGAGTTGCTCTAATGAATGCTATGCTTCTATGTGGTAGGAAAGGTTGCCTTTGATATTAGCAGGATAAACAATGGTGGAGGTGCACTCTTACCCAACTGTAGGTGCAGAAGCCTCTGTAGGTTTTCCTTAGGAACCAATGGCTTCGCAGGAAAAAGAAAGTAGCTGAGGGTCGCACTCCAAATCATCAAGAAATTTATTTCAAACCACACATATTCACGTCACAACGTTTCGGGGGGATACCCCCCTTCTTCAGGTGATAAAGTGCAACTGTGCTTGAGGACTCAAGCACAGTTGCACTTTATCACCTGAAGAAGGGGGTATCCCCCCGAAACGTTGTGACGTGAATATGTGTGGTTTGAAATAAAATTTCTTGATGATTTGGAGTGCGACCCTCAGCTACTTTCTTTTCCTGCGATGCTTTGATATTACCATTGAATTGGAGGCCTTCTTCTCCCTTGGAGATTGCTTGGATTTCACAGATTTTCCCGGAATCCGCTTTTTCCTGCAGATTTCGGAAATTTTTGAAATTCCTGGAGCATTCTAGACTTCCCAAACGTTCAAGGATTTTCAACAATTCAGTAATCCTCGGACGGCCAAAGATTTCCAAATGGCCAAAAGTCCCACGGCCGGACGTTTGGGGGTCCCACGTCTCAATCCGGGACCCCCTCCCGGGTCCTTAGAAGGACTATTGTGTGCCTTGGTAGGGCCCTTGTGGAACTGACAAGTGTCTTTTAGGGCTTAAAGGATCCCGCAGCTCGAACTGGGACCCTTGAAAGGGCCCTTGTGGCACTGACAAGTGTCCTTTGGGGCTCAAGGGGTACCTGCAGCCCCCCTCCCTGGCAATAATGAAGGGGACATAGTGTTCCCCAAAATGTTGTGTGTGATTCACAAATAAAAGCATTCAGCATATATATGTGGTGTTCATCTCCCTTTCACTTTTGGACATTTGTATTATATATGGTCCCAAGGTAGAGGACCCTGGAGAGTTGCACCTACTAAACTTCTAATACACTTGGTGTGCCTAGGCCCCTACAAGCAGAATGTGTGTGAAATCCTGTTACAATAACCCAAAGCAAGGTGAGTGAAACAAGCCAACATGGATCTCTTTACATTGTTAGAAGATAGGTGTGCACAGGTTATACTGTTGTAAGAGACAAGGGCAATGACATGTTACACACACAAATATTTAACCTGCTTTTTCACTTTGATTTTAAATACGTTGTTTGTGCAAGGTTTTTGTTCTCCTTTATGATCAATAATAATGTCAATATGCTTTGTTAAAAATTAGTATATTGCATTTAATACAGGGCCGGCCTTTGATATGGGCGACCTGTGCGACCGCGAGTCAAAATTGTGCATTAGTGCCACAGCCCCCTCCAGTCCCAACACACATAAGCCTTACTTAAGATGTCTGTATGCTGTGCTTTTCTGTCTGTGCATTTAGTATGTTACGTGTTATGTGATAATACATGCACAAGTTACTGAAAGACAGTAAGGGTGGGGAACTTGATTCGAAGCAGGCCAAGGCAAGCAGTATTCAACAGTGTATTGTGTGTACCCAGGGGGGTGTTTTGGAGGGGGTGGTAGGCGCCAGCAACAAATCTTGCACAGGGTGCTATTTATTCCTAAGGCCGGCACTGTTCTTTATAAAAGTCATCTATATAGAATTACTTCCTGAAGTAGCAGGAGTAAGTAGCATAGAGGCAGCTTTTCTCTCTGTGGGTTTAAATTTGAATAAATACAGTCCTGTCAACAAACTGAACAAAGATTCTCCATATAACCTCCACAAATTTGGAGATGGGGATGGGGCGAGGGTTACAAGATTTAAATTTGAGTTGGAGAACTCATAAGCATGCAAACATAACGAAAATAAGAACATCCGTTTTAACAAACCTCTCTCCCCATTTTGTGCAGGAGATGAATTGCGTGGAGATGCATCTGAAGCACAACCCTGAAAAAAAAGGAGCACATTTTATATTGCAATAAGATTATATTATTTAAAAAGAAAGGCAACTATTAGACTAGACTAGGACCCAGGCAAAATGAAAGAAAAAGATCCAATTTTAAAATAGAAGACGTCTTCTGGCATGTGATTGATGGCACTGAACTGACAATTAGTAAAGAACTGAACAAAATAAATCCACTTGATAGGCATTTATAGGCTTCATAAAAAACATTTTGGTAGTAATTCACATTCTTTCATTTCAAACAATGTATTGTCTTTGAGGAAAAAATACCAAAACCAATAACAAAAACAATTAGGTAAAGGCACAAACTTAAATATATTTATGTTAGATACATTAAATTACCAAAGACAAGCAAAAGTTTAATTAAACTGTAATATTAAACTAAATTGTTTGTGTATACAATTTGATTTATGAGTTTATTGTATATGTTTTGGTTGTCAGTTTCACTGGGAGTGAATTTACTTTCATGATCATTGCAAGATGATGAGAATAAAGTTTTGATTGGGTGAGTGCAAATATATAAGAAACCCTTTCTTTGTTGTGCAGGATTTTATTTCTAGTTTGTTTTAGATCATCTTTCCCAATACCTACCATAAATATACTACTAATATATTTTCTTCTTTTCTCATTATTTTCAGATCCTCTCATTTACCTTTCATTTTTTCTTCAACTACAAAAGCGTTTTGTGCTACCCTTGTTAAAACTCACCAATACCACTTAAGTGCAGTTTGATTACTACAAGTGCAATTAATTAGCAGTTTGGATGCAAGTCACTTTAAAAACATGATTTGTAGTGGACCTTCCCCAGGAGATCAAAGGTGTGTGGATTTTGTAAAATTGATTTACAATTTAAATGACATGGCTCAGCTGTTTTGAAAAAATGATAGTTTTCCTAAACATCTATAATGCAAGTCATTATCTGCTGTTATGGCCTTTTGATTGCTGCCTGGGCCTGTGTCTCTTCCTGCCTCTGACCTGTCACCATCATAAGTTTCTTCTGCAATCCGATTGTGTGTTAAAAAGCGCACACTAGTGTGTCTCAATTGAAGTGGACCATTTGCGATGCAATCCGTTTATCAGAGCGCATGTTTTTGTGAGATTCGCTTGCGCTCTGTTCCCTGAAAATGACAGGGATTGCATCGTAAGCTTGCACCAACTCGCACACCAACTGCCAAATCATTCCAGCTACAGCAAAACTGCTTACAGAAATGCTGAAATGTAAGAAGTTTCAGATTGGATACCTAAAGAAATAGGGGGCACATCAACAAAAAAATTATACAGTGATAGTTGAGATGAATTATAGTTTCCACTAATGGGCAATTTAAAAAAACAAATTTGCCAGTGTACATACCCTTTAATTTACACCTCTCTTTTCCCACAAATAGCTGATCTATCTCTATCTCTAAAAACGATCAATGTCCTACCATGATTATGCCAGATGTTGGTCTCTCTTCCTTCCAGAAGGAAATCAGCATTTAAAAATGTTAGCTAGCACAAGATTAGCCTGCAGAGCTGATAGAAATTCTTTAAAATGTCACTAAGCCCAAGGGCAGATTTCCATGGGATCATTACTTTTGGAATAGTGTATTTGGTCATCATTTTAGGCAACTATGTCTGTATGTCTACAGCTGCCTTTATTTGACATTAACATTAAAGCAACCGTTACTGCTTCTTTACGTAAACAATGCATTACCTTATTCTCATCCCCTTGCCTTATTCTCCCAGGACTAGCAGGCACTGAAGGGCGTTTGCGACCTTTTTCCTGTTGAAAAAGGTCTTGCAACCTGTAAATAAAGAATTTATGTAAATTAGAATTAATGTTTTGCAAGGTTAATATAGTCCTTTAGTACTTGTCACAAATGTGTCATTTTAACTTCCATTTTGTTTCCACATGTTTTTATTTAAGGAGAATTGTTTGCACTTTATGGTTGTCTGAGGAAGCTGCCATTTTGACACCGAAACGTCACGTGTGTAGCACGAATATGTGCTAATAAACACTGTTTGCAATAAGTCTGGTGTGCGCTAAGTATTGGATATATTGCGTGGTATGTGGCGCCAGTGTTCTCCCCAAAAATTGTTTTCAGTCGGATAGGACAGAACAGGGAAATTTGCTGAGATCTCAGATGTTTAACTGAAGTCTGAGGCTGTGCTCGCCGGAGGCGAGGTGGAGGAGCAGTCTTAGGAATGTCACGTCAGCCTCCCACCCATTAACTTTCTGGTCAGTAATTTCTTTATATCTTGGGCTG
The DNA here is from genome assembly GCA_019447015.1 of Hymenochirus boettgeri. Classification (NCBI taxonomy): domain Eukaryota; kingdom Metazoa; phylum Chordata; class Amphibia; order Anura; family Pipidae; genus Hymenochirus; species Hymenochirus boettgeri. Next base: position 89,028,819 of record CM033477.1, read on the forward strand.
TGGAAACTGGCCTTTCATTTAAAGGAATAGTTCACTGCAATAGTGAACTATCCCTTTTCTACTGAGGTTAAGCTATCCCTTACCTCCCATTCTTCAATCAATGTTTAGATAGCCAGGAACAAACTTCAGAAATCTTACCTTTCACGCGATCAGCGGGGCCGCTCTGACAGTTCCCAACTGCTTCCTGCTTCTGTTATGCTATAACGCACATGCCAGATAATGCGCGTTATAGTATAGCAGAAGCAGGAAGCAGTCAGGAATTTCAGAGCGGCCCCGCTGGATCGCGTGAAAGGTAAGACCTTCTGAAGTTTGTTCCTGGCTATCTAAATATTGATTGAAGAACGGGAGGTAAGGGATAGCTCTTAACCTCCCTGGCTTCAATCAAGTGAGAAAAGGGATAGTTCACTATTGCAGTGAACTATCCTTTAAACTCAACTTGTTTGGAGACCACAGTTTCCCTTTACACTTCGGTGCCAGCAGTCTTCCCCAGAGTATTGCCATTACCACTTTCAGTGCCAGCAGATCATTACCATTAACCCTTCAGTGCCAGCAAACTTTCCCATAGTATTGTCATTAACACCTTCAGTGCCAGCACAGTATTATCTTTAACTCTTTCAGCTGCCAGCATTGCCATGATATACAGTATGTACCGGCTTTCCATGTCTCCTCCATTGAATAGTTCACTCCTCACCTACTCTAAGTTCTAATTGGAGAGTTGGGTGGAAGGAAGAAAGAGGCAGGGATAGGGATCTAATAAAACGAACGTTGAAGAACCGCACACCTTGCATGTGAACAAACTTGTTTTATTGAACCATCAACATAACCATCCTCCCCCTTCATCAGGTGCTAACAGCGTGGATCTTCCCTTCCCTTTAAATACCCATAAGGCCTAGTGATCACACCCACTTCATGAGTGACAGCTTCAAAGTGTCTGCTGCAAAAGAGCGTAAAATTCTACAAAAACATGAATAAAATGCAAATATAAATAGGCCATTACAGTATTGCAATACAGTGCATTATCAAAAAGTGCAACAGTACATTGTGTGACATTATGATGTACATAATAAAGTGTATAATACTCAATATATAATAAAATAGATAAATACATAAAATATACATCTGATTCTGTCTTCAATTACCAATTTTCTAAATTTTAAGCAATAAGTATATATTTAGCAGAAAAAGAGCAGCCCAAATCAATAGTGTCATCTTTATACAAAATAACAATGTATCTGACAAGGCAAAAGTATAAAATGTATCTAGATATAAATTCTACCTTTTCTTATAAGCTTCCACACTGTTAGCACCTGATGAAGGGGGAGGAACCCCCCGAAATGTTGTGCGTGTTATGTTGATGGTTCAATAAAACAAGTTTGTTCACATGCAAGGTGTGCGATTCTTCAACGTTCCTTTTATTATATTGGATATATTGACTCCTTGAGGTAAGGGTCGTAAGAATCAGCACCCTGTTACTTTTGAATGTGCTTAGGTTCATTTGCAACATTTATTTCTAAATAAGAGTGTGTGGAGTTCTCTACTCACTACAATGTTGCAAATTACTGCTGAACAAGGAGATCAGTTCTAAAACGGAAAATAAAAGCTGACAGGGAGATGCTAGGGAGAAGAATAGGAGCCCTGGATCAACATAGGCGCCCTAGTTCTTTGCCTATCATAGAAAGAAACCCCTATCTCATTAACAGCCAATCCTTCAATGTAGTAAATATAAAACAAGAGAAAAGCAAGGATATATGGCTAAAAGATTAAATTTTTATTCAATAAACATCTAAAATTTATCAGTAAATAATAAATAATTGTAAATAGTAATCAGTTATTCTACCCCTCACACATGTCCTCCATCACAGATGTTAAAACCTAACCCAATGGGTCTACGGTCATTTAAATGTATCCTGCGACCAACAATCAGGCAAAAAATGGTATACTTAGCAGTATGTCTAAGTCAAGTCGTAAGCGTCCATGCACGGCAGTCAATCAGATAATGCAGAGTATCAGGCTCAAATATCAGGAGACCGGAACCACAGGGTAGGCAGAAGGGGGACCCCAGCACCCCAAACGCGTTTCTCTTAAAGAAGCTCTCAATAGCGCTGTTCTTTGCCTAAAAATGGCTGAATGCATCCTAGAGATTCGGGAGTACAAACTATGGGTTTTTCATATGGTACAGAAATAAAGCTCACTGTGTCTGGAAATCTAGAAACAAGCTTAAAAAAACCTTTAAATAACCTATTATTCCAGGCTTGAAGCATCTCGCATAGGGATTGCTTCTTGGCAATCACTGATTCAAAGGTAGACTGAAGTTGCTGTTCTGTGTCCACATTAGATGTCATCAGCCTTGCCTGAAGCTTCTCAATCCAGTTACGGAACTCTACCTCCTCCATCTGGAAAAGTTGATACAAAATTATTACATCTATAATAAACAATTTGAAGCAATTTGGGGAAATACTAGTAACTATACTTGCATTCACTGCCAGACTGCAGAATTAGGCTTGTAAATAAACTAACGTTATTACCCCCCCCCCAAAAAAAATTAGCTACTTTTCAAATTTGAAATTATTTTTTTTCCAGAAACCCCAAATCAAGCAAGTTTATGATAATCGGGATCCCTTTATTGTAGAATTATTGTAAAAAAGCTATATTGTTGGAAATAATATTTACTTTTCATTTAGTATTGTGTTGAAGTCTAAAGCTAACTGTCCATTTAGGCCGAGGCCACACTGAAGCGCGTCAAAGCAGACCGAAATCGCACATGCGAGTGTGTGATTGCGCACAAAAATGATCACGTGCTCTGTTAAGCGGGTCACAGTGCAACGCACAACAGAGCACCTACAGGGAGATTCAATAAAAGTTTTCATTGTTTAAAATGGTTCTAATTTTGCACCATTTTAAACTATAAGTAGACTTCTACATAATATTGGTTGGGGCAAATTACAGAATTAGTATGAAATATTTGTAATACAGTACATAGCAGTATTGAAGGTTGAAATCCTGTGTATCATTATTATCATATTGTGGGATTTCTGGCAAAACTTTTTTTCAGGCAAGAAAGTTCCTTTAATGAAATAGTCCATATAACTGTTGATTCCAGACAATGAATTTTTAAGGAAGAGGAAAGTGGAAATTGCCTCAAACTTTCCAAAAGTTAAGATTTTTAGAAATGCTTAGCTGTAAATTAAACAGTGACTCTAATGGAAGTGAAAGATGTAGTTAACTAGGTTTTGCATCTACTGCTTTGGCTGACAATGATCTATGGTCTGAAAAAGAGAACTATACTTTTTGCATTTTACAAAGGTGGGATCAACTAACTTTGTGTATCGGTACCAGTAAAATGCAACATTCTTCCTTTTTAGAATGCATTTGAAGAAAGAATAAGCAAGTTTATCACAAGCACTCATGTCTGACAGCTCTCAGACTGGTCTCCCAGTTTCACTTCTTTTATTGCATGAAAAAAGAAGATGAGTCTGTCGATAATGTCTTATAATTATTATTAATATTATTTGCAAAAATGGGTGTAGTAGCATCTTATAAAGAGGTAAATGGTCTAATCTGGGGAGCCCTGAACTAATCAGGGCTGATATTTAGAGTACACTGGTATTTAGTGTGCAAACATTCGATGGTCAAAAGTACCTTATTTCTGGACTTATATACTTTGTAAGAGAATTTGCTCTTTTGTAGATAGCATTACCAAAAAACGGTATCCTAATAGGATTTTAGGTGCTTTATATACAAAGATGAAATCAGTAAAAATGTTACTGCAAGATGCTTCCTCACTTTCTCCATCTACTATACGGAATGGGAAGTAATGGCTAAACTTTGGTTAGACTTAAACAAAGGTCACAAACATAGCATTCTTAGTTTTAATAGATATTTTATAGAACAGTTTGTTTTAACCCTATCATATATCAAACAATCCATTTACTTCTTTCTGTGCAAACAGATCTTCCATCTTTTCTTCTCTTGTCTTGCTAAAGGTGTCTGTTTTTAGGGAGGTTAGACGGTCATCGACTGCAATATAAACCTGAGTAACTCTGAGGAATATAAAATATTATTTTATTTTTATAAAAAAAAGAGTTGTATTTTAAATGAAACTCAAATAGTATGCATCAATGTCCCTACAACTAAAATATAGTCATTTTGTTGTTTATACTTAAAAAGTACTAGTGGCAATTAACTTACCGTTCCCACCCAATTTAATTTTCAAATAGCAATGCTATTTAACATTTTGTTTCTGTTCTGATGGGCAGAAGTGTCTAATATTTATTATAAATAAAGCCAGAAAACAAGCTAGTGATGTTACAATATACAGATACAGTTACAGTATTATAAGAAATTGTTGCAAACAAAGTGATCATGAAAGAACAAGGCAGAACATTCCTAAAAAATATTTTTTAGCAGTCCCTGCTGTAAAGTTAACTGATCTTTATCTATTGTATACAGTCATTTTTAGGTATTTTATTATAATATGCCTCAATATGTCTAAATAAAACCAGTAAGAACTTACTTTTGAGAAAAGTCCTTCAAGTCTTGAAGGGTTGAAACTTTTGCTGGTGTGTGTTGTTTGATGTATATTTTTGGAGTGGGCACACATACCTCAAGAAGTCTGATAGAGGAATAGCTACAAAAAAACAATATAGCATTATTATATTTAAAGGATTAACAGGGAAGATTTATCAGACTGCATTTGGTAACCAAAATCAGCAAACAACTTATACAGTGGTTGGCAAAAGTATTCGGCCCCCTTGAAGTTTTCCACATTTTGTCACATTACTGCCACAAACATGAATCAATTTTATTGGAATTCCACGTGAAAGACCAATACAAGGTGGTGTACACGTGAGAAGTGGAACGAAAATCATACATGATTCCAAACATTTTTAACAAATCAATAACTGCAAAGTGAAGTGTGCGTAATTATTCAGCCCCCTTTGGTCTGAGTGCAGTCAGTTGCCCATAGACATTGCCTGATGAGTGCTAATGACTAAATAGAGTGCTCCTGTGTGTAATCTAATGTCAGTACAAATACAGCTGCTCTGTGACAGAATGTGATTATCTTTTCTATGTTTGTGTAAATGTTTGACCAGATCAGTAGCACTTCCCCTATGTGTAGTTGTAAATCAGCCTAATTGGAGTGCTTCCACAATCCTTGTATTGTAGGACAACTATCAGTTGTGCACTGCACAAAGTTGCCCATTATGGAAGAGTGGCAAGAAAAAAGCTATTGTTAACAGAAAAGCATAAGAAGTCCTGTTTGCAGTTTGCCACAAGCCATGTGGGGGACACAGCAAACATGTGGAAGAACGTGCTCTGGTCAAAATGCAAAACGCTATGTGTGGCAAAAAACTAAAACTGCACAAAACTCAAAAAACACCATCCCCACAGTCAAATATGGTGGTGGCAGCATCATGCTCTGGGGGTGCTTCCCTTCAGCAGGGACAGGGAAGCTGGTCAGAGTTGATGGGAAGATGGATGGAGCCAAATACAGGGCAATCTTGGAAGAAAACCTCTTGGAGTCAGCAAAAGACTTGAGACTGGGGCGGACGTTCACCTTCCAGCAGGACAATGACCCTAAACATAAAGCCAGGGCTGGTTGGAATGGTTTAAAACAAAACATATCCATGTGTTAGAATGGCCCAGTCAAAGTCCAGGTCTAAATCCAATCGAGAATCTGTGGCAAGATCTGAAAACTGCTGTTCACAAACGCTGTCCATCTAATCTGACTGAGCTGGAGCTGTTTTGCAAAGAAGAATGGGCAAGGATTTCAGTCTCTCGATGTGCAAAGCTGGTAGAGACATACCCTGGAATTATAGAACATATGGAAAGAAAGAAAAAGTTCATTTTCCCACTATAGATGCCCTTTAAAGGGACAAGGACCATTGAAAAGTGCTCTCTCATATCTTTTAAAGGGCATCTATAGTGGGAAAACAAACTTTTTCCCCTTTCTTTCCATGTGTTCTATAATTCCCCACAACCCCCAGAGTGTCTTCACTTTTTTCAGATTCAGATCTCTCTGTTCTGAGATACACCAGTTAGAAGAATATGTGATTGCATTCCTCTACTCCTACTTGGACTGTCAATCAAATCCCTGTGACGTGGATCCCCCCTCTCTGCTCTGTAATAAACATAGAGATAACAGCATTAGCAGGGGGAGAGAGTTAGCTTTGATGGTAGATATAAGGCTGCACTTGACCCCCCTTCTTACACTTGACCCTTCTTAATAGCTTTCACTGATTGATGATGGGTCACAAAGTAAGAGATCGTAAACTCTACTGATCTCCTTCTTCTGTGTCTCCAGGACAGCTTGCTTTCTATTGGCCACTGTGCGTGGGTGTGTTTTTCAGGATGTTGAACTTTTAACTCCTACTGCACATGATAAGCTTGTCGGTTAGCCGGAGTTGAGACATGGAGGTGGTAACAGAGGGGAGGGGGAAGGGGGGAGTGCTGCACACAGATCTGACACCATGGTTAAACAAAGTCACTGACATAGATAGGATTAAGGCAGCACAGAGTACATGAATTTAACTTTGCAACGGGGCAATGTGTTTTTTTCACTATAGATGCCCTTTAAGGGTACCTTTATATGTAGTGGTCTAATCCAATGATAATATTCAGTTCAATAAAACTTTTCAGCATGTCTATGAAAAAAATCAGTCCAACTGTGTCATCTGTTCCAACACACAATCATTTTTCCCCAACCAATCAGATCTTATTTAACATTTGAAAGCTAACATCTGATTGGTTGGGGCAAAATTAGCACCATTTTAAACGATAAGACCTTTTATTGAATAACCCTGAATGTGATCATTATATGACAACACATAACATACAACCTGATTACTATGTGTTGGCTTCCAAAAATTCACTAAAGGTGCCCATACAATACATTTTATTTATCAATGTTACCGTGACATTGCCATATCACTTCTTCAACCAACGCTACAGGTGCAACATCTATCGTAAATAATCATAATGGCTGTGTAACATTGCAAGAATGTCGAATCGACTGTAACATAGTAATTGAGGTTTAGTAAAGACATGCGTCCATCAAGTCCAACCTTTTCACCCTCCTTTTTAACCCTACCAAACAATTGATCCAGAGGAAGGCAAAAAAAAAAAAAAGGGGGGGGGGGGAATTTTCTTCCTTACTTGGCAATCGGAAAGTATCCCTGGAACAACCAGAACTACAGTATATGTATTATTACCAGTAATTCTAAATATTTTTTAGTTTTAGAAACTTATTTAGAACACTTTTAAAGCAATTCAATGAACTTGCCATTACCACATCTGCTGGAAGACAGCTCCACCGTTCTCATTGTAAAGAAACCTTTCCTAACCTGAAGATAAAACTTCTTTTCTTCCAATCTTAGAGGATGTCTATGAGTCCTCTGATATGACCTTTTAGTGGACAATGCACCAGAGAGTTTATTGTATGGCTCATTAATATATTTGTATAAAGTTATCATATCCCCAAGCAAACGTCACTTCTCCAATGTAAACAGCCCAAACTTGTCTAATCTGTCTGCAAAGTCAAGCCCCTCCCTTTATTATTTTAGTTGCCCTTCTCTGAGCTGCTTCCATTTTTCCAAGATGTTCCTTTTGTGCATGGGATTCAAAAACTGCACAGCATATTCCAAATGAAGCCTAACCAGTGCCTTGTAAAAAGGGAGAATACTATTTTTCTCTCTTGAATCTATTCCCCTCTTTATACAAGACAATATCTTGCTAGCTCTAGCCATTGTTGCCTGGCATTGTTTGCTACAGCTAAATCTGAGGCACTCCACATCTATGTGGGCTAAAGTTCTATGTATGCTTTCACATCGCACTTGTGCAAGTCTGTTGGGACTTGCCAGAGGACGAGAAGGAGGAGTGAGAGATCAGGTAAGTTCTTTAACTTTGCTACCGGCTCCTGCACTTTTATTGAAGAACGAGAGGTAAGACACATCTCATTTACCTCCTGTTCTTCAATAAAACGGACTACAAAAAAAGTATTTTACCAGTGGAGATACCCTTTAACAATATAACATTAGCTTTCCAAAAGTAACCCAGTGCACTTATGTTTTTTGCAACCTATATTATATGACACACTATATATATATATATATATATATATATTTATATATATATATATATATATATAATTCATTATTCCCTAAGCTTCCCCCATTACCTTCATCTACAAAATGAGCTCAGGGTTATTAGATATCACCAGATTCAACAATGCATCCTTCTACCATCTGTGAAAGAAATTGCTAGAAGATTTCAGAACTTGATACCTGGCAGTTCCCTTACTCCAATCTGTGTGGCAGGGTAATTGAAATCCTACATAACGAGAACATGCCTCATACAAGCAGCCTTCGCCAACTGAATATAGAGATTAATTTACATCTCCTCACTGGCATTTGGCGGCTTATAACATACACCAAATATTACTTTCCCTACTTTCCTGTACACAGATTCACCCATATAGTTTCTGCCTTATCATTTATCTATCTTATCTTTTAAATTTGGCTTCAATTCCTGTTTAACATACATAATCCTCCTCCTCTCTTATTAAATCTGTCATGTCGAAATATGGAGTATCCTTCAATATTTACTGTCCAGTCATGTAAATCATTTAGCCATGTTTCTGCTATACCGATCACATCATACCTTTCCTTTAAAGTTATTAGTTATAGTCCCCCAGTTTTTCCAGCCAGACTTCTTGCATTTGTAAACATACATTTTAGATTATCAATTAATTTACTTCCATACTTGGACTTACATGCCTCCTTATCCTCTATGCTCCCCATCTCCTCCCTCCATTATCTTATTAGCCCCCTGATCCCTAACTCCTCTAATTACCCCTTTGTAGTCCACTGCACCCTCCCCCGATACCTAGTTTAAAATCTACTCCAACCCCCTAGCCATTTTCTCCCCCAAAACAACTGCACCATCATCATTGAGGTGCAGTTCATCTCTACTAAAGAGCTTGTAGCCAACCGAAAAGTCAGCCTAGTTCTCTAAAAAACCAACCCCATCTCCTTACACCACCCTTTTAGCTACTCATTAATACTCCTAAGCTCCCGTTGCCTCCCTAGCGTAGCACGTGGCTGCGGTAGCATTTCTGAAAACACTATCCTTGTGGTTCTTATTTTTAACTTGGCCCCTAACTCTCAAAAATAATTTTTAAGGACCTCAACTCCTCCTCTAGCTTTGTCATTGGCACCAACGCGAACCAAGACCGCCGAGTGACTCACTCACAACCCCACCTAATAATCTGTCTTCCACCACATGTTGAACTCTAGCACCAGGCAGGCAACACACTGTTCGGCATGTAGGGTCTTGGTGACAGATTACCATATCTACCTTATTAATAATGGAGTCCCCTACCACATGTCTATCCCTTCTAGGCCCCAGTTCTCCCTCCCTTGTATTAGAGATGGTGGTCCCCTGGGTGCTCAAGAGAATGACCGGCTCTATACATGCTAATTCTGAGCTGTCGTTCTCCACATCTTCACCTACAACGACAAATCTGTTGGGATCAACTAACTGGAAAGAAGCTACCCTACCGTTCTAACCCCTACTTCTCCTGGTGACCCTTACAAATTTTTCTTTCTTCACCACCTTATCTGCCCCATTTTCACCCTCCAGTTTAATGGCCCCTGCCAGTACCTGCATTTCCCCCAGGTTTGCCAAGCCCTAAAAAATGCTGCAAGTTTCCCCTTTTAATTTTGGACCTCAGATTCCAAATGGGCAACCTACTCACACCTGACACATACAAAGGTCCCTTGGTGCGGTTGCTCAAAGATCCCATCAAAAGAAAGATATGGGGGAGCACACTAATCAGGTGAATTCACAGCAATTTTATTGCAACAACATACACAACGTATACTCAAAGATCCCATACATCTGGCAGGATGCACATTACATGGCCCCAACAAAACTGTCCATACTAAACAGCATTACACAGCAACAGCAGTACACAACAACAGAATCAACAATCTTGTTCTTAAACCCTTTTTTGTTCTAAACGTTTATGTTTCTTAACACATTCCCTTAAAAACAGACAAACCACTTTAAAACAGAATAACCCCAAAATATAAGTACATTTATAAACTTCATACATTTTGCCATGTACCTAATATAAGTGAGTACTATACTTGATATGCATAAAATTATGGTCAATCAGATGGTAATAGTGAAAAATGCCACCCATACAGATACACATTTCCTATATGTAATATTATATACCCCTACCTCATTGGTAGCTCCTAAAAACTTAATGCAATCTTCGTAAAAATATATATTTATACTGTACAATATAAAGGATATACATTTACTACTTACATCAACAGTTCCTTTGAAGAATTCTTTTGAAACCAATTTTGTGCAGTGCTTTGAAAAATGTCATTAGCACCACGTCAGCTTTGACATTACCAAGATTCACACTCTGAAACCCACCTGATATCTGCCTGTCAATATTTTAGCAGATCTCTGCACAAAACCTTTATAAAATCTGCTTCTATTTAGAGCAAAATGTATGCATGCCTTTCAAAATGAGAGGGACATACCTGATACAAAGATTTTAACAGACACTGCAAAATATATTTTAGAAAAAAACTAGAAGGCATGGACCCATATATACTGTATAAGTCACAAAAAATAAGCATTACTTCAATTGGTAAGTTTTTCCAGCTCTGCATAGAGCTTTGCTGCATAGAAACCAAAGGAGTCTTCTAGCATAGTTGGGCTAGTAAAATACAGAGGGCTCAGGTAACAGAGAAACATTTGCACCTTTATGTTCAATTTAAAAACAGATTGAAAGCGGACAGATTTTACCTGAAGGAAGCCACCATCTGATTGTAAGAAAAATACTGGTGGTAGTTGTGGTGTATGGAGTGTCCACAGGGTTCAGCATTGGCTCTTCTTGTGTACTGAATGCCATAGAATCGAAGTTCTAAATATTTTGCAAATGACATTGACCAAGAGTCATTGGATAAAGGAACAACAGGGGTTGCCTAACATGGAGATATTAAAAAGGTCCATGTAAGAATATTTGAAATATAATATAACATATCTTCAAATGCAGAAATAATTTATACCAGTATGGTCTAAGCTTGTTTTAAGGTGTGCTGTATTTTTTCCTTCAATTAAAGGGGAACTGTGGTCCAAAAATGACTTTAGGTAAATTGAGCTAAATTGATAGGAATTGCTCCGCTTAGAATTTTTGCAATTTATTTCCATTGTTTATTTTGCATAGTTTTGAAGATATTTACATTTTTGTGTGTGATACGGCAGCAGCATCACCAGGTCCCCTGCACTTCCTGCTTCGAAACTGTCAGTCAATCTGTCCTGTGTCTCCTCCTCCCCTTTGCAGCACCCCTGGTCCCTCCAGTTGCAGGCCCCCCATGGCCTATTATCTTACAGCCCCATGTGGCCCCGCCCACTTGCAAGTGCCTAAGCCCCGCCCACTCACGTGGGTTACACAGACCCCCTCCCCCTACAGAAAATTCTGTGGAGTCAGCCTTTTCAGGCAGAGTGAGAACTCTGCCTGAAAGGCTGTTATCACACAGTGAAAGAGAAGGGCTGTAGATTCCCTTACCTTCTCTGTCAGGACTTTACACAGCAGAGAGGAGGAGGGACCTCCTGTCTCCCTCACACACTGAGGGAGTCTGAGGCTGTGCTCGTCAGCGGCACTGTGCAGGAGAGGCCTCAGGGATGTCACATGCCAGCCTCCCACCCATTAACTTTCTGGTCAGTCATTTCTTCATATCTTGGGCTGTGGAGCATGTAGAGAGGTGGTTGATGGCTCATTTTAAAGGTAGGAAACTGGCCTTTCATTTAAACTTAACTTGATTGGAGACCACAGTTCCCCTTTAAGGTTGTGTAAAATTGAAGGTATCAAGGTGTTAACAATTGCACGTTCTACTAGCAATTACATGTACTGTGTATCATACAGATGACATATAGGCGCTGTGCTGAGTCCCATCTCTTAACACTCCCAACAGGCACAGTACCAATTACAATTTACTATGAGATTACTTTTTCCTAATTGTTGTGTGCATGTTCCTTTTTTCATGCAGGCAACTAAAGTAAAAAATAAAAACAAAAGGGTCACTACTCACTCAAACAACTTTAGATTTTCTGAAACTACATTTGAAATTAAAATTGTGGTACTCACATATTTATCTGTGCTTGCTTTGTAATTGAATTATTAATCTTTAGTAAGTGCTCCCGATTCCCCCAACCTCTTTTAGGGCTAGGTTCACAATGATGCACTTTTAATAGTGATCCGAATGCAATCCTATCGTGCTTTTTAAAGCACAAACTAGTGTGGCCCAGTTGATGTGGCCACACTAATGCGCTGTGTGCGAACCGATAATCACACGGCAAACCGATCTCGCACAGCGGGCATGGGAGCGCGGTGCAGTGTCGCCTCAACCTTACTGCCTTCTTGTAGTGTCTGCGACATTTATAAGTTCTGCACAGCCTCACCATGGACACTGCTCTGCTTACACATCTCCCCCTCCCTCTCCCCTTTTTTCTTTTCTCTGCTGATTCTTTAAAATTTTTGCAAAAAGTGTGCTCGCAGGCAAACAAAAATCCTAGTAAGAGGTCAAGTGATGGGGAACATATTATAATTTCTACTTCTGGAGTGACAGGTCTTTCCCTGTAAATGCTGATTTTTCAGAATCTACAACTCAGTTTTAAAATCCAAAAAAAGTTTTTGAGCAATGGGCTCTTGCTTTAATTTTTGAAAATTTATTTTTTTACAGTAAAGAAACCTTACCATTTAATCTGTAATGTGTTGATGCTTTATTTCTACTGCTTTCTTTAGAAAAAGTGAGTTGTAAAAAAAAAAGTAACAACTGTGAACCCCAGTGGACAACATCGGAAGTATGCATTTTTATGGTCACAGAGCTTGCTTTGAGCCCTAATCTTTAACTTTTTAAATTAACTTTAATTTACCTTTAAATTTGTAATATATTATCTAAAGACAAAAAAATTTACCATAATTGTGACATATTTTAGACCTCTTTGTGATTACCTGCTGACATATTCTGCACCAGGAATATGTTAGGATGGTGTGTTGGTATCCAGGAACAGGAGAATCCAGCTCCTTTAGTACAATCTGAACACATCCATTTCCATGTACAAAACGACGTACATGGTGAACCATGGGAGTGTCACAGAACACACTTGGGCACTGATACGAAGGCCTATAAAAACATTAAACACATTTTTGTAAACTATATTTATCTAAAACAAAAAACTAGACCCTAATCCTTTGGTGTCTAATACAGAAGTATACAACCATGATCTACATTCAGAAGGATCCTATATAATAAAAGCCTAACTGCTGCTTCCATGTGTGTGTGTCACTGCAGTTTCTAAGGACTCCCCAATAGAGGGAGAAAGACAGGAAACATGCACGGAGGCAGAACACAGCAATTACACAGACTGCAGGTAAGGTTGCTTGGGACAGAGGGAGGAAACCCCTGAATTTGGGAGAGGGGGGGACAGAGGGGGGGGGGGACCCTGGGTTGTGGACACTGGGTTGAGGATAGGGGGGGACCCTGGGTTGGGGACAGAGGGGGGGACCCTGGGTTGGGGACAGAGTAGGGGAACTCTGAGGGAAGACTCTGGATTGGGGACAGAGGGGGGGACTTTGGATTGGGGACACTGAGGGAAGACTATGGTCTTGGGACACTAAGATGGGACTCTGGTCTTGGGACATGGAGAAGGGGGGCTATAGCCGTGGGACACTAAGGAGGCACTCTGAGCTTCTAGCGTCCGTTATTGTAATGGGCTTCATGTATAGTAGAATAATAAAAATCTAAAAAAAACTTCAAATTATTCCTGATTTTTTAATTGCCCAAACATCCAAAAAAAGTGGCTCTGTACAGGCAAGATTACCGTGCTACAAAGGATATATTTTCTTCTATCCAGTATCTTATGTCATTCATACCTCTAACATGGCCTTATCCTAGCATTGCAGTCATATGATTGCAGAGGTGAGGCCCCAGCATTTTAGGTAACCATATTGTGTACTTTTATTGGGAGGGGGTTGGGGGAAACAATATAATTGTCCTATAAACCTAATCTGGCATACCTAAAGCAGTATCTTTCTAGAAACACTCCAAGAGTCAGATCATTTTTACCATAAAACTCCATAGTCACAATCCTGTAATAAAAAAAGAATAAAATAATTAAAATCAGAACAGTATGCAAATTGCAGTATGCAAATTGTGATCCAATGAGTACTATGACCAACTTTCCTTGATAAGAAAAGCTGCACACAAGAAATTATTGTGTATATTTTTGTATGGATAAAAGTCAAACATATCCTTACAGCTGATTTGGATTCTAAGGCATAATTGTGAAAACAGTAGCAAGGATCAAAATTATCCACATCCTCGATCTATCCCATTACTTCTGGAAACAGGAATAAGATGATAATTGCCATCTTACCATGGACTAACACAGGAACTTGGAGCATTGCTGGACAGGGCTGAAGAGCTGCTAAATAAGACACAAAGCCGCTGATGGTTTAAAATATTCAGGCAGTCAATCTGAAATTGAAGATACATTATCAAGGACAGGAGATTATATTTTCAAGGTGATATTTTATGTAAAATAGGAAAACATGTAAACTATATAACCGTCTTCTATTGGACGTGGTGATGGCAGGTTTATTAGATAGTTTAAAAAAAAGCTGGATGAGTTTCTAAAAATAAAGAATATTGCATGTTACTGGTATTAGCTGGTTAGCGCCTGATGTCTTGCAGCCCTGAAGTCCTGTGTTCGAATCCACCCTTAGACACATCTGCAAGGATTTTCTATGTTCTCCCCATGCTTGTGTGGGTTTCCTCCAGGATCTCCAGTTTCCCCCACAATCATAAAGACATACTTATAGGTTGTGTCAGGAAAATGTGTAGAGTGACTTGGTAAGAATGGGTTAACTAGTAGTATTGGTTCTTGAAAAGGACCAATAAACATTCCATTCCAACCTGGAACAGTCCTATTGTTTATATTACGATTAGTCAAGCATGGAACCAGGTCTCCTTTTCTAGACAATGTGGAGCCGAACCGTGCATCTGGAATTCTCTCCAGCTAGGGGTCTGGTGGGTACTAAGAGGTCATTTTAAGGACAAGTCATACATGTAAAATAATTGTATTTCGGTATTGGAATGTGTAAGACAGAAACTAATGTTATATTTGTAAATATAATAATATGCCCATTAATAGGATACCCAACATGGAGACCTTATTCCCTTGCCAAGGTGAGATATTAATATCTGGGGAAATATGGATTACACACAGGTCATGTTTGGTATTGGAGGAATTGATAATTAATAAAGGAGAGGAACATGTGATCAATATCCCAATACAAAGTACATATCTACATTTATATGGAGTATGCCTAAATGAGGGGGAATGAGTGCTTTTGGCTAGTCGTAAATCTGGACATTCCTGGACACTCCCACCTCATGTGGAGGGCGTAGTTCAACAAATAGTTTAAAAGTCCATGTAGTCCAAAATAATGTTGTTCATACTTTGGGGACATGCTAAAACGTGTGTATGGACCCAGTGTTTCTTCCTGCCCCAGGATACAGGACTTCTATAGTGGAGTAGGGTCTGAATATTTTTATCCTTTTTATTTTATATAACTGTTGTACTTATTGTATGTCATTTTATTGTAACACCATTTTATTTTATTTTTGTATTATATGCACTGTCCACCTTTTGGAATATTAAATCTAAAATTTAATAAGTTTTGTCTTTGATGCTCTAAAAGAACTCAGTTAGCCTCTGATAAGTTTATATGTGGTTGAATGGAGTGTGCAGTGTAAATGCTAATTAACTCTGTGACTGCTTGTGAAGGACTGATGCTAATTAACCAGTTAGTTGCTGGAGTGAATGGTGTAGTGTTAACCATTTAGCTGCCAGGACAGGGGTGTGCATAGTCAGTGAGAGTCAAGAGTGGGTTTTTGGGGCGTCTTTAAGGCCGTAACTTAAAGTGGTGGCAGCGAATACCGATTAATTAGTCAGATCACGTGCCCAGCGAACTGGCGTTCGTGACAGGTTGTATTTGTCAAATAAATGTGCTTAGATTGTAAGCTCTTCGGGGCAAGACCTGATGTGAATGTATCCATGGAATTGTAAAGCGCTAGGGAAGATGTTGGCACTATAAAAATCCATCATAATAATAACAATAATAATAAATGATTCGATTTAAAAAAAGGTAGAGTTGACCTCAAATACTATACTGTACTATTTACATATGTATTCAACAAGAATTCTAGATGTGTCCAATCTAGACACACAATTACTGCTGCATTTTCTGGATAAAACTAAATAGATAAAGGGAAACTAAAGTCATCAGATTACATTTGCCTAATAGACAGAACACATTCACAAAGATACAGCAAGTTTACAACCAATGTTACATTCAATGCTCAACCAATGCTCATTCAGCCACAGAATGACAGAACATCTATTTTCTCACACACATTTTTTTCCACTTCATACAATAAACAATAGTAACCTTTGCAGTTTATTCCCTATCCAGCATTAAGGCCGAAATAAAATGGAAAAACAAAGTCTGGGGATTTAAACCTGTAACCTTGTAGTCTGTGTGTTTCTAAAAGTCCACTAACCCATCAGAGCCAACACGAAACAAAAGTTAAAATTAGCTATTTTGTATTGTTTCTGGTAGGTTGTTTGCAATCCATGCTGGCTGTAAAATAAACTGCATGGTAACAGCAGCAGCTTTAAAGTTAAGTCTTATCAGGGACTTCCACATAGATGTGGAGATGTTTGTATAGAAAATACTTTGTGCATAAAGTCAGAAAATACTGGGGTCAGGGGTCATAACCAATAAGTACACATGTTCATAAGGCTCAATACATAGGCTATGAGTTGTACTAGTAACAACATGGAAGCCCTCTTAGTTAAAGGAGAACTAAATTTAATTTTTTTAAAACCTAATGTGAACGCTTTTCTTCCCAGAACACCTATACATTGTAAGATTCTTCTCTAGTAGAGTTGCATTTAGTGCATATGAGAAATAAATTCTGTAAATTAGGTTTCCATGTTATTGCCAGTACAACCCGCAGCCCATGAAGTCATCAAAGAACCACGCCCCCTGACCCCAGTATTCATTGTCTCTATGCACAGTTTTCTAAACAGATATCTCCACACCAATATGGAATCCCTGAAAAGACTTTGAAAGCTGCTTGTTACCCTGCAGTTTATTCACCAGTCAGTGTGAGTTGCTGGAAAATAAACTGAAGGGCAACAAGCAGCTTTCAAAGTCTTATCAGGGATTATTATTTCTTTATTTATTGTTCCTTTCCTAGCGAAGGATAAAGCTTCCAAATGTAGCTGGATTCTCTGCTTATTCAGTGTTTGCGCACTGGGTAAGGCACCAGGTTTAAAACATACACAGTTCAATAGGTCACAAGTTGAATACCCCAGATATACCTTTGTTTTTATTATATTCCATGCAAAAGATAAAGCTTCTAATTGTACCTAGGTTTTCAGCTTATTCTGTGCTGGCTCACCTTGCGGGACAACAGATTTAGACTCATTCAGTTGAATCCCAACACAAGACAGAGTAAATGTACAAGTTGCAGGTTCTATTCCCCAGATTTATTTTAAATGTGGACACTTTTTCTCTGTTCTTTGTGTGGTAAGAATATAGTATGAGTATTCCTACATTTTATTCTTGCTAGTAAGATCACTTGTAAAGAGCCAACATTTAGATTAGACATTGCAGGTAGAATCTGTTATATTATTGTTATTTACAGGTTTGGCAACTTCCAGCATTCTCCAGCATTGTGCAACAACAAAGGACAGTCATGGAATGCTTGTAAGTTGTAATTTGAAATGTTTTACATCCCTGATTTAGGATTAAAGTACCAGTAACATTTTTGAATTCATTTGGTGAAAACTATACTCACAAATTAGTTGTGTAAACAAGTGAAGAATTAAATAATATAGATTAAAAGAGTCTACCCTGTCTGCTAATTGTGAATTCTTAATCCTTTTATTGCCTTCGATAGTTTACAGTTTTGTCCCTCTGTAGCTCCCACTGCAAGCTGAACAATCTCCCCACTTTCCAAAGGGCTGGTTCGCAGAGAAGGGGATATCTTCAATTTGAGTATGATCACGAAGCCTGTGTAAAACTTAACTGTAAAAAATAACTAATGATGACTGGATTATGTTTCTTGGGAAATGCCCCTAGCGGTAAAACTTCTTTAATTATTAAACAATCCATGTTGAATAATATTCAGTATATACAAAAAAACTGCATTCCATAAAACCTTTATAGACATGGGCTAGTCTGTTAAATAGAGGGTAATATTTATATGCAGTCTTTATTTCTGGTGGGCCCCAGGACACCAGTTTGACACTGCTAATCTACTCTGCATATGAGGGGATTCCCTAGAGCTATGGAGAAAATAGGTACCGTACTTAAGAAAAATTAAAAATAGCAAACCCAAAAGCATGAAAATCTTGGATATTTTCATGTCTTTTGGAACAATTAATTTGGATATCTTGGTTTCTCACTGCAAAATGTGCATCATATATGTATGTTGTAAAGTGAAAGATCTACCATCCCTCAATAGTGCCCCCACAATTCAGATGTACCAGCACTATTGTGGCAATACATTCTGATCCTATCTTAAACTTGTGTGTGAGCAAATAGCTGGGGTGGTCTCCAAACAACGTATGTTTAAATAAAATAACAAGACAGTCAATATGTGTGAGTTATGTTTAAACAAAAGTCTGAGTATGATACAACTGTGGAAGTAGATATAATAACAGCAGGTCTGTTTTATAATTTTATGGGATCAATGAGTTTCTAAAATTAAAAAAAATATGAAAACTACTAGCATTAATATATTTCATTGCTGCTGATCTAGGGATTTTTCTGATTTCCTATTGTAGTAAGGAAGGAAGTTTTTAGCAACTTCCTCTAAATCAACTGTTATGTAAAAAGTAAAACGATTGAAACAGATGCCTTTATTCAACCTCCAATACTATGTTTGTTACCAAATTTGTGGCTTTGATGCAGGGCCATTTATAGCCATTTTAGTTCCCTAGGCGCCGCAAACCACAAACTAAAACTGACAAACTAAAGCTGTGTTTATTTCTTTTGACACTGTCCACTGTTCTTTATAGTGGGAAGGCTTTACTAGCTGTACAAGGTGAGACGGGAGTGTATACATACATTTATGCATATGCAGCGACACTGGCCACCAATAAAATACTGATTGAAATTTTTTTACATTTTTGTGTGTGATATGACAGCAGCATCACAAGGTCGCCAGCACTTCCTGCTCTGAAACCATGTCAGTGGATGACAGTCAATCTGCCCTGTGTCTCCTCCTCCCCTTGCAGCCCAACTCCTCTTGCAAGCCCCCCTGGTCCCTCCCACTCATGGACCCCATGGCCCCTCCATTTGCAGGGCCCCTTCCCTTACAGCCCCATGTGGCCCCGCCCACTCATGGGTGCCTTAGCCCCGTCCACTCATGGGTGCCGTGGCACACTCAGACCCCCCCCCTACAAAAAACTGTGTTAAAACAGCCTTTTCAGGCAGAGTGAAAAGGTTGTTTTCACATAGCAGGAGAGTAGGGCTGTAGATTCCCTTAATAGAGAAAACAGATTGAGGGTCGCACTCTAAAATCAGTTGAATACTTTATTTAGTGACCAACATCAAATAAATAAAGTATTCAACTGATTTTGGAGTGCGAACCTCAATCTGTTTTCTCTACTGTTAAATTTCATCCATGGAGGGTTGGATACATGAGGAGTAAGCACCCACAGTTTGGACTAGAGTGCATTGGACTTTGGTTTCTATCTGTAGATTCCCTTACCTTTTCTGTGGGGATCTTCACATAGCAGGGAGGGGGAGGGACTTCTTGTCTTCTGTCCTGTCACTCAAGTCTGAGGTTGTGCTCACCGGCGGCAAGGTGAAGGATCAGCCTTAGGAATGTCAGCCTCCCACCCATTAACTTTCTGGTCAGTAAATTCTTTATATCTTGGGCTGTGTAAACTGGCCTTTCATTTAAACTCAACTTGTTTGGAGACCACAGTTTCCTTTAACCCTTCAGTGCCAACAGTCTTCCCCAGAGTATTGCCATTACCACTTTCAGTGCCAGCAGAACATTACCATTAACTCTTTAGTGCCAGTAGACTTTACTATTAATACTTTCAGTGCCACCACATTCCAAGAGTATTGCCATTAACCCTTCAGTGCCAACAGACTTCCCCAATAGTATTGCCATTAACACTTTTAGGGTCAACACAGTACTATCTTTAACTCTTTCAGATGTCAGCATTGACATAATATACAGTTGCCTCCTCCATTGAATTGTTCACTCCTCACCTACTTTAAGTTCTAATTGGAGAGTTGGATGGAAGAAAGAAGCAGGGATAGGGATCTCATGGTTGCTAGTCACATGGGCCACTGTTTAAAAAAAAACGGCAGCAGGTAAAGGCTCTCTACTCACTACAATGTTGCTGAACAAGGAGAGCAGTTCTGAAACTGAAAGTAAAAGCTGAGAGAGAAGAAAAGGTGCCCATGTTCTTTGCCTAGGTGGCCTATGCCTAAAAACGGCCCTGCTTTGATGCACCTACAAATCCATTTACTGCATAAACATTTTTAGGTTAGCACCATGCTAAATGTATGCCTACTATTTTTAGGCAGTAATCCACAACCCATAGGTCAATTAACAAACTGAAGAGTGTCTCGGACAGTCTTGGCAGTGATAAAAAATCTCCTCTAAAGAATAAGGCTTGAAAGACCAACTGTGGTCTCAGAACAAGTTAGGGTTAAATAAAAGCCTGAAGAATTTCCTTTAAAAATGAGCCATGGCTCACATCTACAGCTGCAGTCTGTGAGAAATCATATTGCAGAGCATGCTGAAATTAACTGCTTCCAGTAGCTTGAGGGACATCCCCTGACCCTTTTCTCTTCAGCTCTCCCCAGGGACAGAGCATGGTCACTTAAGATTTAATGCTGCAAAAGATAGGAAACAGCTTCACAGACATATGAATAAAAAGACTGTGGAGAGGGGGGCCCATTAATGCAGACAAGAGGTTGATCACATGACCACAAGTTGGAAAAGTTTAGGAAGTTACATTGCTGAACCCTCCCAGCAATAACGTCTCACAAATATTACCTAGAGATGTGATTTATGGTTTGTTTTGAAGGTTCGATGTCAGGTTTTTTATTTAACCCTAACTTGTTCAGAGACCACAGTTGCCCTTTAAGGAATTCTCAAACTAAACTATACATATATTTATTAATTTTTAAATTACTTTTCTGGGTTTATGACTTTTATATGCAAAGTGCTAATTTACCTTTGAAGTCCATGACATATCATTCATACTTTTCTCGTCATCTGACTCACTTTTGTTTTCATTTTTAGAAGGTTCATTGTCCTTTATTTGAATAAAAGGGTCAGAATCCTTTGATCGGATCCTTCCTCCTCTAGCCCGAAAATCAGCCAGAATTCTAGCCAGGTTCTTGCTATCACCTAAGTGCTCAGCAATTTTTGTACTAAGAAGTTCATGAGAGGGAAGGACCTCAATGGCTTTTCCATTAACTCTTCCATTAAGTCCATGAAGGCTAGAAAGCTCACGTAATAACTGTTTTTTTCGCCGACTCTCCATTTCCTTCACCTCTTTGTTAAGTAGGGGAGACGTGTAGACTTCATCTGGAAAATAGTCCCTGGTTGGACATCGCATACCTTTTTCTGAAAGCAAAAATGGTTCCTTAAAGGTAATAATAGGGGAAATGCACAATACTACATCTTTCAACTCCTGTCTAAAAGACACAGAATACATTTTAAGTCTGTCATCTGTGTTGGTAACCTCTTCAGTTATATATAAACAAGTATCATCTTGTAAAGGGTCTCTAAAAGGCTTAATTTGATTTAAGGGTTCTTCTAGATGTTCACATTTTTGCTGTACTAATTCCTCATCTCTTGAAATTCCAGGTATGTGACACATTTGAGTTAACATTTCAGGTTCAATTGAAACCCCAGTAGATAACACAGATGATGAATCCTGTTGTAATAACAAAGATGGCCCTTCAACACTTCTACTGTCTAAATCCCCAGTATCTTCTGAGTCAGATCGTTGCTCATGGAAGTCTATTTCTTCTGAAGACCTGGATTCAGAAGCAAGACATAACCTTTCTGCTGTGCTATCAGATTCCCAGTGGATAACACTGCATTCATCCCCATTAAACAAATCTCTTTCACCATTTTCTTCTCCTTGCCCTTCAATCAATGAGTGGAAAGAACTACTTTTGGGCAATGTAGGTGGCATAGAAAACTCATCCATAAGAAATGAAATCTCCAGTTGAGAATGATATGCTGCATAAACTAAGAAAATGATAATCTCTTTGACACGAGACAATTCATATTCTGATGCCCCTCGCAGCTGAATGGTGCAACCCAAATGCTGAGGACATCCTTCAAAGAACATCAGCGTTTTCCCTTCATCTGTAAATTTAAGTTAGGCAAATGTTAAATTTGCACACACAAGGCAAACTGCATGTAGATAATACATTTCATTTGACCAGATGTCATTTCTACAAATTTTTATGCTCGATATTTATCATGCAGAGTAAAGTGGTTTTTATCCTGGCTTACTATCCAATGCTGTGCTGACTAAAGAAACTATCCTGATTTCTAATAATCAGAGCTCTAGTTCTGATCAATAAGGTTGTTTCAGTGCAATGAATCACCTACAAATGGGTATTGCTGGGGTATTGGACAAAGAGCTAAAAAAACATGATGTTGCTTTATTTTAATACTTCTAGTTCACTTTGCATTTAAAGAGCATGTCCACCCCTTGTACATAGTGTTTTATTTACCTTCCCCACCTCTTAAAACCCTGTCCAAGCAAAAGTTACTTACTTCTCCGGCATTCCTGGACTTAGATACTGACCCTGCAATCCACCGTCCTCTTCACTTGCGTCACCCAAATGCAGCAGTCAATCAAGCCTGTGACATATAATTTTATTGCCAATGAACGACTGCTGCTGACCAGCAGCAACAACCGAGGAAATGGACAGCAGATTGCAGGGAGAGTATCTAAATTCAAGGATGTCAGGGAGATTAGGAAGGTTTATAAGGCTGGGTTTTCAGGTGGGGAAAGTAAGTATGACATTTTGTGGGAGGAATGGACTTTCCCTTAAATAATAGGGATGAGCCTGCATCCCCTACTTAAAGGAACACTAAACAAGTAAAAATAAGTATATGGCATCCATTACTATTATTCACAGGGAGGTGAGAACGCTTATTCTCACCTCCCTGTGAATAATAGAACACCAGGGGGACACAGCCGAACTTACTTTACTGGGCGCTCCACTGACAGCCTTCTGCAGTGACAGCCGCGTTGCCCCTCTCTCCCGACCACGCGCCTATCTATGGCGAATGCGCGGATGTCAGTTCAGAAGGAACTGCGAGTGGAATGCCCGGTAAGGTAAATTCGGCTGTGTCCCCCTGGCGTTCTATTATTCACAGGGAGGTGAGAATAAGCATTCTCACCTCCCTGTGAATAATCGAAACAGATGGCATGTTCCTTTAACTATGACTCTTCATTTACTGTAATTTCTTAGTTAAAACTTCCATGGATGCAGGGATTACAATTAGCAAGAAAGGGACTGTGAAGGGTTTGACACACCAAAACATATCCACTTTAGGTGCACGGATTAATATCACAAGCAAGTAGTTTACATAGAATGTGCCTCTTTTAATAATACTATTCACTGGAAAGACACAATAATATTAATAAAGAACTATATCCGTAGGCCCACATGAAACAATTAACTAACAGTTTTAAATGATGACCTGATCGGTTTAATGGAATGGATCTAAAGATTACACACCTTCCATTCAAATTGCAACTAATAATCAAAAACCATCCAATGAACCATATATATTAATTAAATCTATTTATAAAATCCAGTTTTGCAATTTCTTTCATGAGAATTGAGTTGAATCTGTTTGTCCGGCCCTTCATGACAATCCAAGTTTCTCATGTTGCCCCTTGTAAAATGTAATTGCCCACCCCTGATCTAAACCCTAAAAAAACTACTACTTTTATGTAGCATGGGAAAATTAGATCCTTGTTTAGCAGACTTATAAAAGTGTGAGAAGATGATGAATGTGTTACTTACTGCAAGGCAGAGGGAATGCTTGCATATAAAACTTCTGACAGGAACCAAGACGCGGTTTAGTCAGGAGCTGATCCATGGACATTACCAGGTCACCTTGTGTCATTCGACTCACTCTATCTAAAACTTGCTAAAGAAACACAGAGACAGAAATTAAGCACCACTCATCAATATAATTCTACTAAAATATTAAAGTGTTTATCAATTTTTATTTTCTCTCTCTCTTTCTTTGGTCCTCATTTACAACCTTTGGCTACTGAATACTAAAAGAAAAATGAATGCTACCTATAACCAATTAGCCATTTGCTCATGTCTAACTAGTTCTAAAATACTGGTTTGTGATAAGAACCCCCCACAACAGATACTTCTCCTTGTTCTGCACATAATATCAAAAGCTAATTGTACCCACCTTTTTTATCCTATATAAAAAAAGCCTAACTGCTGCCTCCGTGCTGTGTTGTGTGTGTGTGTGTGTCCGGAGTTCATATGGACTCACCACTAGAGGGAGATGGTAAGATTGTCGCTGCAGTTCCTAATGACTCACCACTAGAGGGAGAAACACAAGAAATACGCATGGAGGCAGAACACAGCAATTACACATACCGCAGGTAAGTTGCGTGGCGTTTTTAGGGACAGGAGGTCCCCCCTCTGTCCCAAACCCGGAGGGGGGACCCCCTCTGTCCCAATCCCGGAGGGTCCCCCTCTCGGGTTGGGACAGAGGGGGACCCTCAGGGTTTGGGACAGAGGGGGGGATCCTCCGGGTTTGGGACAGAGGGGGGACCCTTTGGGACAGAGGGGGGGACCCTTCAGGTTTGGGACAAGGGGGGGACCCTCCGGTTTGGGACAGAGAAGGGGACTCCGGGTTCGGGACAGATGGGGGGGTCGCCGGGTTCGGGACAGAGGGGGGGGTCACCGGGTTCGGGACAGAGTGGGGGGACTCCGGGTTTGGGACAGACGGGGGGTCTCTGGCCTTGGAACACTGAGAGGGGACTATGGCATTGGAACACTAAGGGGGCACTCTGGGCTTCTAGCACCCGTTAATGTAACTGGCTTAATGTGTAGTTAATATAAAAATCTATAATGAGGAATGTCATCCAAGGTATGTCAAAGACAATGAAAGAAACCCAGTGCAATTTGTCTTTAATGACCATTAAATTACATTAGTGCTCAATTACATGTATCCACGTAATCACACTGTAGTGAAGGGAATACTCTGTACATAAACTCCAGATCACTCCGATGTCTCCATAAAAAACATAACTTACCCCAAACAGATTAAAAACATGTGTATTGGCTAGAAGCGTTTCAAACACCCCACATCATTAAATAGCCTAACGTTTGTGTATCGTCCACTGGGAGGGGTTATAACATAATAACATACAAACACCTTGTTTCCATACATCAATAAAAGAGATTACATACTTGCTATCATATTGCAAAGTTACACTTGTTCTCTATACTGAGGATTAACCATCTCCATGTTATGAGAAAAAGGGGAAATATATTCACATTTATTACTAAAACGTAGTCTTATCTGATCCACCTTCTGTTATTTATAATTAGAATATTGTTTTAATTGGTTGTTTTCATTTTTCTCCTGTATTTTCCATTAGAATTGATTGATGTTACTTTTATAATTAATTTGGCTTAAAAAAGCCAAATTACTGTTCTTTCTATTTCTTCTTTTTCTTCTTTCGTTTTCTTCTTCCGCTTTTTTGGACAGTATCTCCTCCCACTGTTTTTGAGCTAGAGGCATGAAATTCGGTACAGACGTGAGGGGCATATAGGAGAAGTGTGCTATCTTCTAGCTAAGGAATCTGCAAAAGCGTTACGGCGTTATCGCCGAATTTCCGGACATTTTTTCCCATAGACTATAATGGTAACAATCCTCAAATGTGGATATTTCAAAACAGTTTTTTTCATGGTCATAAATACAAATAGTGATACCCCCAACCCCCCCACACAGACCCAGTGACACCCACCTACTGACCTACCTTTCATCCCATGGAAGCCATATTTAAAGGGTAACTAAAGTCAAAAAAACTAATTTAGATTATCCTCAATAAAAATAGTTTATGGTTGTAAACACACAAGACATACCCCCTCAACCAGACCCAGGTACACACACCTACTGATCTACTTATCCATTATGGTGGCAGCCATATTTAAAGGGTAACTAAAGTCAAAAAAAACTAATTTAGATTTACCTCAATAAAGAGTTTTATGGTTGTAAACACAAAAAATACATACCCCCTCAACCAGACCCAGGTACACACACCTACTGATCTACTCATCCATTATGTGGCAGCATACAAAGGGTAACTAAAGTAAAAAAAACTATTTAGATTTATCCTCAATAAAAATAGTTTTATTGTTGTAACACAAAAAGACATACCTTCAACCAGACCCAGGTACACACACCTAATGATCTACTTATCCATTACTGTGGAACATACTTTAAAGGGTAACTAAAGTCAAAAAGAAATTTTAATCAATATCAAACTTTGTTTTTTAACCCCCAACATGATACAGGTATACACAGCTACTGACCTACCCCTCCATGACTGTTGCAGCCATACTTAAAGTGTAACTAAGTCAAAAAAACTAAATTTTGACCAATCATCAAAAAGTTTTTGTTTTTTTTAACTCTCAACCTGACACGGGTACACACACCTACTGATCTACTTATCCATTACTATGAGACCATACGTAAAGGGTAACTAAATAAAAAAAAATCCTTTTCACCAACATCAAAAAAGTTAGTATTTTATTCCCCCAACCTGATATGAATAACACACACACAAACTGACCTACCTTTAATGCATGTGACATATTTAAAGGGGTAAGTAAAAAAACAACAATGTCCTCTTCATTGACTTATTGAGTTTTAAAATCTGCAGCACAAACACACAAATTCCTTCCAAAATGCAGTCTTTCAAGCCAAATTTAAATATTATACTTAAACTTTCCCTTTCTAGTTATTATTGTTTATTTAAAACTTAAATTATTACTTACCATAAAATACTATAAATACAGCGGTCACAACTTATCTGAAGTAAAAAGATATCACAAATGGAATTTAGCCCTCTTGGTATCAAGAGTTTCCATAGTAAATATGCATTTTTACCTCAGATTTCAGTAATTTTGACCCTCTATTTCTACCATTTGTGGGAATATGTTGCATGGCTTGCATCTTTAATTCATTTATTCTACCTTTATCACATTCTAGGAAGCAGTGAACCACTGGGTGTTTTTGTTTTTCTTAGTTATATCTATTACTTGCTCCTTTAGTAGGTGCTTCTTATGTAATGGATGAATGACAATAAATAGACTACATCATTCTACAGTTAACTTATTCTTTGTTGTAATATAATTTCCCTGTTGCCGCACTCTAAAAAGATGTACCCTTTTTATATGTTTGCAGGTTATTCATCTCGTTGACCCGTACTTGTAATTCCCCTTCACATTTAAAGGAATAGTTCACTACAATAGTGAACTATCCCTTTTCTACATTGATTGAAGCCAGGGATGTTAAGGAGCTATCCCTTACCTCCCGTTCTTCAATCAATATTTAGATACCCAGGAACGAACTTTAGAAAATCTTACCTTTCGCATTATCAGGCATGCGCGTTATAGCGTAACAGAAGCAGGAAGCAGTCAGGAACTGTCAGAGCGGCCCCGCTGGATCACGCGAAAGGTAAGATTTTCAGAAGTTCGTTCCTGGATATCTAAACATTGATTGAAGTACAGGAGGTAAGGGTTAGCTCCTTAACCGCCCTGGCTTCAATCAATGTAGATAGGAATAGTTCACTATTGCAGTGAACTATTCCTTTAACCACCCCTGTTGCTTGTTAATCTGACCACTGAACATCCTAGGCGATAGAGTATCTCCTAAGGATCTTGCTCTGCTTGCTATAAAGGGACATCCTTTACCTATTAGGTCTCTAAGGGGATCAACCTCATTTAAAATAGGTAAGCATTTTATTAACTATTTATGTTATCTTACTGTATTGTAGACTGTATCTCATATTCAATTTTATTTGTTCCTCATTTAGTTTTGTTGTTTATATCTTTGTGTATATCTTGTGTAATCCATCTTTACTCACTACCTTTCTCTCTATGTTTTATGCTTTGCTTTTTGCCTGCACTGTAACATCTATTTATTAATTACCAAATTACTCTTCTTTCTATTTCTTCTTCTTCTTCCATTTTATTCTTCTACTTTTTTGGACTGCATCTCCTCCCACAGTTTTTGAGCTAGATACATGAAATTCGGAACAGACGTGTGGGGCATATAGGAGAAGTGTGCTATTACCTATCTAAGGAATTCGCTGAAGCATTATTTGTGAATTTTCTTTCCTTAGACTATAATGGTAACGATCCTCAAATGTGGATATTTCGAGGTTTACCGTATATACTCGAGTATAAATCGTCCCGAGTATAAACCGAGGTACCTAGTTTTAGCTAAAAAAGGAGAAAAAAATTGACTCGGGTATAAACCGAGGGGGTTAGTATTTGCCACTTAAGATGTTTTGGGAACTACAACTCCCAGCATGCTTTATTGCTCGGAGTTGTAGTTTTCAAACATCTTAAGTGGCAAATACTTGCAAATAGGGGTAAATCCTTCTTAATTTGTGCATACAGTATGCACAAATAAAGAAGGTTTTACTCTTATTTGTAAATATTTGCCACTTAAGATGTTTGATGTTGCCCTGATGTCCCTGTGGTATTCTCCTACCTGTGGTATTCTCCTCGCTCAACATCCTGTGCGCTTCAGGATGATGTCACTACTCGGCGTTGGAAAATGAGAGGCGCCAGGTAGTGACATCATCCAGATGCGCACTGAGGATGCGGGTCGCGCGGCCGCCGGACAAGGTAGGAGAAAGGTTGACTCGAGTATAAACCGAGGTAAGATTTTCAGGCTTTTTTTAAAGCCTGAAAACCTCGGTTTATACTCGAATATATACGGTAGGGGTCATGAGCTTAAAACTGTTTGTTTCATAAACACAAACGCCGATACCACCAACCCCCCACAGAGACACACCCACCTACTGACCTACCTTTCCATTCCCATGGAAGCCATACTTAAAAGGGTAGTTATAGCCAAAAAACTAATTTTGATCAATCAATAAACATTAGTTATATTGTTATACATGCAAAAACACATACCCCCCCACCTCACATGGGTACACACCAGTGTTCCCTCTAAGCTGTGAGCTAGTGCGTGCGCACACACCTCTGCAGGCCTGTGCACACAGGTTAAAGTGGTGCGCACACAAAAATCTTCTGGAACGTAAGTGCTGCGGTATGGAGTGCACAAAATTTACTTTTTATATATTTCTGCGCACACAGCCAATTTGAGCTTAGAGGGAACATTGATACACACAACTACTGACGTACCCTTCCATTCCTGTGGCAGCCATACTTAAAGTGTAAATAAAGTTAAAAAAAACTAATTTTGATATATCCCCAATAAAAGTTAGTCAGGGAGGAAAGGATTTCTTACTGCAGCCAAGTGGGTGTGTCTGCTACCATGATGATGCACATTGAGTGAAAGCACTCCCAGCACAGGGGAAGACACACCCCCAGGAACCTGCACAACTTCCCCATGCTGCTGCAATCAAACGAAGGGGAATTCTGGAGAAAAAAGGTAGGGAGAGGGTTGGGGGATGGTGTACTTTAAAATAAATCAAAGGGGAAAAAAATGCTTTTTCCTCAGTGGAGATACCCTTTAACTTCCAACCTGACACAGGTACACACACCAACTGAGGTACCCATTCATTCATATGGCAACCATATTTAAAGTATAGTCAAAAAACACATTTTGACCAACCATCAAAAAAGTTACAGGGCGATGCAGCGAAGGGCACACGGCTCCTGTTTTGGAGTTTAAGTCACATTAACCAATGTTATATCGGTTGCGGCGGCTTCGTGGCTAACGCAAAAGTTAACTGCGCAGCTGCCGCAAGCGATGTTATATGCCGAAAGTGCCATTCTATTGCACCACTTTAAGCGTCAACTAATAGCTGGTATTAAAAGTACCGGAATAGCAAATCAGCCGATAGCGATGCTCCAAGAGTAGGAGTACACACACCAACTGACCCAACAATTAATTCACATGACAGCCATATTTAAGTAAAAAACAACAATGTCCACAATAATGAGTTATAAAATCTGCAGCACACACACATTCCTTTCCAAAATGCGGCCTTTCAAGCCAAATTCAAAGTTTATACTTACACTTTCCATTTCTAGTTAGTCTTTGTGTTAGATCTGTAACTGCCTCCCTATACTTGTGATTCTTCAAACTATTCTAAGTCTAACGTATTGGATGTTTGGAATTACTTATATACAATGGGATAGATGACACGATTCTTCTTGTAGGATCATGTTTTAGCTTTAGCTTAAGATAAGACTTGCTGTAGCAATAAGTGTGAATATGTTAATCCTCAGTATAGAAATAACAACTTAGAATTGTAATCAAACAGATTAAAACAATTGGTTAGTAATAAATATGCAGAGGTTTGGGAACACAGTAACAAGTGATAAATGACGGATAGGCTATTTAATGAAGCACAGGAACTAGAACTCCCTAAGCCTAGGAGTAAGAAGGCAGGGTGTTAGAAATATGCCTGGCCAATACATGTTTTTAATCTGTTTGAAATAAAAGTTATGTTTTTTATGGAGAACTGGCGTTTATGTACAGTGTGAAAGTATCCCCTTCACTACAGTGTGGATATATGGATTAGGCAATGGGTCCGGGGCATCTCAGACCTTTTGAGGACCACCATCTCAAAAGCTTATGTACTCGGAGTATGTATCAAGAATCTGACAATAATTGTACATGTTGTATACACATGAGACACAGAGACCCAAGCGCAGGGCCCAGGGTTTTCACACCCAGACCCCTGAGAAGTGTTTTCACTGCACTGACATACACAATGGTCACAAAAGGGGAATTTATACAACAACAGGTTTACTCTTTAAACACAATGTTATATTGCTCAATTGCTTGTATGCACATAGGGATTTCTGTTTACGACAGAAGAATAGAAGAGACGAGGTATCACAAAGGACTTCACGCAACTATGTTTACATTTTTAAGTATTTATTATAGGAGCACACTGTATATTTAGTACTTTCTGTACACCCTGTTCATCAAATACTTAATTATAATTGTGGCATTCAACAATTCCAGGCCTTTGTCTTGAAACCTCTAAAACCTGCACTCACTTATTTTGTTTTAAGGATTCATATTACTTTAAAAGCCTGGGACTACCATGCCGAAACAACATCAGGTTTGGTTCAAAACTTGAACTCATCTCTATTACAAACATCTTAAACATGCTGTGCATTCAAAATGGCCCAAAAATATCTCAGAATTAGACATAAGGATGGAAAGGGAAAACATTTTCTACAACAAGAACTGAAAGACGCAAGTAGATAGAAAGGCTTTCACAAGCCGTGATCTGTGTAAAGGAATGTTTCCTTAAATAATGCCTTACTTAAGGTGGCCATACATCAGTGCGATATTACTTACCCGGCCGAGTGCTCACGCGACGTTCATCAATTCTGCCGGAACCGTCTCTCCCGATCTTATATCCGACAGACATGCGATCGCAAAAACCCATTCATTTTGCGATCGCATATCGGTCGATTAAAGGATCGGGAGAGGTGGTTCCGGCAGGATCCCAGGGACATCGCGTGAGCGCTCGGTCGGGTAAGTAATATCGCACTGATGTATGGCGACCTTTACTTTTAAAAACTATGCAAATGCAAGACATACACAGCGACTCAATAATTTCCCCTCAGGCCTTTTTCCAACAGATGATGTTTAAAATACTCAGCCATTTATACATACCTTCTTTTATTTATCAAAGTAGTCAACACTTGTCTTACATTAATTCTTTTACATGAATGCCTTACAAAAAGGTCCATTCAGTGGACCATTTATAACAGAGACAATTAATATGAATTTAATATGAAATTAATATGAATATGTATATGAATATGCACAATACTTACTGGCTTGACATTAATAACCAATGTTATTCCATGTTCTAAAAGCATGTCTTGTGCGATCCTAGATACAGTTTTCTCCACCAGAACTAAAGTGGGACGTACATCCACTATTCTTTGAACATAGTTTTTCAGAAACTCCCTTTCCTAGTAGAAAAAAAGTTTGCACAAATACTTAATATCATATACATATCTGGATATGATCATCAGGAAAAAAGTGGATTGTTGATTGACCTTAAGTATGCAAGTACATCAGAGATTGCAGTATGAAGATTTATCTATTCATGTTCAAAATATAAAGCTCTTAGCACAACTGTTTCCCACTCTGGCTCCAACTCCACCACTCTCCCCCTCCCTGTGGGGGTACCACAAGGCTCAGTACTCAGCCATCTTCTCTTCCCCATTAACACCTTTGGGCTAGGTCAGCTCATTAGTTCTCTTGGACTCCAATACCACCTGTATGCCCAAATTTATATCTCCGCCCCTGACCTTGTTACTCTGACATCCCGGGTCCCTGAATGTCTAAATGCCATCTCTGCTTTTATGTCCTCCCTCTTCCTCAAAATCAACATGGACAAGACTGAACTTGTCATTTTCCCACCCTCTCGATTTACCCCCCTACCCCAACATTACTATCCACATCAATGACACATCAATCTCCCTGTGAATGCATACATTTGTTTTTTCTTTATATTGTATATAGTGTGAACTATTGTTGCTGGCCAGTAAACTAAAAAGTAAACATCTATGTAAATAATACAGTATAGAAAAATATTGTAGTGCTGTATTAGTCCAATATACAGATGTAAAAAATAAGAGTACTGTAATACTTTTTCAATGGACTAACAGTTTATTTAGTAGACAAGCTTTCGAGGGCTATGTAAAAAATATGTTTGTAATAATGTTATGGTATGATAAGTTCATTTTGCAAAAGTGTTTGCCAAACACAAGACCCGCTAGTTATACTCCACTGACAACTTAGTCACAGCTACTGATCTGCTTCACCTTATGTTTCCCCATCTCCTCTAGAACGTAAGCTCTCGGGCAGGGCCCTCAATCCTATTGTACACAGGAATGCTGCTGGACCAGCAATTAAATTATTTGCACTTTGCATTACTCGCATTACCCTTGTATGTAACATGTATGTTTTTCTTATGTATGTTAACGCAACTGTAAAGCAGCACGGAAGATGTTGGCGCTAAAGTATAAAATATAGCACAACTTAAAGTAAACTTATAATTAGCAACTTACCTGAAGCACTATAGGATCAATACAAGTAAACTTGGTTTCTTCCCGATACAAGTATTCAATAGAACACTTTAGAAGCAGGATTTTGGGGGTTTTAATACTGGCATTCATCTGAAGAAAAATAATGAGAAAGAAGAAAAGCAAATAAGCCTGTTTCCAGTCAAATGGATGAAAAGGAAAATTGAATTTGAATAGGGTTCAATAATAGTGTGAATATCATTGTCTGCCAATACTCTTGGTTTATACTCACACATAGATGTTCCCTGCACACAGTACGCAGGGAACATCTATGTATGGGGCTGTGCATGGGACTTTCTATCGGACTGTATATGAGGCTTTCTATGGGGCTGTGCATAAGGCTTTCTATGGGGTGGTGTATGGAACTTTCTATGGGGTTGTGTATGAGATTTTCAGTGGGGCTGTCTGGGAACTATCTATGGGGCGGTCTATGGGAGAAAGTCAAACCTCAGATTATACTTACCACACCAGGAATGTTTGCCCAACCCTAACGCAGATTGGAGAGGGGGATGGTTTATGCCGTGTGTGAGAGAGAAAGAGACTACTGTCACTGCCATTCTGTTCGATCATGACAGATGGAAGATTTCATTGGTCATTATCTGCTTCCTTTACTTTAGTAGAGGGAGCCGATATTTAGCCGACCCTGTGTATGGGAGCACAGCTGACTGATCCCCATACCACATATGAGGGATCCAGCGGGCAATTTATGCAGTTACCACCGCATGTTGCTTTTTGCACACATGCGACTGTAATCCCACCTTTACACTCACTTGCTGCTCCCACCTCCTCCCCAAAAGAAACTCGGTTCTGAACAGTGAGAGTAGTTGTAATGTGCTCTAGGTTTTTGTGCGTGCAGGAGAGTGTTGGAAAGTAATTAGTATTTGCCATGTAAAGAATATGGGTTTGTAGAAGAAATCTGATGGTGGAATATACCATACACAGAAAATACTATGTAAAAATTTGGGGATTATAATGTATAACGTAAACCCTTCTAAAAATGATATGGGTAATAGAAGTCACCTTGAAGTTCCATAACCATTATCCAGTTTATCATATATGAAATATTGTATGTAGCACACCCTAAAATAATTACCTTCTTATGTGCAATATTCTTAGTGCAAACAAAGCCATTTACTACTACAGAGTCAAATTTCTTCCCTCCTGGGATCTAAAAAAAACAAAAAAACACAAATTATCAGACATGAATTTACATCTTTAAACAGATGGTGCAGCATTAGTTAGAGATCTTTTAAAATTGTGTTCTTAAGAACTATGACATCAGAATGCAAATTAACAGCCTAAATAACCATAACAAAAAAATCTAAAAAAAATTACTAGAATATTTTTACATATTCATTTTTTAAACTGTATTTATTTGTTAGATTAGAATACAATACAATAAAATACAATAATTTGGCACTGATATATCTATGTGTGGTTACATTTGTATCTTCCAAAAAACATTTTGTGTTGGTTTTTATTAGCAATAATAAACAGTAATAAAAAATAGGCTTAATGTAAAGTGTGTGGGGTGATGGGTATACATAGTCCAAAAATAAACAGTACTATTTGGTTTTAGTTCTTGTATTTACGTATGGTTTGAAGATGCCACACTTTACCTGTAGATAAAGTGTGACATTTCACTACACATCCTATGTGTCTAAACCAAGGGCTCCAGATGTGGTTGAACTTATTCAGGGTTCCTCTACTATTTTAAGCAACTCTTAAATGCCGTGCTAGATGTGACCAAAATTTCCCATTGGTGCAGTGGTGCAACTACCGCCCCTGCCACCCCCGCAACTGCACGCGGGGGGGGGGGGTTGGGACTGTAGAAGAGCCTGCCACTAACTGACAATCTCTGCCTCGACCAGCTGTTTTTAAACAGGGGCCCTGCAGGAATGCCCCTGCAAGGGTGGATGGTGAGTATGTTGGAGGCCATCCAGTTGCAGCTTTCCATCAATCAAGACCTCTCTGTGCCAGCAATAGATCTCGAAGGTGAAAGCTTACAGCGCAGGAAGAGGGATAATGCAAAGGGTGGTGGCTTTATAACTTAAGTTACTGGAAGCAAGTTCCCTTTTTTAACTCCATAACTTCTTGCAGGATACACTTGGAGCTGGGCCTATCGTACAGGTAAGACAGAACAACAAAGACAAAAATGTATATGCAGCATGTATGTTGTGAGTTCATGGAGACTTATTCACTGAGATTTTTTTCTTATATGCATATGTATTTGCACTGAACTTCCCCTTTAATGCAAACATAATATACGCAATAATCTGCACTTACTTTCTTGATATGAACAAATTGACGAATATCCATGTCATCATCATTTTTCACATCAGGACGTACAGTTTGTACTACTTGGCATACCAGTGATACTATTACATCTTTCCATGAAAGAGAGAGGGACTCATTGTACAGTAGTTGCTGCAGTAGAGACATCATGTGACTGTGGTTTGCAGAGCTGTGGTGTACAAATAAAATGGTTTTGGTTTGATTTTAGGGAGAAAAACATTTTTATGATAAGAAATACATAAAAGGTAGATTAATATAAAACCGACACAGAAAGGCATATAACTGTAATATAGATTTAGAAAAGATTTTATTACATACTGGTTTTTTTTTCAAAAAGATTTTATTTGGTTTTTCAAAAATATAGTTATACATTCTACAATAAAGCAGTAAACATTAAACATTGAGCAATTCGATTGGGTCGTTGCCTCAATAGGAGGATTTGTGGGTGAGGGGGGGGGGAATATTTATTGGGTTCGTCTTGGCCATCTATGTATAGTAAATTCATTTGAGCGTAGACTCTGGTGATGAGGGGTGTCTTGAGTCCCGGTCGATATGAAGGCTTCGGCCTTGAGTTGGTGCCCTTGGAGAATAGTGGTTTGAGTCTCTGATTCATCCTTGATGGTCGGGTATCTTGCTGGGTCCATTGACCGGCCTTGTAAGGGTTGGGTACTGTTGTATGGCCGTTTAGTGAGTTTGTTGGGGGGGGGGGGTCAATCTTTTGTAGGTGTGCGGCATTGCTCACAGATTATGGCAGTAAATAACAATTGTTAGACCATAGACGGTGGTTTGAGTTATGGTGTTGTTTAAGTTCAGAATAACATTAAACCTAGTCCATGACTAAGATTTAGCTCTAAAACTTAAACTAAAAATTAAACAAGAAACTAAACTAAACTGGGTCCGTGTCTGTCAGTTCGGGGGGGCATGAGAGGGTTTCTCCGGTAGGGGTCCGGTTCCCTCGTATCACCTTCGTCTGTTTAGCCATGCCAGCTATCATATGTATAGGCTTCCCTCCTGGAGGCGGTTTTGGTATTTGCTTATTATCCATTTAGCAGTTTGTAGTAATTTATGTTGTACGGTTCAAATTCAGGTTCAG
Source organism: Hymenochirus boettgeri (assembly GCA_019447015.1). Lineage (NCBI taxonomy): Eukaryota > Metazoa > Chordata > Amphibia > Anura > Pipidae > Hymenochirus > Hymenochirus boettgeri. Next base: position 89,065,682 of record CM033477.1, read on the forward strand.
TGGGGACGAGCCTTCAGTCTACCCAGGGTGCCTCTGAGATCTTCGCATCGTACCACGAGGTGAATTGGAAAATTTTCAAATGTTTTGATATTTCTATGTCTGATATGAGTGTTCTATATAATCCTCCATGTGGAGAAGAATTTAGCTACCGATTTTTCAGCGTGCTTTTCTGAGTCAAGTTTGTCTAGGTACATTAATTGTTGTATTTGGGTTTTTAGTTCCTCTAATGATGGAGGATTGTTTTTTATCCAATATTTCATAATTAGTCTCTTGGCTATTAGGGCAGTGATGTGGATCCATTTTGGCACCCTGGTTCGATCTCCAACTCCCCCCTTTGTTGTGCTGTGTTTGTACCCAAATAACATTAATAAAGGATCCTTAGTAATCTGGTAGCCCACAATCTCAGACATGTATTGGCAGGTTTTGTCCCAGAATTTTTGTATATCTGGGCAGAACCATAGACTGTGAGAGATGGGTTGGGGGTTCTGCACTTAGGGCAGAGTCCTTTGGGTATGGTGGGATCTGTGGGTCTGAGATAGTGGGCATTTAGTGGATGTATGCCGCTGTAATTATTTTGAATTGGGTTTCTCTCCATTGTTCGTTTATTATAGATTTTTTAATTGCCGTCTGGCCCCCGTATTTGGGGACAATGTCCGGGATTTGAAATCAGCTTCCCATTTTTTGAGATTGGTTTTCTTTAGGGGGTGTGATACCACTCTTAATATTGAATGGATCTTTGAGAGGGAAAACTTGGTGTTGGGGTGATAAAAAGTTTCTATTGGATTGTTTTAAATAGGTCTGAGATATCGGTCAATTGTTTCTTACAGTATATGTGCGTATAATAAGAATGAATTGGTGGATATGTCGTATTTGTTTCGGAGTTCTGTGAAGGTTAGGAATCTTCTTTCTGATTTATGTACTAACTTACTGAGTTGTAGTATTCCTTTTTGGAGCCATATCCCGTATCCCTGGGTTGTGGTGCTTTGTAGGAAATCAGGATGTGGGCAAGTGACATGTTGAGGGCTATATGTTTCGGAGCTTTGCACTTTTTGCGAGATCTTGCCAGGTCACTATTGTGTCTTTGAGTGTTATGTAGGATTTGATTGGTGGGGTAGGCGTTTGGGATTAAGTATAGAATGTTGTTAAGGACCATGGGTATGTTAACTGTTGTTCTAGTTTGGTGTTGGTGAAGTATGTGGTATCGCCTATCCAGTCTCTGATATGTCTGGCCATTTGCTGCTAGATTGTATATTTGGATGTTGGGGAGTGCTAGTCGCCATCTGCTCTTGAGAGTTGTAGTTTTGCTAGTGAGATTCTGGGTTTTCTCCTGCCCATAAGAAGGGGAGAAAGCGAGTAGTTTACTGATGTCTTGTGTCTGAGTAGTAGTGGGATTGTTTGGATGGGGTATAGAAGTTTGGGAAACATTGACATTTTAATAGGTGGGATCTGCCAGTTAAGGACAGTGGGAGCGAGATCCAGTTAGCTAGAGTATGCGTTATTTTTTATTAGGGGGTGTAGTTTAATCGTATATGGATAGAGGTCTTTGCCGATTTTTATACCAGATATGTGATATGGGTGTGGGGTGCTGGTATACGTAGTAGGTTACATTGTCTTTTTAGTAGGGAGCTGGCGCTGCCCAGGTACAGACATTCACATTTGGATCTGTTGATGTTGAAGCCAGAGCGGATTCCAAAGTCCTCTAGGAGTTGTATTGTGGGTTTCAGGTCAGTGTGTTATGTTTCAAAGATATCAGGAGATCATCTGCGTAAAGGGTTGCCTTTACCTCCTCCGTTCCTATTGTAATACCTTGTATGTTGTGTGCTGTTTTGTAGATATCTAGAGAGAGGTTCTATGGCTATATTGAATAGTAGGGGTGACAGGGGACAGCCCTGTTGGGTAACTTTTTGGAGTTGCATGGGGGTGGATTTAGTGTTCCCTATCATGATTGTTGTGTTGGTTGTGGTACATCGCTTGTAATAAAGTGATGATGGTCCGTGGAATTTCATTTTGGCTAGGACATTTAATAGCAGTCCCAATTTACATTGTCAAAAGCCTTCTCGGCATCTATTGTGAGCAATGCTCGATGGTGTGTGTTTTTGGTTTATTTGGTGTGATCCAGGATTGTGATTGCTTTCCGGATATTGGTGACTCCTGCCCGACCTGTAATGAAACCTACTTGGTTATGGTGTATAAGTTATGGGATGACTTGGGTCAGCCTGTTGGCCATAAATTTGGAGATTATTTTCATATCTTGATTGATCAAGCTGATGGGTCTGTATGAGGTTGGTTCGAGTGGGTTTTTGTTTTTTTTAAGAAATACCCGTATATTTGCTTCTGTGCCTGTAGGGGGTATTGGCCTGTGTGCATGATGTTGTTGTATAGTGTTGCTAGTGGGTTTGTGATTAGGTCGGTTAAGCGACAAAGTTCTTGACATCAGTTCTCATGGAGGGCCACCATACAGAACGACTACGGAGATTGAAAGTTTTGTGGACGCCAGGGTGACCGGCCTGTTTGGAGTCATGAGTCAGTTGTAATATTTCTTTCCAAAGGGATAGGGGAACAAAGGTTTTATTGGAAGGTAAGGCAGCTGAAGCAGAATCCTGAGCAGATAGAATATGATGGCAAAGTTGAGGGGTGATAGTGGCTAGGATCTTGGAAGAGGGAATGATAGGACCTTTATCCTTTTCAGTAGTATCGACTTCGAAAAAAGACCAGGAGAGGGCGTCTGCTTTTTTATTCTTGGACCAGGATGAAAGGAAATGATGAAATTGAAACGAGAGAAGAACAAGGCCCAACGGACTTGACGAGGATTCAATCTTTTTAGGTTTTGGATATATTTAAGATTTTTGTGATCAGTGAGGATGGTGATAGGATGTCGCCATTCTTCCAGTGCAAGTTTGCTGGCCAGAAGTTCCTGATTCCCAATATCATAGTTTAGTTCATTAGAAAGAAATTTCTTAGAAAAGAACGCACATTTTGCCTTTGGGAAAGGACGGCACCTGCTCTAAAATTAAAGGGCGTCAACTTCGATGATGAATGGCAGACTAGGGTCGGGATGCAGAAGTACTGGAGCTGAGGAAAATGAATTTTTTAGCTTCTCGAAGGCTTCCAAGGTGGCTGGATTCCAGATTCTAGGTTTGCCTCCTTTCCTGAAAAGGGCTAAGATAGGGGCAACAACAGAAGAAAACCCTTTAATAAATTGCCTATAATAATTGGCGAAACCAAGGAATCATTGGATAGCCTTAGTGCCAATGGGAAGAATCCAGTTAAGGATAGCTGAGACCTTGGTTGGGTCCATCTCAAAGCCTTGAGCCGAAACCAGGTAGCCCAAAAAAGGTACTTGCGGGCATTCAAGAAGTACATGGCGACGATGAGAAGAAAGGTCCTGAGAGAAGATTAAGATGTCATCCAAGTAAAACTACTACTGAGATACCTAAGAGATCACGAAAAATGTCATTAACAAACTCTTGGAACACCGCTGGAGCATTACAGAGACCAAAGGGCATCACCAAATATTCGTAGTGTCCAGTTCTGGTATTGAAGGCCATTTTCCACTCATCTCGTTCCCAAATGCGAACTAAATTGTAGGCTCCACGGAGATCAAGCTTGGAGAAATTTTAGCCCCTTTTTAATTGGTCAAAAAGTTCAGAAATGAGAGGTAGAAGATAGCGGTTCTTAAATGTGATTTTATTGAGGCCACGATAGTCGATGCATGGACGTAGCCCTCCGTCTTTCTTTTCAACAAAAAAGAAGCCAGCACAGGCAGGGGAAGTGGAGGGTCTGATGAAGCCTCGAGACAGGTTCTCTTTGATATAATCCTCCATAGAGGTGGTCTCAGCAGGAGATAGCGGATAGGTATGACCTCGGGGTGGAGAGATACCGGCCAACAAATCAATGGGACAATCATAGGGGCGGTGGAGAGGCAGGGTTTCAGCAGATTTTTAATCAAAGACGTCCTTATAGTCAAGGTACTGTTGAGGCAGAGAAGTAAGATTTTTATTTTCACAGGAGATAGAAGAACAAGAGACCTTAGGAAAGGAAAGACATCTGGAAAAGCAGGATGGACTCCAAGAGACAAGTTCATTGTTAGTCCAGTCTATGATGGGATTATGAAGTCGGAGCCAAGGGAGTCCTAAAATGAGAGGAGCTGTGGGGCTTTGTATAACCAAGTAAGAAATAGATTCACGATGAAGACAACCAATTTAAAGAGAATTTCTGCAGAAGACATGGAAATAAATTCTGTAGACAAAGGTTGATTGTCAATAGCCAGCACTCGGAGAGGATGTGGTAGGAGAATAATGGAATGCCTGAAGAGAGCAAAGGTGGCGTTAATAAAATTACCGGCTGCTCCAGAGTCTAGAAAGGCTTGCATAGAGAAGTTTGGGATTTGAATATGAGGGTAGCTGGTAGAAACGACTTAAGTGAACTCTTGTGGAAAGGAGATTTGAATTTACCTAGAAAAGACTCCTTCTCCAAATCTAGGGTTGTAAGTTTCCTGGCTTGGAAGTTCAACCTTTAGCGAAGTGCCCCTGGGTGGCACAGTACAGGCAGAGTCCATGAGTCTTCCTCCTAAGTTGTGTGTACCCCCAATCTGCATGGGTTCCTCAGATGGCGGAGCAGTTGTCAGTGGTCTGGCCCTTTGTGGATGAGGAACAAATTTGGGAGGAAAAGGACGGTTACTGGATTTTTCAGCTTGCCTTTCCCTAATACGAGTATCCACCCGTATACACATGGAAATCATCTCTTCCAACATTGTGGGAAGCTCCCGGGACACTAAGTCGTCCTTGATACGGTCAGACAGGCCCTGCCAAAGGCTGCTAACAGGGCCTCATTATTCCAGGTAGTCTCTGCAGCTAAAGTCCGGAATTCAATAGCATACTGTCCTACAGAGCGGGAGCCTTGTCGCAATTGCATCAAACAGGAGGAGGCAGCAATAGTTCTGCCTGGTGTGTCAAAGATTTTCGGGAATGTTTCTAGAAATAAGGAGATGTCATTAACCACTGGGTCATTTTTCTCCCACAGGGGGGATGCCCAGGCTAATGCGTTGCCTCCAAACAAAGCAATGACATATCCAACTTTGGCACGGTCTGAGACAAAATGAGAAGGTTGTAACTCAAAGTGTATTAGGCATTGATTAATGAATCCCCGACAGGCTTGAGCATCCCCTTCATACAGCACAGCAGGTGGTATCTGTGGCTCTCTACGGGGAAAGGGTTCTCTAGGCAAAACAGGAGGAGCAGGAGGAATGGGGCCCGGGGATAACCAAGCAGAAATAGAGCTACCTAATTCTGCTGGTGCTCAAGGGCATCCATGCAAAGGGACACAGTCTGGAGAGTCTTGCCCAAACTTGCCGCAGTTTCCTCAGGTACTTCCATGGCCTAATCGTAGCGAGGTTCCATGTACCTTTAAGGAGGAGTTCAGACTGTAGGGCAGGAATCAAAGGAGAAAGAAGCAATGGCTGGAACAATGGAGTAAGACAATGATGCTGGATGCAATGGCTGGATACGATGTGGCTGGAACAATGGGGTTGAAACAATGAGGCTGGATACAATGGCTGGATACGATGTGGCTGGAACAATGGAGTTGAAACAATGCTGAATACAATGGCTGGATACAATGTGGCTGGAACAATGGAGTTGAAACAATGCTGGATACAAAGGCTGGAACAATGGAGTTGGAACAATGCTGGATACAAAGGCTGGATACAATGTAGTTGGAACAATGCTGGATACAAAGGCTGGATACAATGTCAGGTAAGGAGCGCTACAGACTGACAACCTGACAGTCTGGTAGCGAGGTCTACGAATAGGCACTCCCTCCCTCTGCGAGTGCCTATTTGAATTTTCGCGCCAGCTGGCGTCTGGACGTGGTGACGTCACCAGTCCCGGAACATCGAGGGAGCACGGCAGGTAAGATCCTTACACAATAAAGGGAAAAATCGGAAATTTCCCTGGATCAACTCTACTTTATATATCTTACAACATTCCTTGTTTGCAGAAACTCATCCAGCTTTTTATTTTAAACTGTCCAATGAAACTGCCATCACAATGTCCACTGGAAGACAGTTCCATAGTTTTACCATTCTCACAGTGAAAAACCGTTTCTGAACTTGAAGCCTAAACTTCTTTTAAGTCTTAAGGGATGTCTGTGTGTCCTCTGGCATGTTCTACTGGTGAACAATGCCCCAGATAGTTTATTGCATGGCCCAATAATGTATATTTATACTCAGTAATCATATCCCCACGCAAGCTCCTTTTCTCTAGCGTACATAGTTGTAACTTATCCAATCTCTTTTTATATTAAAGCTCCCCAATCACCTTATTAATTTAGTTGCCCTTCTCTGAACCCTTTCTATTTCAAAGATGTCCTTTTTGTACACAGGATTCCAAAATTGCACTGCATATTCCAAATGTGGCCTTAGTGTTTTGTAAAGAGGGGGAATCCATACCTGTCTTTATAAAAGACAATCCCGTGCTGGCTCTAGCGGTTGCTGACAGGCACTGCTTGCTACCTTTAAGTTTGTTATCCACCAAAACTCCAAGATCCCTTTCCAACAGGGGTTCACTTAACACAGAGCCATTTATAGTATTAGCAACACAAGGATTTTTAAGTCCAAAATGCACCACCTTACATTTCTCAAGGTGATTGCACGTCCTCTGAAGCTTTAAATGGTCGACAAAGTTTTGTGTCATCAGCAAACACAGAAACCTTGCTGACAATACCCTTTTCCAAATCATTGATAAATAGATTAAATAGAAGCGGCCCAACACAGAACCCTGTGGCACCCCACTTAGCACTTTAGTCCATAATGATGAAGTTCCATTAACAACTACTCTCAGCATTCTATTTCTCAACCAATTTTCTATCCATGTACAAATGTGCCACCACAGACCAACAGACCTTAGCTTATACATTAGTCGCCTATGGGGGACTGTATCAAAAGCCGTTGCAAAATCCAAGTATACTACATCCACTGCTATGCCAGAGTCTACATTTCTACTCATAAAAGCAAAGCAAGTTAGTTAAGCAAGATCAATTCCTCCTAAATCCATGCTGGTAACTGCTTATAAGGTCAGTCCTTTAAACATACTCTAGAATATGTTCCCTTATTAAACTTTCCAGTATCTTCCCCCACCACTGATGTTAAACTTACAGGCCTTTAATTACCAGACTGTGAAACACTACCCTTTTTGAATATTGGAATAATATCAGCTTTTTTCCAATCCAGAGGCACACATCCGGACCTGAGTGAATCTGCAAACATAAGAAACAATAGCCTAGATAAAACTGAACTTAGCTACCTAAGGATCAGAGGATGTATTTTATCCGGTCCAGGAGATTTATTAATATACCTTATTTAGTTGTAACATACTGTAACAACTGAAACATATCCTCAGTTAACCAAAGGGGACTTGCATCTTTTATACCATTATTGCTACTATACTATATGATATCTGTACTTGGATAGTGTATACAGAGGGAAAAAAATATTCAAGACACTTGCTTTATCTCCATCCTCCGTAACTAACTTATCCCCCTTAATTAATGGCGACACATTTTCAGTCCTCATCTTCTTACTATTAACATATTTACATTCAGGATTACTGATGCTTTATTCAGCTATCCTAATGTCATTATTAATTTTAGCTAGCTTGATTGCTTTCTTACACACAGTATACACATTTTAGATTATGATCCTGTAGTTTATTTATACACTTAAATACACATGCCTCCCTATCCTACACCCTGCTTTCCTCCTGGGCTATCTATCCCATTGAGATAGATATTACCCTCTAGCCATCTTCTCTCCCAAAACAACTGCACTACCATCAGTGAGGTGCAACCCATGCCTACAAAAGAGCCTGTAGCCAACAGCAAAGTTCTCTATTAACCCAAACCTTCTACCTTACACCAACCTCTTAAACACCCATTAATGCTCCCGTTGCCTCTCTAGCATAGCACGTGGCTCCGGTAGTATTTCTGAAAACACTACCCTGGAGGTCCTTGGCCCCTAACTCTCAGAATCATTTTTAAGTACCTCTCCTCTAACTTTGTCATTGGCACCAATGTAGACCAACACCACCGGGTCACACCCAACCTCACCCAATAATCTGTCTACACGATCCACCACATGCCGAACCCTAGCACCAGGCAGGCAACACAGTTCGGCATGTAGGGTCTTGGTGGCAGATTTCCCTATCTACTTTCCTTATAATGTATGACTTTGTATAACATGTACTACCCTGTATGTAACGTATGACTATGTAATTGTAAAGTGCCACAGAAGATGTTGGCGCTATATAAATCAATAATAATAATGATGGAGTCCGCTACCATTACCCCCTTGCCTAACATTCCTGATCCTAAGTTCATCCTCCCTTGTATTAGAGATGGCAGTCCCCTGGATGCTCCAGGGATTAGCATGCCCCATACATGCTAATTCCGAGCTGTCCTCCTCCATTTCCTCACCTAAGGCGGCAAATCTGTTGGAATGGGAAAGCTGGGAAGAAGCAACCCTACCCTTCCGTCCTCCACTTCCCCTAGCAACCCTAACAAAACTACCTCCCCCCTCAACATGCCCTGTCCCACTTCCACCCACCTGTAAACTGGGCCCTGCCAGTGCCTGCTGTCCCCCCAGATTTGCCAATCCCTGCTATGCTGCCCCCTTCTGGCCCCACCTCAGCTTCCAAACGGGCAACTCACTCGCACCTGACACAGACAAAGGGCCCCTGGAATGTCTGTTCCAGGTTCCTATACATGTGGCAGGATACACATTGCATGGTACCAACAAAATTGGCTCTTCTAATACAAAGTAATAATACGAGCACACAGCAACTTTGTTAAAGGGCAATTATAGTGAGAAAATAGTTTTTTTTTAATTTCTTCTAATGTATCCTATAAATCATCCCATCCACCAGGGTACCTTTAGTTTCTTTAAATTCTACATAGTCCCCGAGATATAAGCCTTTGAATATGCTGTGATTTGTAGGAGCTGCTACACATCATCTGTCACTCAAAGGCACACACCCACACAATCCAAAGCTCCCATGCAGTACTGTCACACACTCTCTCACCCACACTATATGTACCATGTGCAACATATAGTCAAATGCTGTAGTGCTAAACACAATCAATAAACCATTAACCCAGCAATATGAGCATAACACACTATAAAACAGCCCCTCCCCCCAAAAAAAATATCTTATATACATACATACATACAAAACCAGTGACTCAAATGGAACACTAATACAGTATATATAATACAGTAATACATACTATATACCAAACAAGACACACAGTGCAATCTATGAAATATATAGACTAAAGCAAATGAAATGTATCAGGACAACAAGCAGTGTCACTATGTTTGTGAAGGTCTCACTACAAGCTGCTGTTACACTGATTCTTGTCTTCAGTGATTATGATCTCAGCTAAGCAGGGGGAGAGATATGAACTTTAGGTAAAAATAAATAACAATTAGCAAAGTTAGAGAACAGGCAGAGTTCAGTAACTTACTCGTAAAGAATCTCAGCACCACTTGTCCTCCTCTCTCCCCCTCTGCCCCTCCCTTCAGCATATTGCTACTTTATTCCACATTTTGACTGCTTGCAGTCTAGCTCTGGAAGGGAGGGGTCAACAGGATGTCAGCACTTCATTTAAAGTCCTTTCAACTGACAATGCTCGGACTCTGTATACAGCCCGTCACTGCTTGAGGGGGGAGTAGCAAAGAGGAGGAGGGGGACTACACATTGGTAAACACACTTCTGCCAGTGTGAAAAACGAAGCCACACAGAACATGAAAGTAAGGCAGCTTATACTAAGTGATCTAACATTGTATACAGACAAAGTTTTTTTTTTTTCACTATAGTTGCCCTTTAAGCTGTCCTTGTTTCAATGTCGTTCTTTTTCTATATCCTTAATAAAAAGGTCCTTTAGAAAATGGAACTTTGTACAGGTTCCACTCAGTTTGTTTCCACACACAGGAAACTTCCTTTTGGCAGTTGCAATTTTGCAGATTCTGTCATTTTTAAAAAATATTTCCAGTGTGTACCCAGCTTTAAGTTGAAAACGCTCCAGGACAATACTATTGAAATTTGAAAAAGCAAGCAATGAAAAGGTGATACCTTTATAGGCAATCACAGAAAGCGTTTAGAACATTACAATTAATTTTTCAAGCTAAAGACCAAGCAATCATTAATTTGCTTGATAAGAAAATAAGATGGTAATCATAGCAAGTTTTCAGAACATCGTAATTAGAGCATAAAGTATTAAGCTAGGTACATACAGTACTGATAAAGCCCAGATACCGTCAGCTATAAATAACTAAATAGTATGCTGATTATAAGAATATCATTTACAGTTGAATCCCATTAGGATCCATACAAGGGCTGTATTATACACGGATTGTAGTTTCTTTAATGATTGTTTACAGGCCTTGCCTGAAAGACAAAAAAAAATCTTACAGCAGTCTCTCCATTGCTTGCTTTTCCCCATTCTCTTCTCTCAGTTGATCCAGGCTGTTATGGTGCCACCCTAATGGAGTAAAGAGCAGATCCTTGGATTTTTCTTCCACTCTCCGATTGAACAAAGATTCTAAAAATGAAAATACACACTTTAAGCTTCACAGCACAGTTTTCATAGGGAACTAGTTAAAACATAAATAAAATACGATTGCTAATGTGAATAAGCAAGCACGTGTTTTATGCTTTTAATGCAAGTTCTGTTTTCTAACTGATACTGGTTGATTATTTTATTGATCATTATCATTCCACTTTGTGCTCAAAACACTGGGCAATGTTTGTATTATATATATATATATATATAAGTGTGCCCATTGGTGCACAGTGGGAAATATGTGGGTGTATGTTTAGCTATATGTGGATGCAGATGATATAAAATCTTTACACACACTACTATAACATTTCAGGGATTTGTACAGTAAAAAAAAAAAAAGAAAAGAAAGAAAGGCAATATGTTAAAAATAAAAGAAATCCTATGAAATCTTGGTTCTATTAGTGTCATATTCCCTCAATTAATATTTTACACAATATACAGAGGCAGAAGGAAACCTATTGGGTGTAACCCTTTTATGGGAGGTCCTATGCCTTAATATAAAGCACTGGATGGCCTCTTCCCTCATTTAAAAAGCAAAGGGCTGGGGAGGAAGATGAGAGCCTGTTATATGGATCCAGTGTGTAAGAATGAGAAATGCAAAAGTTTGCTAATTGTTATTGAAGTAATAAAGTAATTCAAAAGGTTAGACGTTAGGACCTTCCAGACTGGGGTTACCTTGACGTGGTTGGAAGGCTTTTCATTCATGTGATCACAGTAATGTATACTAAAACCCCTTGTTTATAAAGTATGCCAGTGCAGAAATGATATTGTATGGGGCCTAGGAATGTGATTGATTACTTATACTATATATAGTATATATATATATATATCTATATATATATCTATATATCTATATATATATAATAATATATATATATATATATATTATATTATAATATATATATATATATTCAACAAGGACGCTGAGCACTCCGAGGACTGGTACATCTAGTTTATTGAACAAAAGTAGGTCAAGCGAACCTACGCGTTTGACCTACTTTTGTTCAATAAACTAGGGGGCATATTTATAAAGCACCGAAAATAGCGCCAAAAAATTACCGCCGCACATCGTGGCCGCGAAAATAGCGCTATCGCCGTATTTATAACGGCGAGCGCCATTCCCGCGATATGTATCGCGGACGCGATGTGCTGCGGTAATTTTATACTATACAGTATCGCCGCGAAGGGACTTAAAATCCCTTCCCGACGCCTCTCCTAAGGGGGCGGGGCATACACCAACCCCGCCCACACCCCCCGCGGCGGCGACCGGGAAGGGGCCGCAGCAGGTGGTCGCGACCACTCGCCGCGCACCCCCTCCCCGGCAACCCCTCCAAGCCCCGCCCCGGCCGCTCCCGGGAAAGGAGCCGCGGAGGCTCCCTCCACGGGGCCTGAGAAGGGCCTTTTGGGGCTTAGGGGGTCCCGCAGCTCGAACCGGGACCCCCCCTCCCGGCCCTTTTAAGGGCCTTTGCGGCACTTACAAGTGCCCTTGCGGCTCTGACTAAGAGCCTTTGTGGCTTAAGGGGTCCCGCAGCTCGAACCGGGACCCCTCCCCGGCCCTACCAGGGCCTTTGCGGCCCTATCAGGGCCTTTGCGGCACTTACAAGTGCCCTTGCGGCTCTAACAAGAGCCCTTTGGGCGTGTCTCCCGGGGCGGGTGCGACCACCTGCCGCGGGTTGCCTGCCCATCCCCGCCGCGGGAGGCTAGTATCGGCTGATACAGCCAATACTAGCCGAGCGAAACCAGTGCCGCCGCTTTATAAATAGAAGCGGCGATAACAGGTAAATATCGCCGCGAAGGTTAACGCTTCGTTAACTTTTCGCGGCCGTTTTCGGACTTTTATAAATCGTGTTAAACGCGATTTATGCGTTAATGTCCGCGAAAAGTTAACAACCTTTATAAATATGCCCCTAGATGTACCAGTCCTCGGAGTGCTCAGCGTCCTTGTTGAATCTATGCTTTTTACTCAGCACCCAGGCGATATATATATATATATATATAATATCATACCCTGAGGATGGCTTGTTCCCAAGATGAAACGCATTGATATAGCATTTTTCAATTTGCTACAATAAGGCTAAGTTTTAAAGGATAAGTGCACTTAAAAACAAGTATAGTTTAATTGTAAGAGACAGGTTTTAAAAATATTTCCCCACCTTTTTTTTCCTCCTAGGTCCCTCCTGAGCCTACCTGTGTGTGTGTAAAGTTGCCGACATCTTGGATGATGAAGGTAAAGCTGTAGAGCTACTCCCTCTGAGAGTTGGCTCATTGCACTCTCTCTTTAGTCCCAAAACTTCACGGCGAACAAGACGCAGCATCCCGCGTGTGCACAGACGCCTGCGCACATGACGTCATTGCGACGCACTTGCATGGTGCACGCACGGCCGCCACAAGCACTGATTTTGGGGATAAAGAGAGAGTGCAATGGGCCAACTCTCAGAGGGAGGAGCTCTGCAGCCTTACCTTCATCCAAGATGTCAGCAACTTTATACACACACAGGTAGGTTCAGGAGGGACCTAGGAGGAAAAAAAAAAGGTGGGGAAAGATTTTTAAAACCTGTCTCATCCAATTAAACTATACTTGTTTTTATAGTGCACTTCTCCTTTAACAAGACCCGTGAGTGCCTTTGTTACAAACTTATATATAATTATTATTGTACATTAAGAACTGCCTGCACCAAGCCAGAAATACAAACATCTGCAGACACACTGGGTCATGGAATTCCTTTTACTTCACACTTCAGTAACTTACCACTATTTATATCAGCCACTTTGACCCACAGTATCTTGTACCTTATCTGTTTGTCCCTTGCAGGCTCCCTTTTACATGTATGTATATATGTATGTATGTATGTATGTATGTATTTTATTTCTTATATAGCGCGACATATTCCGCAGCGCATAACAATTATTTACTCAATTCACATATGACTCATATTCCGCAGCGCATAACAATTATTTACTCAATTCACATATGACTTTGTTACCACCTTCCACACTGATATTCCTTTTTTGTGGTTATTTGATCTATGAGCTGAATGTTGTATATATATCAGAGAGTGCCACAGCTTTATTGAAATCAGCTGGAAAATGAACTAGAATGTTCTGAAAGCTTGATATGATTAATCAGCTGGAAAATGAACTAGAATGTTCTGAAAGCTTGATATGATTATCTTAGTTGGCCAATAAATGTATCACCCTTATACCGCTTTTGTTATTTTTTTTATTTCAAAAGGGTTACCATGTAAACAAAAGAGAGTCTATAATGGCTTACTCAATGGCAATTGCTGGTGGTGTTTAATATCCATTTCTGTTGCACAGTTATACTAGGCACAAATCTCAAATATACAACATGGAATGACAGAATGCCTAAGTTCAGTTTGGGGATGTGGTAATTAAAACCAATTATTTTTTTGCAATAAATAAAATCATTAACTGCAGTTAAAAGAAAAAAGGTCAGCACTCAACTGTAATAGTCTAAAACAGGGATAATGAACCTGCTGCCCTCCAGATGTTTGGAAACTTCACTCCCATGCTGGGAATTGTAGTATCCAAACATCTGGAGGGCCACAGGTTTTGACATATCTGGTCAAAAAGCTCAAAAACTGGCAGAGCATTAACTAATTTGCTGCTATGGAAATACAGAAATAATTTGTCTTTGTGAGATTCCTTTACATTATTAACTAATAATATTGTACAGATTTCTAAACTTAAGACGTATTTTTAATTTATATACAAACAAGAAAAATTAATGTTACCTTTAATGAAGGCGTCACTTATTGAAATTATCGGTTGCCCTCCATCTTCTGAGAGAAGAAACTCTGTTAAGGGTGAATGCAAGAAAGCAGAGAAGGAGAGAAGTAAGTTACTAAATTCTTCCAGCCAAGCCACATGCAGAACAGACCCTGTCTGACTCATTGCACAATGTTTTAAGCACCAACTGAAAAACACCAACTCTGTTTCCAAATGTCAGCAACATGGAAACTCCCCAAATGCACTTAATATATCAGCCCCAGTTGTAAAAATTAATACAATTCGCCATTGTTTGTTTACATTTAAAGGCCATGAGGGTCAAGCAAATAAACAAAGACAGGAATCTTAAATCCTTAAAAACATAATAGCAAGTTAAACAAATAAATACTTAATTAAAAAACAAATATTTTGTTGCTTTTTCGCTCTTTGGCAAATCACTTGTGAGGTCCCGTAACAGAGTCAGGGTTTAAGTTACCTACTATTTTTGTGTAAACAACCTGGAAACAATGAAGTTGCATTTAAAGTAAAGTATACCCTACTGATAAGAATAAATTCCCATCATGTTTCTGATAACAGTGAAAACAGTGATAAGTGAACTCCTCCATAATGGCTAAAGCCCTGCTTGGCTTCCAATAAACATTCTAACAAACATGTGTTGCACATCTTTTAAGCACAAGTAACACACCTGTAAAGTGCAACAGCTTAAAGTAATTGAAGCAGTCCCTGGATATACAAAAGTTTTAGGTCACACCATTTTAACACAAAATGCCCCAATGCAAAGTGCTTTTCAATAGATAACTTAACCCAGCCCTTTCTAAATTCCACCATAGCCAATGATCTTGCAGCAGTAAAGCTGGGTACACACCTTTCAATTCTTTGTCCCCACCAACCATTCATCACTTCTGGTCGTTGGTCGTGGCACAAGTAGCGTGCGGTCCATAGAGGACAATTGGTCTTGATTTTCGATTCGGATGAACGAACGGTTGGTGGTAGGTCAAGACGAGCCCAGGAAAGCATCCAATATTTCGGCTCAATTGACCGAAACACTAAAATGTTGGTTGGTCAGGCTGAATTATTGGATGGTGTGCACCCACCTTAAGAGCTGGTATAATTTGCCCAGGCACACAGCGATCTGTGTGGTTAAGGAGAGCTAATTGGGCTGGGTCAGATCAGCAAAGTTAATTTCTACGTCAAATGAATAAAAAGCAGCACTGCCTTTTTTCCAAACATTCATTATATATTCAGGTTTTTCATGAAGAAACGAAAAAATTTAATGTGTAAAAAATTCCTAACTTCTTAGTGCAAAACCCTAGGCTTAACACCCTCCAAACACCATTTAAGCAATACTTAACCCCTTTCTCCAGTGCTATTAACATCAGACCTTGAAGCTTGATGGTCCATTGCCTTCTCCTTTATGGCTTTCAGAGCTCAATATGAGCTTGAGCAGATGTAAAGCATCTAGATTTATCATCTGTAAGTAATTGTCTGTGATGTGTCACGTCTTTACCGACACCTGCAACCTGGAAGAGCTGTAATGTGCCGCAAAGGGCCGTCGGACTTCAAGGTAAAATATCTGATGTTAGGAGTGCCAGGCAGAAAGGTTAGCATTGTGCAAATGGTGTTTGGGAGGGGGTGTAATAAGCCTAGGGTTAAAAATTATTTTGGATGGTTAACATGCCCTTTAAAAACATCTTAGACTTTAAAGCTGTCATAATGCTTTTTCTGCAGATGTACTATATAAGGGGTAATATTAGTATAATATACGGATATTATATCACTAAGGTGTAAACTGAAAAAAAAGGCCACAAGGTGACAATTTCCTTCCTAAGTTTTCAACTTTAAAACATTTCCACTCACCTCCACTGCTCTTTTAAAAATGTTAGTCATCATAAGGCAGGAAAAGAAAGCCGGTTGTAAAATAACAGAGCGTGCTTGTGTTGCTAGTACATGCATGCTCTATTACAGAAGCAGGTTACTTCTGCTTTATTGTCAGAAGTGGGAAGAGCTGGAAGAGTTTTAAAGAGGAATGGTTTTAAGGTTTTAAAAAGTGGACATTAAGGGTTTGTTCACTCTAGACCTAAAAAAACTTTTTTGGAAAACATGCATAATAAACAGTGCAGCAGCATGGAATTTGCATAGGGAAAATTTACTGCTGAATGCATTTGTATCAGAAGCATGTGTTTCCCGTTCTATAGATACATATGCAAAATAAAAATGCAAAGGAAAAATAAAATTTTTTTTTTACTGCGTCGATGAACGTATCCTAGAGAAGCAAATTTAATGGGATCAATAGTGGATGACGTTTTAAATGAATAAAATAAGTAAAATAATTACATTTTCCTCTCAGAAAAGTTTTAAAATTCAGAATCAACCGGTACATTTCTAGAATAGAAAGCCTCTATGTTCCCTACAGATGAAGGCAATTCTGTTGTCTACAAAAATTGCTGGTTTTGGTTTCAGAAAATAAACCATTTACGAATGATTAGCGTTTTAGAAAGATAGACACTTGCTTAAATTGAAAACAATAATTTGACTAAATGTGTTGCCTTTTTTTTAAGAAGATACAAATCTGAAATTGATTAAAAGTTAAGTTATGGTTGGTACACAAGGCAGCCAAATTCTGCACTATCCATCTATGATAATGGATCAACCAAGAATTGCTAAACTCATCTAGCAGCCGACCTATCAACCATGATCGATAATACAAAATTGGTCCATTTCAGTTGAATGATCCTGCTCTGACAATCGGTTGTGATTTATATTAGGACCCACTCACAATTTCCCCCAGACCTCCTGACTACCAAACGATGTGTAAAGCTCCCTCTACACGGGCTCAACATATGGAGCTATTTTCGACATTTTGATCGGATTGCTCCAAATGTTGAAAACCGTTTTCTGGTTGTTGTTTTTTTTTTTGATCGACCGCTACGATGTTCAGCAGTTTATCTTAAAATCAAAGATCGGGTCAGGTGGAAAATTTTCACCGACCCCATCTTCTGTCCCAATTTCTCTGCAGGTTTCAAACTGAAATCTGCAAAAAGATTGAGGTCTCAAGGTAGGAAACTTTGAACTGTTCCTCTGATCGGACTTCCGATCGTTGCTCCCAATCGAAAGAAAGTCTGCCCATGTTTAGCTAGCCTCAGTCATAGGGAAAAGAACATTAGGTATTTTTGTTCACTGTGTCTGGAGATGTCAGTTTAAAAACTATTGAGAAAGCAAAATAAAATTATTGTTAGCATTTATATATGCTAGTTGCTGCAGAGTTTAGCACACAGGAGCATTCCGGAAAACCAATGTAGATGAAGAGATAGAGCCTCCATCAGTTTTGCTGGGGGCCCAAGTAATGTCTAGTTATGTCACTGTGTTTCTAATTAAGGAAATAGTGTTATTCTGTAATCATTATCTGTCTACCTGTCTAAGCATAATAAAATATTGAAAGTCACACATTTTCCCTTCTCCGCTTTATTTTTGATTCCCGACAATAAAAAATTTGGACATATCACTTTCTTACAAAATCTACAGTACTTTGCATTTATGGATATTAAATCACATAACTTTACATGGTAAACAATGTGCTCAAATGCTAGAGAGGAACCTAAGCTGTTTTAAAACAGAGGGATAAAAAGGAGGGTGTAAAGGTTGGACTTAATGTACATATGTCTTTACTATGTTACTATGTAAGCAGCAACCACAGGTATTTCAAGCAAACATTAGAAAAAAACAATGCATTTTTCCAAAGTGTTTTGCACACCAGGCATATAAGTGGCCAGCATTGATTTTCATTTAGGTGCTTTAAGTTGTTTTTTTTTGTTTTGGTTTTGTTTTTGGTGGGGAGGGGGGGATATTTGACATGTCATGTCAAAATATCCTTGGCTAGCCCTGACCTTGTAGTGTGTACTTTGTTGGAATGCCTGACAGGGGATGTTAAAAACAGTACAGAGCAGAAATGGCAGATGGCAAACTGTCATTTAAGCATCCAAACCTTTATTCAAGGCCAAAAATGGTAACATTTATTAAAAATGTGTTAACTGCTAAATGGTAGAAAAAAAACGTTTTCTAGAAACATGTAAAATAATATCACAACTAATTATCCCAAACAATAATTAATTATTTATTAAAGAGCCTACTTATAACTGCTTTCAAAATACCTTTCTGGTCAGCAGGGTGAGGGGGTACATGGGGATACTTTGAGTGCTTCTTGATGTGGAAGTTGACGTTGTCCATCTCTACATTGAGGCTGATGGAAGCAGCCGAGTCGCTGTCCATAGCTGATTGGAAGCTGCTGACTGAAGTACGTTTGCTAGGACTTGCGGAGTCTTAATATGATACAGAAAAAGAGAGGAGCAATGGGAGAAGGAGGGATGATAAAGGGTAATAGGGAAGAGGAGAAAAACTACCTTTAGTATCCAAAACTCCCAAGGTTCTTAAAACCACTCAGGAAGGTTTCAATTTAGCATTTACTTTTATGATTTCTTTTATGTTAACAATGATATATATTTCTGAAAATATTTTTGCTCTGGAATCAGAACAAGAGGATTTCAAAACCATACGTATTATGAATGAAAAAATGAATATTCGCAGCAAAAAATATCAGTAAACCAATGGCTAGAAAAAGATGCCTGTTGGGTCAAACATGGCAAGTGGGTGTTTTATTGTATGGCTAAGGCCCCACTACAACGCACTTAATCGCGCACGCAATCGTAAGCGTTATCAAGTGCGTGATTTCTTTGCGTTGCCGCGCGTTGTGCCACGTTTGCGCATTAGTTATTGTAATTAAATATTATAAAAACGCATACGAAAACGCACAGAAAACGGTGCACGCAAAACGTACACACGTGCGCATTGGAAATCGTGGGAATTTTTTGCGTTTCCGTGATTTCCATGTTAGCGAAAAAAGTGTGCGCAATCACGACCGAAAATGCATGTGCAAACACGTGAAAAACGCGCTAGTGTGGCCTAGCCCTTACAGACAAATAAACCCAGAAACGAATTGTGCCAGTGTTTTATGTTTCTAATGCAGAAAGGTCCATCACAGTTGTATACCTGATGCCTTGCCAAATATCATGTCCATTTATTTATCCAATTAAAACTAAATAATAGTGGCAATAACAAGGATGATTTGTTTTTGTGGTGCAATTACAAAATAAATAAACAATTATTTCACCAAATATTACAGTGATTTGTCAACAAAAACAAATATTTCAGCAGATCAAATTTGTGTCATGCGAGTTAAAATAACAATATCAGATCAATATCAAATTAGAAGAGCACATGTAGTACTCCTTGCACATTAAGCAGCAGTATTATGACTCAGGTTAACACACAATTATTATAAAACACTGTAACAGATTTAATGATAATGAATCAGACCCGGGTGGTCTCGCGGGTGTGCTGGAGACCACCCCAGAATGAGGGAGACTCCCGCGAGATGCGGGAGGGGTGGGATACCGGTGTCTTTTTAACTGTAGGGCTGACTTAACAGTGGCTGGTGATCTGAAGGGGTCACAAAAGCTTCTGAACCCTCCAGCTCTCCAGGTCAGTAGGAAATGTTAGGTCACCCAACCATTTCAACAGCCCTTCAGTTCACCAGACACTGTTAGGTCAGTCCTCCAGTTTAGCAGACACTGTTAGGTCAGCCCTTCAGATCACCAGCCAATGTTGACTTAACAGTGGCTGGCAAACTTAAATATTTTTGGTAATAGGGTCTTATAATGTCCCATACATTACAGAGGGTGCCAAAGTACATTCAACCAAGTGTTTACATAATAAATGTATCCAAAGACACACAAACACAATGATATTAATAAAGACTTATTACATTACACCGAACATCTCTGCCCAGATGTAAATATCTTTAGTAACAGTGTCATATAATGTCTCATATATTACAGAACTAGCACAAAATGTACTTAGAGTTTGGTGTTGTGGAACTATAACTATACCAAACTGATATACCAAAGACTCTTATCCAAAACAACCAAGTGC
The DNA here is from genome assembly GCA_019447015.1 of Hymenochirus boettgeri. Taxonomy (NCBI): domain Eukaryota; kingdom Metazoa; phylum Chordata; class Amphibia; order Anura; family Pipidae; genus Hymenochirus; species Hymenochirus boettgeri. The sequence continues at coordinate 89,086,034 of CM033477.1, forward strand.
TGTAATAAAATCATCAAGTGCTTCAACAAACTATCAATTTAGGGGATGTGGCACTAATAGAACCAGGATTTTATAGAATTTTTTTTTTTTTAAATAACTTCTTTCCTTTGTTTTTCTTATCTCTTATTAATGCAAAAAAAAAGTAATTTTATATGGTTTGTAGAGATCTTATATACACTATATCAACACATAGCCAAACATACACACACAATTCCCACTGTGCATGAGCACTCAATAGTAATGGCGAGGCCTGTTCCGAGTGAAAACTGTCCTGTAAAAGGGTATGTCCACCCCAGCCCATCCCCAAACACAGTGTTAGTTTTGTAAAATAACCACAAGAAATATACTTATGCTCCTTTGCTCCCTCGGCTGTCTGCTTGCCAGAAGCAGCAGAGTGCAGCCGGATTGGCAGGCACGTCTGCGATTGGCTGAGAACCAACTATGAAGACAGCCAAGAGAACAAATGAGCGTAAGTATATTTCTTGTGCTTATTTTGCAAAACTAACAAGGCTGTTGGGAGTGGGCTGGGGTGGCCTACACTACAGAAAAGTGTTTGAATGCTGAGGAGGAGGCAGCCATAAGGGGATCAGGCGGGTGGGAGGAAGGGCACAGGAGAGCCATAAGGAGCAGAGATGTAAGATTTTTGAACACAACACAGTGGGGCCTGTAGTGGGTTAAATTTTAGTTATGGGGTGGAAATATCCTTTAAACCGCTGAATTGCCTTGGCCAACATGCTGCCGTTCAGATTCAGGGTGTTTGCAAACTTCTTATAGCCTAGGCCATCTTTATGTAGAGCAACAATCCTTTTCTTTTCTTTTTTCCAAATCTTTAGAGTTTACCATAAGGTGCCATGTTTCCAATAAAGAATGCGTGCCGAGTTATTTTGAGGGGACAACAAATTTATACCATTATACCATTATACAAGCAGTGCATTGACTTTACATTGTGTCAAATCTTCAGTATTAATCCATGAAAAGAGATAACAAAATATTTTTTAAAATGTGAGGGGTATACTCACTTTTGTGAGATACTGTATTTATGGTACACAGTGCTCTCCCATGGGAGAGTGGGTGAACAACAATCTCTTATTATATACATACATAGAGATTATAGAATTTGTTAAAGGGCATACACGTCTTTCTACGTGTTCTATATTCCCCTGCTATGTCCCAAGACATATAAGTTAAAAAGTCAGCATTTCAATACACCTCTCCTGTTTGAGCTGTCAATCAAATCACCAAATAGCATGCTGGTGTAGTGTGTAGGTTAAACAAGTTTTACAGCAAGTCTCCCAATGACTTCCTGCTCACTAAAATTCTTGGCAAAGGTTAAAAACAGAAGTAAAGGGAAGGAGAAAGAAGCAGAAAAAAAACACTGGGTCCCCCTCCTCCCAAGCTTTCACCAATTCAAAGGGAGATCAGGTTGCAGTAATAAGGCAGGACATGGGTCTCTCCTAACTCACCCCCTCCCGCTCCTTATGTTACAAGTATCTCCAGAACAATGGAGACACTTCAGAGTTACATACAGAGGGTTTTTATTTTTGTTTATAAAGAATAGAGTTAAGTGTAGGAGGATTAATGCGCATAAGCGGCTTAGTTCACAGCTGGATTATATGAACAGGGAATGACCAGAGAGGGGAGAGGAAATGGGGAGCTTTGCAGGTAATCAGACTGTGTGCAAACACAGAGCCACAGAGGACGGCGGGAATAAGGCAGCATACACTAACCTTTTTTGTGTATGGATTGGAGCAATGTATAAACTTCACTATAAATGACCTTTAAAACCCCTGGGCGCCAATGTTCCCAGTTTCTGGATCCATCATACTTCTCTTTCTTTGAACATCAGCTGCCTGTCACCACCTCTACCCATCCGTTTTAACCTGTTCCAAAACCATAAATTTAAATATTCCAGCATTATGCTGCATCTCTGCATAGTGTTTTGGGTATTGGTAAAGAAGTATTCTTTAACAGAATGGAGGACTGATGTTGGGCAATTTGTATCTTTACCTTTACTGTAGTTTTTCATATGTACAATAGGCCACAACGGCACATTAAGACTTAAACTGCAAAGCGGGAGTCACAAGTTTGACTTCCCCTAATATAAACTTCCTGAAGTGTGTGTGGATGTACAAATTCATTGCCCTTAATCACACAATGCATGCACGCTATAGTTAAATTAAAACAGTCAAAACCTCTCAGTGCAGCCGGTGGTGGATCGCATGCAAGGTAAATTTCTTACTCTTCGTTCCTGGATCCTGTGACGTTGATTGAAGAAGGGGAGGTAAGGCATAGCTAAGCAACCTTGGCATGATTACTGGGTTTAAAATAATTTGGCCCATTTATTAAACAAATATGCTTTCATTTAACCTGGGTATATGGCAGGCTCTTTGAAGCAGCAGATAACTAATTAACTAGGGTGTAGCTACCAGGGGTGCAGGGGATGCGACCACACCAGTTGCTTTGACCAAGAAGGGGCCCCATTTTGTGCTAAGGTTCCAAAACTATCAGTCTGTGTGCCAACTGTTTTACCGGTGGTCTGTGTACAAAGCATTTTTACCATTGTCTGTGTGCCAAGCATTTAACCAGTGTCTGGCTGTGTGCAGTGCCAGTTTCCCAACCAGTTTATCAGTGTCTGCATGCCAAGCATTTAACCAGTCTTTGTGCCAACTATTTTATCAGTGGTTATATACAAAGTATTTTACCACACTCTGTGTGCCAAGCATTTTACTAGCATCAGTTGGTTAGTTATTTTGGAAGGTTTAAGGATAGTTTAGAAATATTGTTTGAATCGGATTGAATAGTTTTACTAGGTGTATGGGTAAAGTATGTTTGTCTGTTTTAAAATGAATGTGGATGTTTTTCTGGAAATTATTATTTGGTTTGCAGTGCCAATTTGTGTTTGCGGCAGTGTCGAGGGGCCCATGCCCAAATTTTGCATCAGGGCCCATAAGTCTGTAGCTACGCTACTGATAATTAAATATCTGGTTACAAATTTATTTAATAACCTCGCAAAGATAGCAGTTGGGGTTGTAGGCAGAAAACTGAACAACCGTTTTTTCTTTTAAGGGTGGACATGTTCTATGCCTTTTTTTGCATATAGACAGGACTTATGAGATTAAGTCCTGGTTACCTTCTAAAAAAATTAGGTTGTTATATATGCCCTGGCTCACAAATGTGCAAATATGCTGTTTCACATTGGACATAGCATAGAATTCAAGGGCAGATAATCATGCCAAAGCACATACAGTATATAGTTTATTTATAAAGTGCCACTTGGGGATGTAGCGCTGTACAATAGCAAAATACAAAAATGTCATACAAGGGGGGCAAACAAATAAAAAGTTCAGTATATAAATATATAGTTATGTAAATAGAAGTGCTAGAGCCTTGCTACAAGAGGAAAGGAGGTCCCTACCCCGTAGATCTTACAATATTGTGTATATCATCACATGCATGTGGTCACTACAATGTAGGGAAAACACTACTACAGTGTGGAAAAGAATGGCCATACATAGGCAGTCAATTAGACAGGCATTGGACTTTAATGAACAATGAGTAAAAATAGTCTGAAATATGGTGAACTTTTGGAAGCCAGGCATTTCATGGAGGCTAATCATCGATTATAAACACTGTTAGGTAGGGATCATGAGTAGGCTAAAAGGTTTGACCAGATGGACGTATGCCTATAATCATTCTAGAATACCATAAAACAGAAGGAATTAATAAGGTTGGTGCCTTTTGCAGAGGGAGGAACGTTGGATAAAGCACATTGGTACTTAAAGGTCTAAACAACTTACACTATCCTGCACATGTGGCACATTAAAAACATTTTAGTCCTCCTTTACTATTATTACTCTAGATGAAAAGGAAATATTTAAGTACAAATTTTTTCAGCACTTTAGAGGTTAGATATATTTTATATTTGACAATTTTTATGCAATAGGTTGATACACGTATAGACACACTGGTTACATGTAGTGGTTGATGCCTTTTTTCAACTTTTTCATTTGTGCTCCAATGATGTATGTTAACATAGAAGTGGTGGCCAGATTATACCAATACTTATTTGAAGCTCATGTTGATTTTATTACAGCATTCTGTAGATTAGGTATGCCTGCACTTGGCAAGTTTTGCCCACTCCAGCATCTCCCGTACCAAGCTCATTACAGGTCACCCACAGATTTTTAATTATATTAAAGGGGAAGTTCAGTGCAAATTCATATGCTTTTCAGAAAAAAGAGCAGTATTGTTTCATCCTAATTACCTTAATCTGCCAATTCAGCATTTTGTCTGGGTATAAATAAATGCACCCGAAATACTGACTTCCTATTTGCAGGACCCCTAATAGAGACCGTTATGGTCTTGCCCTTGACCCAGCTCCTGGGTTGATTCAGTTGCTCAGTAGAGATCTGAGCAGCTTTGACCCATCCAACAGCCAATCAGTAGAAATTACTGTTAGGAACATTCCATGGCTGTGGTGCATCCTGGGAAGAAGAAGGACTGTTAGAACCTGAAATGGACGCTCACTAATGTCAACAGCAGGGAACAGCAAAGTGTATGAAATCAACTGATTTTTCAAAATGGGAGAGAATATGTAGAATAACTAACAGCAGGGAACAGCAAAGGGTATGAAATCAACTGATTTTTCAAAATGGGAGAGAATATGTAGAATAACTAAGAATGCATTACACAAACTTAACAAATATTGATAATTTCCACTGAACTGTCCTTTTAAAGAATAACTAAAGCCTTAGAACAAAACTGAATCAGAAGACAGAGCACCTTGATATAAAGCAGTACTCTGTGTCTCACCTTTCATTTTTATGTCGGTGCTGACCATTGTATTCTTTGCACATGCTCAGTTTTAATCTACTGCAGGAACTTGTTACAGCAGGTCATGCATAACAATATACTTTAGCCAATCCGGTTATAGACCATATTAGGCAGGAGATCATGTGACTGAAGTCAGTAGGTCTGGCCAGGCAGTGCACATATACAGTTATTTTATCCAGTTATTCAGGTGGTTTTATTTACTTTAATGTCGTTTACTGTAGTGGTCATTTACAGTTTATTGTTGGTTTTGGGGGGTATGCATTTTCCGATTCTAGAGCATATAGAAAAACTACTCACATCCTTTATATAGCTGCCCTCTGATCCTGCTCTGTTCTTTTCAGTTCAATATCCGTAGGAAGAAGAGATGATATCCACAGGAGGACTTATCACAATCCAAAAATGGCATTGTTTATTAAAGTACAAAAAAAACTTCCACACTACATGGCGAAACAATAGGTTCTTTCTTTGTAACGTGTCCAAGAGTATAACATTTGATTTAGTTCTTCTTTAAAGTCTGAGCTTGTGTTGGGTGATTGGAGATATGCTTTTAGTTATGTTGAAAGGAGGCATTCCTCTTCATCTTCTTAAAAGATGCTTAAAAGTTTTGTGACAAAAAAGTCTAATACATGGGGCTTTTTATGATTCAGTTTATCTTGAATAAAGCACCAGTTCCATCTGTAGAAAAGCAGCCTAAAGAAAAGTATAATGCTGTCTGCACCATGATTCACTGTTGGTAAGGTATTGTTTTGATTAAATTACTCTTTACATTTTTACCAAAAATGTTGTTGGTATTATGACCAGTTCAACCTTGGTCTCATCAGACTATTATGTATTTTTCTACATGGTTGTATATATTTTTACAAGGTTCAGCTGGGATATAATATTTTTCAGTGAATAAGGCTGGATATACACTGGATTTACTGGATTTTACATTGATCATAATGTCAACCAGCACAGTGGTTTTATCTGGTAATATTTCCTGGCTAGATCATCAGTTGTAATCAATATAAAGTAAAACTCCACCCTCATAAGAAAATCTTTTAGAAAGAATGGCCTCTTTAAAATATGTTAATATATCATACTTTGTCCTATAAATTCATTACTGGATGCCTTATGGAAACTGGGCAATTTAAAAACCTATACTGAGCCTGGGCATGCTCAGAAGAGGCAGATTGGCTGTGGTGTCAACTGTCAAAAACATAACTGACAGTTGCTAACTGGAAAAACCAGGAAGAAGAAACAGGGGCAACAGAAAATTGTGCAGGATTTCAGGTTAGACTTATATATTTCAGATTTTAAAGGGCATGTCCACCCCCAAAACTATAATCCCCCCAACTACTGGCCCCACCATGTAGTAGTGTAGTTTAATCCTTACCTCACATCCCAACTCCATCTGGTTCTCCTGTAGTCCCCCCCCAAAGTTCCAAAACTGCCCACCAGGAGGCTAGCAGGTCCATATAGGACACTGCCTGCTACCTGGCCTCCGAATCTGCTGCTTGCCCTTCCCCTCTCCCCTCCTGCCTCTCTCCCCCCCCCTCCCTCCCTCCTCCCTCTCCCTCGTTCTACTATCCCTCCCCCTAGCGAAAAACCCCCTAAATATTCTGCTCCCCCATGTCCCCCAGCCCCAACCGCATGTTTTTTTTTTAAAAAGCTCCCCAAACTCTTACTTACCTCTCCGTTCCTCCGCTGCACTGAATGACGGCAGCCGCGTCCGTGATTGGCTGCCGCTCACCAATCACAGACGCGACTGCTGGTCCCGCCTCTGCTTGCATTCCGCAAGCAGAGGCGCGTGCGCGGAGGATCGAGGGGAGGTAAGTAAGAGTTTGGGGGGCTTTTTAAAAAAACTAAACATGCGGTTGGGGTGGGGGACATGGGGGCAGAGCATGAATAAAATTTTATTTTAGGGGTGGACATAGCCTTTAAACTATTACCATTTAGGGTTTTGGGGGGTGATTTACCTGTATGTAAATTTTCATTTAGAGCTGGACTTGCCCTTTAAATCAAGTTATCTATGGACACCTTAATGGTTTTCATCTTTCTACCCTACCTTTACACCAAAATATTTAAAAAAAAATACAACGGATTGGTGTTACATGTAGGAAGCAACCAGTAATTGACCAGAAATCCTGCAGACCTTATAACGTTGCTGTAGGCCTCAGTTTTCATATATTATTTTAAGTTCTCCATCAATTTTATTTGTAGAGTTATCCTAAACATAGCAGATCTCACAGGATTTCCTCAGACAAGTGTCATCTTTTCTCTACTAATCACTTACATGTGGTCAAAATGTTTGGTCACAGTCAATTTAAACCAATGAAATAGAGAGAACAGGACTCATACCTTAACTGACAAATGAAATCAAATCACATGACCTTTGAAAGACAATTTCAAAAATGGAGATATTTCTACAACAGTTAAAGGTATGTCCACCCACAAAAATATTTTTTTTACATAAGTTTCCCCAAGGGCTCCCAGCCAACCGCTATACTTGTATCTTCAGAAAGCCCCCCAAACTCTACTTACCTCCCCTCTTTCCTCCGCGCGCTCCCGGCCCTCTGCTTGCAAGGAAATGCAAGCAGAGGCGGGGGACGGCAGCCGCGTCTGTGATTGCCGAGCGGCAGCCAATCACAGACGCGGCTGCCGGCAGCTCACTTCGCCGGAGGAAAGAGGAGAGGTAAGTAAGAGTTTGGGGAGCTTTCTGAAGATACAAATATTGCGGTTGGGGCTGGGAGACATGGGGGAATACTGCACTGAAGGGGTTTTATGGTAGGGGGAGGGATAGTAGAACGGGAGGGAGAGGAGGGAGAGGGAGGGGGGAGAAGGGCTGCAGTACGCATGGCAAAAATCTACCTGAGGCCAGCTAGCAGGCAGTGTCCTATATGGACCTGCTAGCCTCCTGGTGGGCAGTTTTTGGGACTTTGGGGGGGGACTACAGGAGAACCCTATGGAGCTGGGATGTGAGGTAAGGATTACACTACACTACATGATGGGGCCAGTAGTTGGGGGGATTATAGTTTTGGGGGTGGACATGCCCTTTAAAACTACGTTTTCCCTAAACACAAAACTTTGCATGTGACCCTTCCACATATATATATATGTGAACCATTTTGTGACTGTGCAGCATGTTAAACTGTGTAAACTCGTTTGAACTTAACTTGTGGTATATGTTACAATCTTAGATGTGCTTAAGACACAGAGTTGGTTTACATGCAATACAGACTTTTGTGTCTACTTTTTGTGTGGTCCATATGGCTTATATTACATTGGTAAAACCATCTAAAACATAAAAAATTGTATTTCCCAGCATGGGTCACATGTTCGATCTAGAGAGAAAATATCAGGGAGATTCAATAAAAGTTCTTATGGTTTAAAATGGTGCTAATTTTGCCCCAACCAATCAGATCTTATTTAACATTTGTAAGCTTACATCTGATTGGCACCATTTTCAACGATAAGAACTTTTATTGAATAACCCTGCATATGTCCCACAACATTATATGGAAAAGGAAATAAATATAACAAATGCAAGAAGTCTGTCTGAAAAAACTGGAGAACTAGAACTAATAGCTTTAAAGGAAAGGTATGATCACAATAGCAGAAACATGACTAATTTGGCTAAATGATTCACATGACTGGACAGTACCGAAAATATTGAAGGATACTCCTTATTTAGACATGACAGAGTTAATAGGAAAGGAGGGGGCGTATGTTTGTATGTTAAACAAGAATGGAAGCAAAATTTAAAAGAATAGATGGGGGTATAGAAGATAAGACAGAAACAATATGATTTGGAGCTGTGTACAGGAAGCAAGAAACTGGGTAAATTAATTGTCGGGGTATGTTACAAGCCGCCAAATGCCAGAGGATGTGGAAATGAATCTCCATATGCAGTTGGCAAAGGCTGCTGGTATGGGGCATGTTCTGGTTATGGGGGATTTCAATTACCCTGACATAGATTGGAGTAAGGGAAGTTCTTAAATCTTCTTTATGAGCATTTTCTTTCACAGATGGTAGAAGTTCTTACTAGACAGGATGTGTTGTTGGATCTGGTGATATCTAATAACCCTGAGCTCATTTTGGAGATTAAGGTAATGGGAAGCTTAGGGAATAGTGATCATGATATAGCGTCATTTAAAATAGGATGCAAAAGTGCACAGGGTTAACAAAAACTTTTAACTTTAGGAAAGCTAATTTTATGTTGTTAAAGGAATCACTCCTGCTCATAGACTGGGGGATTTGTTCCTAGGTAAGGATATTGAGCAGAAGTTGACCACTTTTAAAGGGCGAAAAACCCATGCAATTATTTTGGCCCGATCAACTACATACTGAATTGGTTGATTGGGCCAAAATATTCCATTGTGTGTACCCAGCTTAAAGTGATGCGTCTCTGCCAAGTATGTTAGTTTTCCCTTTCCCCCTTCCCTGCAATGTGTAACTGTCTCAGTTACCCCGTCTAAAATAATACCATAAGCTAAGATCTATTTCACCAGAAAATTTTATCTTTCATCTAACAAACAACACAAGCCGAGCATTTTCTTGAAAAAGGGCATAGTCTAGAGGATTTCAAATATATGGAATATGTGCTGGTACCTAAGAGGAGGCAACAGATTAAAATTGCTAATACAAAGTGAGGCACATTGGATTTGGTATCTATTTGGTACAATCCAACCTAATGGCCTTAATGAAAGTGTCTCACTACGTGAAAGATGTAGATGAAAGATACATTTTTCAGGTGAAATAGAGCTTGTGGTATTATTTTAGACAGGATGTTACACAAGCAAGACAGCCATATACAACAAGATAGGAGCCATACAAGTGTACTAATATTTTAAAAAATTATTTTTAACTATAGGTTTTAAATATGCACTTTTCCCATCCAAGAATAGGACACAGTAAGCACTTAGCATTTATCAGATGATTTAAATGGAGATATGATTCTGCTTACAACACAATGTGGTTATTTATGTATTTTAATGTTATTCATATTAAAGCACCAGTGCACTTTGCAATATAGGCCTCTAAAAGAGGAGTGTTCTACACTGAATGGATAGTTGAGTCACATGTGATTTTTAAAATGAGGTGTGGTTACACAGTATAGAAATAACACTTGATTGTATGCATAGATAATGGCTTGAGAAAGGCCCAAGTCAAAGGGCCAAAACATTGATGTTGCATTTTTCAATAAACACATATGTTTAAAAAGACCCAATAGTGCACCTTCTATCCTTCTAAAGAACAAAAATTGTAGCTAAAAAAGCTACTATATAGATTAAATTAGTATAGACCTGCTCAAACTAATTGTAAAAAATTTACATCAGTTCAGATATCATACCCAACAGTATATAACATACTTTAAAGTGTAGTGCCCCCGTTCGCGCTCTGGGCGCCCTGACGAAGTTACGTGTTAGTGACGAAACGTACGTCGGTTGGTCTTAATGGAGTAAGTTATATGATGCACGGTCGCGTCTGAGGACACGAGCACCATTTCCAAGTCGAGCTATTGAATGGTCTTAGATACATATGGACTCAGAAAGATAAGTGTGGGAGTGCATTGCTTATAATGGAGAATCCTAAGTAAAGCGGGTGGGAAATATGTACGGTTTATTGAAATGCTATGAGATTAGTGTTGGTTAACTTATAGTTACTTGAGACCGGTTTTATGTAATCTAATTGTGTAAGATTACAGGCACGAGCTATACCAAGGACGTACATTATGAGGCCTTATAGGTTCCGCCGATCAAGACAATGTATACAAGAGCGGATTAAAGTGTAAAGCCCCGATACATCCGCAATTAGAGAATATTGGATCCTCCATATAGCAGATTGCGTGATCCTTATTAAGATCAGTACATGAGGTCCGGACGGACACTAGTAGTGTTTGGGTCCCACTTCAATCTACGTTGCTGACACACTGGGTGCAGGTAGATTGGCAATTAGTCCATTTTGTATATGCAGTATAGAATGTGTTGACAAGACACATTCAATAATATTGGATATGTGTGTGATATGATAGCATCATCTAATCATCCTCCATCACTCATGTTGTTGGTGTGTTTTAGGTGTTTTTAAGGGTTTTTTTATATAGTATTTAAGAGTTGAGACATCCTAATAGAATGTCATTTTCATCGGTTTGAAGTGAATTATTGTGGACATATTGTGGTTATGATTATGCCTTAGCATCACTGTAGGCTTTATGTGTGATTGATAAAATTGCCAGTATGATGATACTGTGCCTGTAAGTCGAAACGAGCGCGAACGGGGGCACTACCCTTTAAAGTATGTTATATACTGTTGGGTATGATATCTGCACGGATGTAAATTTTTTACGATTAGTTTGAGCAGGTCTATACTAATTTAACCTTCTATCCTTCGCTGTATATTATTTGTCTCATTGGTGGCACCCGGGCAAGTGGAATGGCTTGAAGTGAGTGCCTGTAATCTTTACATTTTTATATATATAAATATTTCATAATATTAAAAAAAGCGTGTCCACATATCCACATAATCCCATGCACACTTAACTTCACACCCTGTATGTAAATCTCTGGTAATGGTGTTATATGCATTAAAAGAACAATAAACTTCCTTTAAAAGTTTTTCCTTTGTTTTTTTTAAACATTTCTATAATTAGCTAGTAGGTAGTAGTATCTTCTGTACTGTCTCACAAGCCGAGTTTTTAGCATCAGATCTACGATCACTTTCTGGCTCCTCCCTCCATCAGACCCCAGTGCACACCCACACCTCTGCATGGTGAAACGAGGTGTGCTGGAGGCGTGACCAGGAAGGACACAGTACAAGTACAATAAAATGTTGGTGTTGTGCAACTATAAAAAGTTCAGAAATAGAAACACAAGTTTAAATAACTGGCTCCAGGTTTTCAACCATCAGTATAGGCAACAAATAAAAATCTCCACATATTCGCATACCCCCACACACACTTGAATCACAGGCTCACTACCCATAAAAGTAGAATATAATTATTTATTATAGTCTATTACATTTGCACAAGTCAAATAAATTATATCCAGCAATAATATTTATAAGACTGTACATATACTCACATAAATAGCTATATGCTCCTCCTCACACAAGTCCAAATGTCTCTACCCATAAGTAAATATCTTTGGTAATGATATAATAAAATGTGTCACACATTACAGAAGCTGCACAATTCAAAAAAAATGTTACTTATTGTGCAACTATAATAGTACAGTGGTTGGCAAAAGTATTTGGCCCCCTTGAAGTTTTCCACATTTTGTCACATTACTGCCACAAACATGAATCAATTTTATTGGAATTCCATGTGAAAGACCAATACAAAGTGGTGTACACGTGAGAAGTGGAACGAAAATCATACATGATTCCAAACATTTTTAACAAATCAATAACTGCAAAGTGGGGTGTGCGTAATTATTCAGCCCCGAGTCAATACTTTGTAGAACCACCTCTTGCTGCAATTACAGCTGCCAGTCTTTTAGGGTATGTCTCAACCAGCTTTGCACATCAACCACTGTATATTGATTCAGTAATACAAACACAAGCCAAACAATTATCTCCATAAATAATATTTATAAAGACTAAACTGGTACCCACATAAATACCCCCCCCCAATAACTCCAAAACGTCTCTGCCCATATGTAAATATCTTCAGTAATAGTGTTATATAATGTCCCATATATTACACCATAAATGTTTGGTTTATGCAACTATTAGAGGATTCCAATTCAGTAACTACTACGAACTACAAAACTAATGCAACCAGGATTTGTATAGTTTTTTTTTCTTTACTTTTTTGTATAAATGGTAATTTAACAATAAAGGTGGAACAGGTTCTGATTTTATTTTTTATTTTTATTAGAAACCCTGCCATTTTATAGCGTTTTTAAATCCACTAGACAGACATCCCACCCTGGCAATTCAATTTCCAGGAAATCCCCCAAGGACACCTCCTAAAATCTCTCCAACTCTCTAGCCACCTTCTCCACCAAAATAACTGCACCATCATACTTGAGGTGCAGCCCATCCCTACTTAAGAGATATGTTTAGTATAGTATAGTATTAAGGTTGAATAAAGGCATACGTCCATCTAGTCCAATCTACTCAGCAATGCCCACATTTCCTGCCTAAATGTTGATCCAGAGAAAGGCGGGAAAAAACACACAATTATTATAGGGGGGGGGGGGGAGAGAAATCCTTCCAGACTCCAAGTGGCAATTGGAAATACCCCTAGTTCAACTCCACTTAATGTATCAATATCAGTAACATTATTATTATTGTGGATTTATATAGCGCCGTACATTTTCCGTAGCGTTTTATAACTACATTTATTTATTCACATCACTTTTATTTGACACGTGTGGGGGAAACCAGCATGCCCAGCTGAAACCCACACAAGCACAAGTACAACATTCAAACTCCTTGCAGATGTATGCAAGGGTGGATGCTAACTCAGGACTTCAGCACTGCAAGGCATCAGTGCTAACCCATGAAATTGCCAGTTTGCTGTACAAGTATTAGGAAATTCCCAGTTCAGTGTACCGTTGTCATTATTTTGCCAGTTTGTGTACCAGTGTCATTAATTTGCCAGTTTGCAATAACAGTATTATGAAATTCCCAATTTGCTATACCAGTGTCATTGCAGCAAATTTACAGATTGCTTTACCAGTGTAAAAGTAATTTATGGAAAGGGCATAAAGGTTTTACTTGATGGACATTTATACAAACACCGATACTAACCTCCAATGTAACTGTTAGAAAGCCATTATGGGTAGGGTATAACGGTTGGACTAGATGGGTGTATTTCCTTACACAAACCATTTTTTATTTTTTAATTATTTATTAAAGATCGCAAAGTACTTGCAATCTTGCTTTTATTTACATAGTAATGTTTAAAAATAATATGATAGTAACAATAGTGATATTTGTGTAATAAAACCTTTTGGAGGGCCCAAATCTGGATTGAGTCTAGGGCCCCATTTGGTCTTAATCCGGCTCTCATAATTATGTATTCTACTTTTGATTGACAGCAGTAGCTTGGATCAAATATTATAAACTCGGCCTAGTTAACACATAGAGAAAAAAATTGAAAGGTGTATTGTGTGGTCACTCTTTATAATTAAAATCTCTGGTGCCCACTGTCTAGATATCGTTGCTTAGTAAAGCAAGGAAGGACTTGAACATTTTGATTGACTTGCTACTGGGTCCACTACAATCATACTTGTAAAAAGTATTTTAAAATGTTAGGCCTTATACACACAGACAGGCCTCTGTTCGATATTCCCCTCCTAAACCAACATAACGAGTGGTAGTCTGCTCAGAGTGGTAATCCGTCTGCTCAGACTTTTTTTAAGCCTGACTGATCATTAACATAATAAAATGGACATGACCACCTGTAATTTACCAGCAGAACTGATTAGCAGAAACAGATTTTGCTGAAAAATCTGCAGGATGCTGGGTTTATACACAACCCCAAGCTGATACAGTCAAAAGATTGGATGGTGGATCAATTTGGCAGAATTTATGTGCCTGTGCATGCCAGCTCTTAAAGTGGCTATACATATATCCGATTTTACTTACCCAACCGAGTGATCCCGCTGGAACCGCCTTTACCGGCGGGATCGGCAGGATCGGTCTAATATCACGGGAGCACTCGGTTGGGTAAGAAAAAACATATGTATGGGCTGCTTTAGTGACAAACTGTTACGACAGGAGATATTTTAAGAATAATAAGCAAACAGCAGAGCAATATTTTAGGGAAATTTACCTTTTTCATGGAAGTGATTTACCCTTACTTGAGTATTTAACACAAGCTATTAGCGAGTGTCTCTTGTGATATTCATACATTGCCACAAGCAATGGGTTAAAGTAATGCTAACCGAACATGACTTTAAAGGGGAGCTGTGGTCTCCAAACAAGTTGAGTTTAAATTAAAGGCCAGTTTCCTACCTTTAAAATGAGTCATCAACCACCTCTCTACGTGCTCCACAGCCCAAGATATAAAGAAATGACTGACCAGAAAGTTAATGGATGGAAGGCTGACATGTGACATTCCTAAGGCTTCTCCTGCACAGTGCCACCGGCGAGCACAGCCTCAGACTCCCTCAGTGTGTGAGGGAGACAGGAAATCCCTCCTCCTCTCTGCTGTGTGAAGTCCTGACAGAGTAGGTAAGGGAATCTACAGCCCTTCTCTCCCACTATGTGAAAACAGCCTTTTTAAGCAGAGTTCTCACTGCCCCCGGCACCCGCAAGTGGGCAGGGATTGTGCACCCGCGAGTGGGTGGGGCTTGTGCACCCACGAGTGGGCGGGGCAACATGGGGCTGTAAGAGAATGGGCCAAGGGGGGCCTGCAACTGGAGGGACCATGGGGTCCATGAGTGGGAGGGACCAGGGGGGCTGCAAAGGGGAGGAGGAGACACAGGGCAGATTAACCGACATGGTTTCAGAGCAGGAAGCAAGAAGTGCAGGGGACCTGGTGATGCTGCTGCCATATCACACACAAAAATGTAAATATCTTCAAAACTATGCAAAATAAACAAGGAAAATAAATTACAAAAATTCTCAGGAGAGTAATTCCTATCAATTTACCTAATGTCATTTTTGGACCACAATTCCCCTTTAACCCATCCCATCGATACAGCGGTCGGCAATGAATTCCACTCATAATCTTGTGTATTAAAACACATGCAGGGAGATTCAATAAAAGTTCTTATCATTAAAAATGGTGCTAATTTTGCCCCAACTAATCAGATGTTATTTAACATTTAAAAGCTAACATCTGATTGGTTGGGGCAAAATTATTTTTACCGATAAGAACTTTTATTGAATAACCCTGACTTATAGATACTGTAAGTGCTTTGGTAATAAATCTCTACAGATAGTAAATTACAATACTGTAAATTATCTTACTGGTCATATTATCTTCCCCTTCATCAGCAATTTGTTCTGTGTCACTGTCATCAAATTTGATGTCCTTGAACCAAGATGGCTCTGAATGTCCTTCCACTGAATTTACTGAATCACTGTCTGGTGAAGGAGTTTCTGAAAATTCTGTACTCTGAAATGAAAAATTTAAAAAAAAGACTTCTAATGGGAATTTTTCTAAAATTAAAAAAAACGACAGAAAAAAATGTTTGGACAAAAGGCATTGTTTGAATGCTGACCCAAATAAGTATTGCAGAATCTTCTGTAGTGCCCACTAACTGATTTACAATTTTTAATACAAACTACTTACTTTATTTATTCAATAAATATAAGTATCCAACAAACACCAATTTGAAAAGTAAATTCCCCTGCATTAAATACCTGGGCCACTGAGGGAGCTTTCTCATACCTAAACAAACCTAGGATGAGGTCTCTAGCTGCCGTGAATCTAAAGTTAAAGGCATCTTTTATTTCCTTGTTTACTCCAGTGCTATGACAGAAACATCATGGCATAAGCCCCCCCCCCCCCAAAAAAAAAAATTCTTAAGTTAGTTACAAGCCTGCAATCATTCTCTGTGAGTGCCTATGGGAATGACAATTTTTCATTTTCAGCCTTGTGGCTAGCTTTAATCAATAAAAAAAAATCAATAACAAATGTTGGAGGTGAGGCATGTGATGTGGATGATAATGCAGTAGGATGTTAAGCTGTGTATTGCATCTTTCCTCCCAGAAGTAATGGGCATACTCAAGCAAAGAGCCAGGGGCATAGCAATGATGTTGATAATGTCACAGCACACAGTAAGTGATAGCTTCTTAACCTCCCCACTTTTCAAATGAACTATTCCTTTGATTACGATTAAATAGTATTTACCTTCATTAAATACTGACTGGGGGTATTTGCTCTCTGCATTTAGTAAGTGTTAAAGAGCCACCATCCCTCCAGGTAAATTTCCCACATCGAACTTAACCCTGGCGGGACTTTAGTGCCAGTTATCAGCTGGCTTTAAAAATTTGCACTAAATCCATTTCAAAATGGATATTAAATTTGCTGCACCAGCTGTGAGGATGTATTTTTGATAACTGTGCAGCGGGTACAATGAAGAAGATAAAGAAGATGTTAACGTGACTTTAATGTCTTAAAACTGCATTGTAGCTCTAGGTAAATGCTGTGGGTAGAAGGTTGTCAAAATCAAAAAATTACCCCCTAAGGATAACTGTAGACAGATGTATGGTTCTATTAAATCAGGGGATATGTAATCATTTTTATTAGCACCATTTTTAATGATAAAAACTTTTGAATTGGCAAAACTAAGCATCAGGTATACAAAAATGCAGATTAAAGTGATGTTTCGCAAGCATTTTAAGTAGTGCCTAACTAGAGATACACCTGTGGTAAATTATAATAGCCCTTTAAGGACAACTCCACCCTCATAATAACATCTTTTAGAAAGAATGGCCTCTTTAAAATATGTTGATATTTCCTATTTTGTCCCCTGAATTTACTAATTTATGCCTGCTATGCTTCTGGATGCCTCATGGAAACTAAGCAATTTAGTGACCTTGAACTGACACTGAGCATGCTCAGAAGAAGCATCTAGGGGATTAGCATTCAGTCATTGCCTAACAGTAGCTAACTGAAAGGAACAGGAGGCAGAAACAGGGGAAACAGGACATTGTCAATTAAAGGGACATTGACAATTAAAGGGACTTGCCCTTTAAGTCACTTCTAACCAATCCTCTTCATACACGTATGTCAGCCGTGCTCAGTATATAGAAAAGAGGAACTGTCCATTAAAGGGCAACTCCACCCCCCAAAGTAAATTTTACTATCCTGCAGGAAAATGCTATAAACCTTGACCTTGTGAGGTTTATAGCACTCACTGCCGTTCCCAAATGTACTTATCAACCTTCGTTCCTCCACTGCCTTCTGCTTAACTCCCGTGCCTTTTCTGTGCACGGAAGTCAAGCAGGAGGGGCTCGACCGGCATCCACCCCTGTGATTGGCATAGTACTGTCCATTGCAAAAAAAAAAAAAAAAAACATTTTAAAACATGAGCAATCGGAGGGCAGTGCTTCTTTAAGAATTTAAGGAAGTTATATACTATCAGGGAGATTTAATATAATTGAAAAAAGTGTAACGTGGTTTTACACTTAGGCACAGCTATTCCCAATAAGTTAACTTTTGCACTATCTTCTAGAGATACAGGGGATTGTATGGGGGCTTTAAACTAGCACAAAGCTGTGCATCTTACCTTTCCTCAATCCAGCTATGCAATACCAGATGTAATCGCATTTACATCCGTTATTGCATTGTGGAATTGTGTAAAGGCTATATATATGCTACTATAAGGCAAACAGCAAATGTTTTCCCCTTCAATATATATTCAAAATAAAAGTGAAATAATGTGAACCTGAAGTGGCCTGTACAAAGCATATTCATCCCGAAAAAGCTGGTCATGATGGGTGACACAGTCCATCCAGCGGCCATCAACAAGTGCTTGTCCAATGGCTATTGCTTGTGCTCTAAAGAAAAAGCACAACAAAAATTACCTAACAGTATTACAAAGTACTGGAGAATTAGGATTTTCTATTTTCAAATAGATCTCTTTCTCTCTTTTTAGATTTAAATCCCAGCAGCTAAAGGCATCTCCACCATTAAAACAAAAAAACTGTCACTTGTCATTTATTGAAGTAGGAAACAAGAATAGGAGCGTGCATAACAAATGATCGGGATATCCAGGTGAGTTAAAAGAATACAACTTTATTGAAACATCTTAAACACAAAAGAACAAACCCACAGGGTCACCTGACACGTTTTATGTCTTGAGAGTCACTTAATCATAGGTAGACAAAACCTCCTAAAGAGTGGGGAGCCTCTCATATGGGCTGTGAGGGATTGGTCATAAGACACACACTCATTCCTTTATTTTAAGACACAGATGGCGGAAGACAGTAATGAAGCTAATGAAAAACACATACAGTATAAAGGGTATAAACCTACCATGATATATATCACTTAGATCTAAAACACATAAAAGTGCATACATATAAAGAATAAATACACATTAAGAAGAAATATTAAAAAGAATAAGAATGAAAAAGAGGTAAATGGCATACATAATGGTTTTAAAATATATAGAATATTTAAGAATGTGGGGATTACCCCACATACCCAGTGATATCAGAAACATTGTTAAAACCCTTAGGAAGTCTAGTGTCCAAGGGGAATATCCACCTAGCCTTATCTCCCAGAAGCATGGGCTCTAAATTATTTCCTCTTCTACCTTCTACTGAGGACATAATACATGGTATACTTTGTACAATTAAACATGATAAATTATCATTATTACAGAAGGCAGAATGTCTAGCCCTGTGGCTAATTTCAATTGTTTATCTTCGTGAAAAACTGGTAAATACTCCTTATTTGTTTTTATTATCTCGTGGTACTGGTTACTGTAGTTAGTACAGAAGACCACTTGTTGCCCAGAGGACTTACCCATATTAAAATGAATTTGAATTAAAAGTAAACCTCTCTCTTTTCTCAATTAAGGGAACAGCAGAGTTAACCTGTGTATTAATTTTGATTTTATCCTCAAATATTAGACCTCTCCTTTCTCTACATAATGGTTTTTGAAACTAGTCATAGAGTAGCCTCAATCTATCGGTTTGTCTCTAAGGGAACAAGATTAAGAAACAAAATCTTCAAATCTCAAACAGTTCCTCCTAAACTAGAATAACTGTCCATAAGGAATGTAAGCTGGAAGAATTGCCCATAAGTAATGCCTCTAAAACAACTTGGGGTACACAGGAGGTAGCATGAAGCACCTTATTACCGGCGATATCTTTACGATACATAACTGTGTCAACTACATAATAACAACTGGTACATAAGAAATTAAAGCGATCACCTCCGAATTCATTAGTAAATTTTAGGTGGAGATCATTTATATCGATAGAATCCATAAACTGTGAATTCCAACTATAAATCAAGCAAATCATCGACATATCGCCTTTATAATGCTACATGTTTATATAGCTTATCAGACAATAGCTTGGGCCAAACCAAAATCTCCTCCCACCACCCCAAATACAGATTTGCATATGCAGGGGCAAATTTTTCCCCCATTGCAGCCCCAATGGGGCAAATTTTTTTATATACAAATGTGTATATAGGGCATTGGGAGGTTTTGATTTGGCTCAAGCTATTTTCTTCATTGTGTGCCATTTTTTATTTAAATAAGGAAGGGGTGTGTCTTATGACGATCCTTCACAGCACATATAAGAGGCTCCCCCTCCTTTAGGTTGTCTCTGTAAGAAATCATGATCCTTTACATATATTAATGTAAAATGTTTTATATCATTTAATATGCCAAGATTCTGTTTACAATGTATATTGGGCAATACAAAAGAGATAGACGACATTCTCTCACAGGACACCTGGTCAACCATGGTAGACAATACATCTATGTAAGGCAGGATACTGCATTCCCATAATAATTACACAGGTGTAAATTAAGGTTGGTTCCTAGACAGGGCACATCAGTAGGATATGAACAATAGGTTAGCCAGTTTTTATTTGCATACTGTGTATCACAGAGGTGTCTTGTCTGTGGGAATAAGGAAGAGGCAGGACATAATTGATCAGGGAAAATGAGGGGAGGAATAGATGGAAAATTGGATATAAAAGGCAAAGGGTAAATGCAGTAAAGGGGGAATGCTTTCTTGGACTAGGGAAAAGAAAGCTCTCTTTGGACTAGGAGAAGCCTACTTAGACAACTGAGAGACTAAGGACACAGACTGGAGATTGGGCAGGGTGGATGCCATGCCAGAAGGATGTCATGTGGGATCTGATGGATACAGGCCAGGACAACAGCAAGACTAACATTGAAGTATACATTCTGTGGTAACTAATGTAGGCTACATGTAATCATTTATTATGTAAATATTGTAATATAGTGTATGTTTTATGTTTAAATAATCTTTGTTTGTTTTATTGTAACGGTAACTTGATTAAGTAAACTATATTCATTTTTCATACATTTATCAGTGTGATTTCTTTCCAACCCCAAAAGAACGGTATACAAATTTATATATTTATATCTAATAAATATAGAGATATAAATCTTACATCTCTACCTATGAAAAAGACATGAAGCGCGTCAGGTGACCCTGTGTGCTTTTGTGTTCACATGGAGATCCGGATCATTTATGGTGTGTGCACTCATTTGTGTTTCCCACTTCAATTGCTGAGTGGCCTAAGTGACAGGCTTGGGGCTGGCTGCACTCGGGGCAATCCGAACGAGCGAGCAGCTTACTATATACATCATGCTTCTATATTCTAAGCTTGATGTGCTTTTTGCAGAGGACTCGATTTTGTGAAGGGCCCAGGGCTCTAGCACCCGGACCATCTGTTAAATAGTGTGAGTTTGTCTCACCATTTACCAATAGTCCTCCCTATAGAACTTAAAACAATATTTAATATATAATGTTTTGGAGGTTACATATTGTAGCAATGTCCCTGACAGTGTATCGGTGTATAACTAGCTCGTAGATTGGTTTTCTTATATGTCTGTGCATCTGTTTCTTTGTGATATCTTCTGCTTAAGCACTTGTCAGTTACCTTCCCCCAATCCCAACAAATATATATTGAGCACTTGATTATAATAAGCATTACTAAACAGATATTATATAGTGGATAATGCACCCCAAACTGGAAATTATAAGGATATTAGAAGTCAACGAGGAGTTCCATGACCATATAAAAGCACAAGGCCACAGGCCACAGGGCACGAAACTCCAAGGTGACTTCTAATATCCCTTTAATTTACAGTTTGGGGTGCATTATTTATTATAGACTACCCCCTTTGTGGCTTCTGGTTTCCTTCTTCTCCTGGAACTGTAAGATTATTAAGTTCCTCCAATAGAAATCCACTACAGGGGTAGGTTATAAATAATATTTTATAACTATTTATAGGTATTAACAGAAAATTATTGCCTCCATTTTGGCAGAGTAAGTTGGCTAGTCCAACCAAGGCTGTGACTGCTAACATCACATCCAATGGTTGACTGCAGTTTCCCCTGCTGACTTCTCTGCACATGCTCAAGCTTATAAAAAGGTCATTGTGCAGAGGGAGGAGGCAGATACCTTTGCCAGAAAGGAATCTAATTTATCATTAAATATCTTGTTACAAATGCATGTTATAAAGAGGTAAAAACAGCATTTGGGGTTGTGAGAAGATAACTGACAAATCACCATTTGTTTTAAGTCAACATGCCCTTAAATTTACATATAAATACATTTTAACATCTTTTCCTCAACTACAGCATTGCTTATTTTAACTTGAGGAAGACTTGTGTGGTACTGATCACGTGGTTGGCAGTGCATAAGTTAATTTCTGGCTTATATAAAAGGAAAGGGGAGAAGAAAGCAAAAATACCAAAAATGTGGGCACCAGAAGTAAGACAAAAAAAGCTGAGCTTAGAAGGAATTAACTCATATAGGTAGAGTTTCTTTTATATTTTAAAGGGCAATTCCAGAGGAGAACATTTTCATGCATAATAGCTCAATCCTACATCTGCCAGCTTTCTAACTACTAACGATTGTGGTTTTGGGAGGTGATTTACCTGTACAATATTTATATCCTGAGGACGGCTTGCTTCTAAGCCGAAACGCATAGATATAGCGTACTTATTTTTGCTTTAAATAAAAGCTAAAAGTTTTAACAAGACCCGCGAGTGCCTTAGTTTTGAACTGTCTATAAACATATATATACACTAGCAAAATTGTGACCGTTGGTGCACAATGGAAATTATATGTGTGTATGTTTTGCTATGTGTGGATATAGTGGATGTATAATTTTTACACAGATATATTTTAAACTGTTACTCAGACAGTCACCATAATCCTGCAGATCTGAGAGTAGACCCTGGCAATCCTGCTACACTGTGTGGTTAAAACTAAACATGCTAGGTTAATACTTATTAGTATTCACCACGGCAAGTGGTGATGGTACCTTATATATTATAACAGAAGCTATCTCAGCTATCTTAGCATCAGGTTATTAAAATAGCATTGCCCTAATAATCTAATGTATAAACAAACATTTCTCATTCCCAGTTTACCTAAAGAAATGGATTTATCCTTTATATACTCTTATACAGATCTAAGTGAAAAACAATAGCTTCAGAGCAATTTTTAATAACTGATAACTGCTTTTTATTTCAGTATTACAGTAAATCCTTGGTATACCTGTCTGGCTTTACCACTAAGGAAAAGGCTAAGGACTTGCAAGCGAGCACCTTCATCCCAACCATTAATAGTGGCTGCCAATTTAAATTGTTCTATCCAATCACTCCACTCCCTAGTTACCCCATCAAATGGATCAGGTTTAAAAATAGGTTTCTCAATTGGGCCTGGTAGAGCTACGGAGTCTAATTGGGGAATTTCATCTGCAGGTACAAGGACAGGAGGATTTAAATCGATACTATCAGTAGCAGCCTCCATAGTTTAATACAGAGAACAAACATACAGAGAAAACAGGGAGAATAAATGGTATTACCAGCGCTGCTGCCACCAATTTGTACCAGATCACTGATTTATGGAAGGATTATGGGTAGAATGGCACACAGTGGGTTACTCTGGTGGTCTGGCACAAAGCAGACAGTGCACATAAACAGGTTCCCCACATAACATGTGCAGTAATCAGGGGTATCCCTGTGTATGGTGCACCACTTTGAATATTGACAAGGCCTGTATATTGTGTGTCTTTGTAAGTTGGTGTACACTTATCTGTTACCTCGGAGTTTGTATCCAATAAGGTAAATTGTCTGTCCAATAATCTGTCCTCCCAACAGGTGGTAACAGGATGTTATACACAGGATCTTACACACAGAATCTTGTGTTCCATTCAATATCTCTCCAAAGCACACACCACAATCTGCGCATTACACTTCCTTTCACATGGAGCAGACACAGGGGTGTGGTTTAAGCTGCCATTGAACCATTCCATGAACCATTCCGCTCTGTAAGTAAGTTTATGTATTTTGTATATTTTGTGTTGTACCTAATATAAGTCAATGCTATACTTATATCATTTTTAATTTGAAGGATGAACCTTTAAGTTTAATCCAGCAGAATACGACCCGTGTACCACCCAAACTTAGGAAACAAAGAAAAAAGTCACTATTGTCCTTTTTTATATAGATGTTTGATATTTCAGTGTAAAAAAAATGCAGCCTTTATTATACCTCGTTTTAATATGCCCATTCCTGATCAGCCAATTGACAAGGTCTTTTCCAACAATGCAGTTGGGATGTGTCCTAAGCCAATAACGGTGGTCCTGAAATTCCATGCCATTATTGTTGTTACAAATCTTTTTCCAAAGGTCTTTCAGCTGTACCGAGTCCTAGAGGAAAAGGAAGATAATATTAAAGATTATAGAGCAAGGTTTTTACTTTTTATGTAAATTAAAGGGATTATAAAAACTGTAACAAGGAGTGTAAGAAAGCAATCAAGCTAGCTAAAATTAATAATGACGTTAGCTGAACAAAGCATCATTAATCCTAAAAAAATATTTTAAAAAGTATATTAATAGTAAGAAGATGAGGACTGACAATGTGGCACCATTAATTAATGGGGATAAGTTAGTTATGGAGAACGGCGATAAAGCAAATGTCTTGTATATAGTATAGTATAGTAGCAATAATGGTATAAAAGATGCAAGTGCCCTTTGCTTAACAGAGGATATGGTACAGAAACAACTAAATAAGGTTAATATTAATAAATCCTCAATTAATACATCCTCAGGAGCTAAGTTCAATTTTATCTAGGCCATTGTTTCTTATTTTTGCAGATTCCTTCATGTCTGGATGTGTGCCTCTGGATTGGAAAAAAACGGATGTTATTTAAATATTCAAAAAGGATAGTCGTTCACAGCTGGGTAATTACAGGCCTGTAAGTTTAACTTCAGTGGTGGGGAAGATCCTGGAAAGTTTAATAAGGGAACATGTTCTAGAGTATGTTTCAAGGACTGACATAAGTAGTAATCAGCATGGATTTAGGTGGAATAGATCTTTTCAAACTAACTTGCTTGGCTTTTATGAGGAAGTAAGTAGAAATTTAGACTCTGCAAAATTCATATATACTACATCTACTGCTATGCCAAAGGCTTTTTATACGGTCCCCCATAGGCGACTAATGTATAAGCTAAGGTCTGTTGGCCTGGGGTGGCACATTTGTACATGGATAGATAATTGGTTA
The DNA here is from genome assembly GCA_019447015.1 of Hymenochirus boettgeri. Lineage (NCBI taxonomy): Eukaryota > Metazoa > Chordata > Amphibia > Anura > Pipidae > Hymenochirus > Hymenochirus boettgeri. Next base: position 89,111,046 of record CM033477.1, read on the forward strand.
ATGAATTACTATCACTTAGAGACTGGTTCCAATCATATGCTCAGACTGTCCTTTGAGAACAAAAAAGACTTTTGTGTTTGTAACAATGTATTATTCCGGCCCACACACGCGTCTTAATGTTTGGTTCAGTTTTTTTCCCTATTGGGCATGCTCGAAAATGTTAGAGTGGACAAATCCCGATCATGCACCAGAATTGTAGGATCAGCTAGGTTGCATGTATGGGTATAAGTGTACTAATGTTGTTAGGCTGCGTAAAAGCATGAAGCGGTGTAATTTTAATAAGGTAAAATAAAATTCATCAAATTCATATTTTTTGTAGAGCCTCTAAACTTTACCAGAAGAATCTTTCTTTCTTCTTCATTTGCATCATTTTTTACATGTGTCCGTGATGATTGAGGGCTAACAGATGATTCATAAGCAGGCACCATTGGAGAACCAGATCGATCCAAAGATAGGTTAGTAATGCTAGCAGACCTGTATTAAAGACATTTTTAAAAGATAAACAAATCTCGGATTCTGCAATACAGAACGCTGCGGGAACGAGGATCTGTAAGTAGAGTTCGGATTCTATTTTTACTGTTACATTATAGCGGTTGGGGATGGGAGGGCATGCTCTGCAATATACAGAAAGGGGTTCACGCTACATGAAAACCAGCAATTTTGGGATCGGGAGGGGAGGGGGGGGGAGGCTCTTCTATGCATGCCAGCAGCAACTGAGAGGACAGATCAGAGGCAGAGATGTTTGGAGAAGGGAAGACAAGCTCTTGCCCTTCAGTTTCCTGAATTTTGAACTGTCACTGCAGGAGAACCATAAGGAGTAGGGATGTAAGGTAAGGATTTGTTTTCAATTGTACAGTGGGGCCAGTAGTGGGTTCAATTTTAGTTTGCGGAGGTGGAAATGCCCTTTAAAAGGGACATTCTCCACCTCAGTATATGTAATGGTGACTAATACAAAATACACGAAAAATATGAAAAATGGACGAAAAACAATAGAAAGTAACCAATGGGCTGACTTAAAAGCAGCTGTTGGATTGGAGGGCTGATCCAACAGTGGCTGGTGAACTGGAGGGCTTACTTAACAGTGGATGGTGAACTGGAGATCTGAACTAACAGTGGCTGGAGAAATGGAGGATTGACCCATCACTGGCTGGTGAACTGGAGGGAAGACTTATAGGGTAACTGTGTTCTCCATGCCATAACATAAAAGAGCTCTCTAGGATGTCTCTTTCTTATCTGGATCTTAAGTTTTAGTCTTGTAAATTTACACTTTCCATACTGCCCTGGCTCAGTGTCTCAATGACAGGCATGTGTTGTTAGCCCCACATACAAAAATGTATCTTTTTTTTTTTTTTTCTACCTTTGGTAGAAAAAAAAATGTTTTCAGCCTTGTGGCTAGCTTTAAAAATAAATTAGATGTTTTGGGGCTTATGACGCAGCTGATGATGCTTTGTCCCAGCAGTGGGCATGCTCCAACCTTAAACATGGATGCAGACCCCCAATTCCTGGTGAGGTGATGGCTTACAGTGCTGCAAGAAAACCCTTTTAAACTCCCTTTAAACTACTGTAACTTTAGCTAAAAGCATGATCCTGGAGTAATTTTAAAGGTAGCAGTGTGCCTTTTTTAATAAGGACCACTAGTATGGAGATCACACAACGCGTTTGACACTGGCTGATGAGCAGGAGATATGACTTAACACTGGCTGGTGAACTGGAGGGCTTACGTAACACTGGCTGTTGAACAGAACTTAACAGTGGCTTTTTACTAATGTAGGTAAGTATTAAGTAAGTGGTTTATTTTTATGTCGTGCTTTAATGCTCTATTAAAAAAAACAAATATGGAAAGAAACACCACCCTGCACAACCAAAACTCTACAGCACCTGTTTCTAGCAGGGGACTTGCCAACATCTTCTTGTACAGAAGCCAGACGGGTTGCCAAAGTTGTTTTTGGAGTCTCCTGATGAACCACACTAAAAAACATTTCCATTAAGAAATTAAGATAATCAGGCTGCCAGTTTTAAAGAAATAACCAATTCAATTTTAAAATGGTATTTGGTCATTATAATGGAATTTCAGTGGAAATACATATGCTTTTAAGAAAAAGGAGCAGTATTTTTCCATCCCAATGACATTAACCTGCCCATTCAGCATTTTGTCTGTGTATAAATAAATGCTTCAGACATACTGACTTCCTGTTTGCAGGACCCCTAATAGAGACCGTTATGGTTTTGCCCTTGACCAAGCGCCTGGGTTGATTCAGTTGCTCAGTAGAGATCTGAGCATCTTTGACCCATCCAACAGCCAATCAGTAGGAATTACTGTTAGGAACATTCCAAGGATGTGGTGCATCCTGGGAAGAAGAAGGACCGTTAGAACCTGAAATGGCAGCTCACTAATGTCAACAGCAGGGAAAAGCAAGGGGTAGAAATTCAACTGATTTTTCAAAATGGAAGACAATTTGTAGAATAGCTAGGTATGTATAATATAAACTAATACATTTTAAAATTTTTATATTTTTCACTGAACTTTCCCTTTATAGATGTAGTTATAGACAACAGAAAAGCATAAAAATTACTTTCAGATAGTAATCATCTAAAAAGGGTTCAAAAGGGCTAATTACCCTGCTGATCTCTTCTGCTGTAACCAAAGCAACATTTAAGCTAATACTCAGCTGAACAACAATGTGGAACTTCGGGGCACACCGGAAAGCAAGACACCAGCGACTCTTCAATACAACACGCTTTATTTACACCAGTGCCATAACAAACAGGAAATTCCCATAGCCTTACGCGTTTCGAGCGTAACCTCCGCTCTTAGTCATAGGCTGCAAAAGGGACTAACGTGCTTTGTGAAGTTATATACCCACATGACATAATTCAAAATGTTAACCCTTCATTATATCTGTTTTATTCAATGGATCAACTGGACTTGAAATTTAGTTCTTGAAGACGTTTCGCTAGTCATCCACTGGCTTTCTCAATTCAGATGACTTGTACAAGAATCTGTGGCAATTATGTACCCTGGAAAATCCCATTAGCATATCACAGCCAGGTGTTAAGGGTGTGATTAGATAGTGGCTAAGAGGTGTTATAGGAACGCCCAGAGTAAGGTGTTAAAACAGCATTGTACATGGCAGACAGTTGGTGTCGAACCCCCCACCTCTATTTAGGCTTGGTTTCTTTATTTTCACATAAATGGCCTCCTTAACACCTCTCTTGAACCAGTCACTTTCCTTCGCCAGTATGTTAACATTACAATCTTCAAAGGTATGTCCTTTATCCTTAAGATGCAGATACACGGCTGAGTCCTGACCCAAGGAATTGGCTCTCTGTGTGCTGGCCTACGTTGATGCAGTTGCTGTTTGGTCTCCCCCACATACAATCAGAGCATTCTTCACTGCACTGCACTGCATATATGATGTCGCTTTTCTTGTGTTTTGGTATTGGGTCTTTCGGATGTACCAATTGCTGCCTCAGTGTGTTGTTCGGTTTAAAGCAGACAGGGATACGATGTTGAGGTGGGGGGGTTCGACACCAACTGTCTGCCATGTACAATGCTGTTTTAACACCTTACTCTGGGCGTTCCTATAACACCTCTTAGCCACTATCTAATCACACCCTTACACCTGGCTGTGATATGCTAATTGGGATTTTCCAGGGTACATAATTGCCACAGATTCTTGTACAAGTCATTCTGAATTGAGAAAGCCAGTCGGATGACTAGCGAAACGTCTTCAAGAACTACATTTCAAGTCCAGTTGATCTAATTGAATACAACAGATATACCATGACCTGGATGAATGAGAACCTTCACAAGCTTAACCCTTCATTGTGCTTTATATTCTATATAAATTTTTTAAAAATTATTATATATGAAGTTATAATATGTATATTAGTGTGTAATAGTGATTTAAATGTATATAATATAATATAAGAGACTTGTATATATAAAAGTGCTATGTGCTATATAGATAAAATTATGAAAACAATCTCCATACACCCAATAAAGCTAAAAATAAAATAATTTTATGTTTTTTATGTCTTATATAGACCATCGATGGTCAAGATTAAACATACCTTTGTCTTCTAAAGACTTTTGATGGTATTAGAATATTGCAACTAATTGTTATGTACTAGAATAAATAGTGTGTGTATAAATAAAGATATAATATGTGATATACAATAATATCAGCTACTCATAATTAGATTATAATCTTCCAAAGGTTATTTTAAAATCCTCATGTAAAACGAAGTCCTATTTCTGATGTCAAGCACATAAAATAAATTCATAACATGTGTCTTCCTATATTTCCAAAATCATGCATATATCTCTTAGGTGTCCGACTAGATATACTAGAGATTCATACAAAGCAGGCTATATCAAAAATGGAGTTTAACCCATTAGGGGTCCGTGTTCCCAATCTAAAGATCCATTTAACCTCTGCTTTACGTAGGGGGACTATTCTGTCTCCCTTCCTTTTCTTTATAGGTATCCACTGTAATACCTATATAGCACATAGCACTTTTATATATACAAGTCTCTAATATTATATTATATACATTTAAATCACTATTACACACTAATATACATATTATAACTACATATATAATAATTTTTTAAAAATTTACATAGAATCAATTAACATTTATTTATTTACTTATTTATTCTCTCATTTATTGGTACATTATACTCACACAGATAAGATTTAGAAGCACACGGATAGTAATATCTAATTACAGCATAACTTATCATGTACTATTTATTTATTTTTATATATTAATGTTTATTCACTATCTTATAAGTCTATGTTTGGTATTTAAAATTTTTGTATTATGAATAGTAGAATATTGCACAATATATATACCTTTGTAGAAGTGTATGTAACAATGCATTAGACTGTTTTATTGGTTGATGTTACACTGATAGAGATAAAGCACAATGAAGGGTTAACATTTTGAATTATGTCATGTGGGTATATAAGCACTTCACAAAGCACGTTAGTCCCTTTCCAGCCTATGACTAAGAGCGGAGGTTACGCTCGAAACGCGTACGGCTATGGGAATTTCCTGTTTGTTATGGCACTGGTGTAAATAAAGCGTGTTGTATTGAAAAGTCGCTGGTGTCTTGCTTTCCGGTGTGCGCCGAAGTTCCACATTGTTGTTCAGCCGAGTATTACAGAGGACTAGTAGCGACGGGCCCGGGGGCGTGCAGTACCTGGACCACAGACCCACTTGGGTAAGTTTAACCCTGTGGTTGTTTGTGTGTATTCTGAACCAGATTACGTTGGGAGACGAGTGCTTCCTTTTCAGTGACGGACCCGGGGCATGTTCGCACCCGGGTCACTATACTGACAGTGTAAGTCAGAATATATATATATAGAGCACAGATTGATGTCTGATATTTGGTTTAGATATTGTTAGTTTGAGAATTTGAGCACTGTGTTCTATGTTTTGTGCAACATTTAAGCTATGTGCACACCTTAACTCATTATCGGGCGATGAACAATCACATTGGCTCAAGATCTTATACGTGTACATGATCGAACTGACTTTGTTAAGTGATCCTTATTGTTGAATAGCTTAAGATGCACAAATGCTAGGTCTGCCCGTTAGCAGTGTGTGGAGGTGAAATTGTAAACATATAAATACATCTCAGCAATAAATAAAATCTACTTTTTTAAGGATGTAATAATACAACGGATATTCATTGGACAATGACAGTGCTAATTACTTTACCTCTGCCATGCCAAGTCTTCCTCTAAAAAGATGTTGCGGCTTGATTTTCTCCCTCCAACAGGTGTACGTGGCTCTCCAGGATCCAGGAGAGAAACAGAAGAGGAATCAGACAATGCGTTTAGATCCTCTCCAATGGTGTCGGAGGAGTGTGCATAATTTACTGCAATCTTACAGCAGTAAGTACAGGCCCGAAGATCTCCTGTGATAATTAAGATGAAAAAGGAAAGGGTTACTGAGAAATTCATTACATATTGTTTTTATTTATAAACATCTTAAAACATAAAAGCAAAATCATTGGGTCTAATAGCCATATTTCTTTCCATATCATGACATTTCAGGAAATGAACTGAGCTGGATATCACGTTATCACATTATTTAGAGGAGACTAAGTAAAGGTGCCGATACAGCAGTATGTACCCTCCGACCGATCAGCAACATTCAATCAATATTCCTGGAATTGCCTTTCCCGTTCTGCTTTTGCGACTGACATACGATCACAAAATGAATAGGGCCAGAGGAAAAGTAGAATGGGAAAGGCCAGGAATATTGATTGAATGTCGTGGATCAGCCAAAGGTAAGTACAAATGTCACACAGCCTGCATGTGTCTCTGCAGTTTGGGGTATCACACTGGAATACAAATGCAAGAAGATTCTCAGCTAATAGCCGTTTATGCTACACTACATCAAAATGAAACCTAAATCGGTAAAATTTGTGAGAAGTTATTGCTTGAAAGGTTTAGCAATAGAACTTTCTGATCACTTCCTGATTTAAGCAGCTCGTAGCATGTGGCCATCTTGAAGTCATGTAATCAGCTTCTGCTTGCATTAATAGGCCCTTCTTTCACTTGTCAGTTTTTTATGTCAGTAAAACAGGTACTTCCTGTATTTCCCAGCATTAAGTCTTAAGTGAGCATGCTCCTCCCCTGGGGACAGAGTGTCAGGTGATGTAACTCAAGCTCCTAGAGGCAGTATCAGTAAAGCAACAAGAACTTCAGATGGTAGTTTTAGATAGCTTTGATGATTGAAGGTTGAATCTATCTAAAATCTTATTAAAGTGTGTGAGCAGCATTAGACATTGCTAGAAATAGAAAAAGAACTACTAATTGTAATGTGATTTTCTACTCTGCTTTTTCATGAAAACTAACAAGATTTTGGGAATGCTTCAATAACGTTAATGACGAGCTATGGTTTGCTTGCTTGTTTTCTAAATAGAGAATTTGCATCCTGCATGAATCTCTAAACCAAATCACACAGAGTGCTTGGAATGAACTCATTTTTATCAACTTGTTAAACTCACATTACGGTAAATGTTGTTTCTGGTAGTAAAGCATGTTAAAAATGCAAATATTCCCTGACAATTCAATTTCTGTGTGAAGGATACACCCAGGAATGACAAATGCGGTGTAACAAATAACATTTTTAAGCATTACCCAGAGGAAAATACTGCTGTGGAAATAAATCAACCAGACTTGGGTGCACAGTAAAAAGCCTAACTCTGCTTCAACAAATAGTGGTAAAAAGGGTTGGATCCTTTAAAGCCACCAGTAGCAATTCCCAGGCAGGTAAACAACTGATAATATTGGAAAAATCCTATCTCTCATGCAGCTAGCAGACACTATAACAGAACCCACAATATTCCTATCACTTGATGTGGAGAAGGCTTTCGATAGGGTTGATTGGAATTATTTACAAGGGGTCTTACATAAGTTTGCCTTTCCATCAAAATTTATAGATGCAATCATGAGCCTATATCGATCCCCCTACGGCTAGGAAATATGGGCTCTCCCTCAGATCTATATCAAAAACGGCACTAGGCAGGGGTGCCCCTTGTCCCCGTTGCTATTTGCCTTGTGTATGGAACCGCTGGCAGAGATAATACGCAAGAATAGTGATATTCACGGTATAAAATTAATACATAGGGAATTCAAGGTATCTGTTCACGGATGATACCTTGGTATCTTTATCACAACCATTGATTTCGCTCCCATCTTTGTATCAGGAATTTGAAAGGTTTGGTAGAGTATCTGGGTTTAAAATAAACAAAGCCAAATCGATAGCCTACCCTGTGAAGGTCCCATTGTATACCCAAGAAACCCTTAGGAAATCCTTCCATTTAAATATCTAGGAGTTCAATTGAGCAAGGATATTTCAATAGCACAAGCTGCAAATTACACCAAAATGATCGCTCGCTTATCAAATTTATTGAGATCTTGGATGGACTACCCAATCTCATTAATGGGCAGAGTTAACGCTGTCAAGATGAATATCCTGCCAAAGATTTTATATCTGTTTAGAGCCCTACCTATAACAATTAAACTGTCAGATTTAGCTCCTCTAAAGAGAGCCATCACTAAGTTCATGTATAAAGGTATAATAAAAGGTCACGTATAAAATATGACTCACTAGCACTTCACAAGGAGAGGGGAGGCTTTGGCCTCCCCAAATTGTATAAATACTACCAAGCCGCAAGGTTAACGTAAATGACCCAATGCATAAGTGAGGGGAAGACCACGGGATGGGTGAATATAGAAAATGAGTTGCTTTTCCCACTGCACTCATCTTCTATCCTTTGGGCTCTTTCAAATGAATTCAAAATCCCCCCCCACAATCCCCAACATACAACATACTATATCATAGTGGACATCGTGGAACAACATATACAATCTAACTGAAAGCCCCTCAAATCTTTATCCCTTTTTTCACATTCCAGCATTACCTATGGGCATGCTACAGATAAACTCCAACTACTGGAAATCAAGAGGGGTCAGTAGATTCAAAGATATTAGGGATAATACGTGTATTATGTCATGGGAAGCTATTATGAAAAAATATAAAATTGACCCCAAATGTGTCATTTCCTAACTAAGCGATCAAATCCCTCGGCTCCCCAACAACTTACTAAATTTGAGAATATTTGTCTCAAAACACATAACTCAAAGGGAACGATTTTGGCAATATATTCAATAATATGGCACGACTTGTATGACTTTCGAACAAAAGCTATGTCTAAATGGGAAAGCAGGATAGGGTATCCTGCCTCAGATGAAGAATGGCAAAAGATGTTTCAACTCTCCAGTACACAGCCAATATTCAAATCAAGGAAAGGTCCTATAAAATAATATGATTGGTATATTACTCCCTCCTTTCTGCATAAGGTCAGCCCTTCTCTATCAGATAGATGCTTCAGTGGATGTAATCAACCGGCAGACCAGGTGCACTGCTGGTTGCTCTGCGGGGAAGTGCGCCGGCTGTGGAATCTATGCGAAGAATTAATAAATTATATCTTTGCTACATCTGTTGTTATTTTATCTCCATACACTGCCTTAATGAATCTACCTACACCAGGCTTTAGCAATTCAGCACAAAAACTGATAATGTATATATGCGCAGCAGCTAAGGACTTGGCCAAAATATTGGCCAAATATTGGAAGCAACCGAGCCCAACAAAAACTGAACTTATCAACAGAATCTGGTGGATCCATAAAAATAAATATTTAGCACACTCCCTCAACAATTCTCTAACCAAATGGTACAAAATTTGGGATATATGGATACTAAAAATGGAAACTAGGTATCTATGAAGTTGTGAAATCGAATAAGTTCTTAGGGAAGGTGGTGCCTTCGGCTGATCTGGGACCGCGATGTAGGGGTGACTGACCTCTTCAATGCTCAAATTGAAATGTATTGTTGGTTTATGTTCTACTATGGATATATAATTTTGTAATTTCGCTGCTAATTAAAGAAAAGACAATATTGAAGTGATTAACCCTCCATCTGTAGCTTCCGATGTAAACTTATTTTGTTGTAAAAAGAATAAGAGACACAAACTGTTTTATAATGTGATATATTTATTATGTTATGCTGTACACAAAATTTCTAATAAAAACTTGATGAACAAAAAAAAAAAGGTTTTGCCTTATAAACTGGATAAGGAAGCCAAACCACACTAACCTGTATACCCCATAAACTTTCCTGGAATCTCCTGGTTGCAGCAGCGGCTGCAGAAAATTTGCCCACAAAGTCGGCAATGGTGTCTCCTTCTAAAGGTGGTGAACTTCTCACTGCAATCATAACATTCTTTACACTGGCTATCAGGCATCCAGTACTGCTTCAAATCACTATCCTGATGGCAAAACACAAATAAAGAACAAGAATTCCTGGTGTTTATTAAGATATTAGGATTGATATTCCTGTTCTTGCTTTTTCTGCCTTTCCAAAATTAGACATAAAAGCAAAAAAAAAAATACTATAGCTGCGTGCATACTGTCTTTGAGGCCTAAATTGACTAAAAATAAAAAATACCTGGCTTCTCCCTTCCATAATTTCTTTCAGCCGCTTTAGTACAGTGGTCAGACTGCGTAGCTGTACCGCAGTACGTGGATCATGCCCAAGTGGAGGCTCTGTTTTCCTTCGGGAATCTATAAACAGATATTCATGTAAAAATTGGAGGAAACTTAAGATATCCCACAGATGCCATAAAATGTCAAATAGCATTATTATCAATCTTTATACATTATAAACAGTTCTGCAGCTAAGCTCATTCTGAACATAAAATCATATATTTTGCAAAATAATTAGCTAACAGATCATTAATAATTCTTACAAAGAAAATCGAGCTACACACAACCTTGGTTTGTGATTTTTTTTTATTGAAATTGTAGCATGTGTGAGCATTTAAAATCAGTTACTCCTGTTTGTTCATTTGGGTCTTGTTCATTTAATCACATTTATGGCATTGGGGTTTGAAACGTCAGATATGGGTTATGATGAACATTTCCCACCACTTAATAAATGGTATGTTACCAGTGAATTTGATAAGAAACGTACAGATCGCATACAGGAAGTGTTCAATTCACTAGGATCTTTTTATTCAGATGATAATGAATTGTCCAGCTTGTTTAAACGATTAAGCAAAGCCCTAATTAGGGAAATTAATGTATGGTGGGAAAATTCCTACGTTTGTAGAAAATGCTGTTTTTCTAGAACTATGGAATAAAGTGCTTAGTGATTGTCCCTTTAAACTTATGACATTACTTATACAGGTTAAGCAAGATTGCCTTAAAACCTTGAGATCAGAAAGAGTTCAGAAATACAGAATTACTGAGAGTTCAGAGTTCATGGATAGCACTCTTTGTGATAAAATTAAAAAGGTGGAAGATGAAATGATAGGAAATCAACATTATATAGGAGAGCCTATAATAAGCCAAAGAAACTATTTTTTTCCAAAACAATGAATGTGATGTGGCTGCGGATAGTTTCCTCCTCCTTTTCTTCTATCTCCCAAGGGCCACAGCACTAAAAGAGCACATGAGAAAAAGGCCATGAACATTATTTTCTAAGCATCCATCATATAAACGATCATCGACCCCCATCAACATACGGAAGCACTATTATTCTGGTTATACAGAGGAACATCTAAATCTGTCCAATCAAAACAGTAACATTAAAGGCGAACTAAACTTCATTTTTTGTAATCCTAATGTGAAAGCTTTTCTCCCCAGAACCCATATACATTGAAAAATGATTCTCTAGTAAGTTGCATTTAGTACATGTAAGTAATAGATTCTGCAACAAAGAAGGCCTTCATCTTGTTGCCAGTACAACTCATAGCCCATGTTGGCTTCATAAAGCCACGCCCCCTGACCCCAAGATTCACTGTCTCTATGCACATATATAAATATAAACTTTCTACATATATACAAACTTTATATTTAGCAGCTCTGTTTTTTATTTACCAATCAGCGTGAACTGCCGACAGCCTTCCTGGAGCAATACAAAACAGTGAACTGACATCTACTCAAATGTTATTATATCTTTTGCATCTGCAGTGGTGTTGCACTGCTTATGTGCTGGGTTTGAGAAAAAACAGACCATTGGGATGTAGGTTCAATTCCCCAGGCTTTTTTTGTTTCTGTTATGTGTCTAGCAAAAGATAGAGATTCTGCATTTACTGATATCCCCCTCTTTTAGCCCTTGTGGCATAGAGGTAGAAAGCTTTCTATTTAGTAAGACACAGTATAGAAGGTTGCAGGTTGGATTCCCAATACTTACTTTTTTAATGAAATGTTTATATACTGTTTCTTAAATCCATGCTAGCAAAGAAATAAACTGCAAATATTACTTTTCTTTTTTGTATGAAAAGCAAAGGCATTTATCATTGTTAGAGATAGGAGCATTTGTAATGTGTTGACACAAAAACTGCACTGCAATGTGTGTTCTGTGACAGAAGGAGGGCTGATTTCTGAGCTGTAACATGATTGGCTGTCATCTTCCAGGAAGCAAAGCTGCGTTAGCTGGGTGTTCCCAGATAAGGTGAATTATGGGAGCTGACCCCTAGTCCCCATGGGTTATTTTCCTAAATCGCCCCAGCATTCACAGCAAAGGGAGAGATGAGACACAGCTTTTTTTTTTATCTTTGTGAATGTGCTCTTTCTATTGAGGCAATGTTGTCTGGAGACTTTAGTTCCCCTTTAACTACATGGATGATTCAATGGACAGAACTTTGGATGTTAGAAAGGTGCCAAAAAAGTATGTAGAGGGTCAAGGAGATCAGGAGGACCAGCATCATCAAGGTTACCTTTTACAGGACAGGAGGAAGGGGGGACAGGTTGAGGAGCGAAGCAGGAATTATTGAATGTTATTAATCTTTTGGATTATTTGTTAAAAGCATCTGAAACTAAGGTTCTGGAAAAGGGTATTACATTTTGCACTAAAGTGAATTTTAACTTATTTGGCACTATAATAGATGTTAATAAATTAGTAAGGAAGCTTATGCTGAAAAAATGGTTTATAGAGTATGATGAAGCTGATGCTAGGGCCTCAGTTTCTAATTTAAATTTTAATGAAAGTATGGATACAGAAGCATTAGATACACTTTACTTCCTTTTGAATCAAGAACAGTGCCATTTTGACACTGATAAAGTAAGTCCAAATAAAATAAAGTTGACTTGAATGCATATGCTAAAGATTTTCGAGGTAAATCCTCTTGTTACCCTACACAAAGTCATGTGTTGTGGATAATTTTCAGAACTTGGCGAAGGTAGCCTTGACAGAATTACGGGACAGAGTTGAGAAAGAGGTAAAAGGGGATAACCTAACAGATATGGAAAGGAAGGAACTGAACTCCCTTAAACGAAATAAGTATCATTTTATGTAATGCTGACAAGGGGGGTTCGGTTGTGGTCCTTAATAAACCTAATTATAAGAAGGAAGCTTTAAGACAACATTACGATAGTGATACCTATAAGGTGTTGAATGGTAATCCTATGGGTAGGTATTTGTCTGAACTGTCTTATATTATTGAAGAGGTTACCGTATGTCAGTAGGTTTGGTGTATTATACTATGCAGAATTATTTGCTACCTTTATTTTTTTTTTACTTACCTTTTTGGTACAGTTTTGATTGAGTTTCCATTCCGCCCGTATTTGTGTACCCACACACGAGCTATACAAAACCTTGGTTTGTTATTTATTTATTAAAATAAAATGCCAGCCAAAAATCCCAACCCTCTACCCCATTAAAAGCTCCAGTTACCAAAAGGACTTGGATAGTCTGTACCATAACTTGGAACAGGTCATTAACAAAGTGCACCAAAAAACTATTACGAAGGTACATACAGAAGTTGCAGCCCTGGAAGACCTTGTGTCAACCCTAGAAGACATTGAAAATTGCAGACTATTTCTGGGTTTAGTGCAATATTGCTAAACCAGGAAGCGGTCAACGGAGCCAGAGGTGGATTGTGCACAAGATAAATATACTTACTGATTGAAGAACGGAAGGTAAGGAATAGGTTCTTTACCTCCCGGTCTTCAATCACAACTTTAAAGGAATAGTTGATTTTTTGTGTGAACTATTCCTTTAAAGGACAAGTATACTCAACCTCACCCCTCTCCTCTTCCTCCATAGCTGCATAGTACCCGGGTGAGGACCTAAAATCGCTAAGTCCTCACCCTGGGTTCTTTCTCTAACTCCTGCACTATTAACCCCAAATCTGCTTCGCCGATCGCTCCGTTCCTCCGCTCTTCCTGCTTCAATGACAGATCGCGAGGCAGCCAATAGGAAGATACGCTCTGCAAGGAGGCGTGTCTTCCAATTGGCTGCCTCGCGACTGTCACTGACAGTAGGAGAGAGGTGGAACAGTCTGGATCGCCGAAGCAGATTTGCGGTAAGTAGTGCAGGAGTTAGAGAAAGAACCCAGGGTGAGGACTTAGCGATTTTAGGTCCTCACCCTGGGTACTATGCTGCAGTGTGATCGGGGAAAAGGTGAGTATAATTGTCCTTTAAGCAATCTGAGTTACTCAAAAAAAAAAAAAAAAGATTTTTTGTTTTCTTGCTTTAGAGGAAGCTATTGAGGCCCGATTTCTTGTTTAAACCACACAGGATTAGTGTATTTAACATGTCACACCATTTAGCGTCTTTTCTTAACATTTTGCTGAAGTCTCCTCTTCTATTGGGTTTTTCACTATTTCTAGAACTTGCCATATGATTTGGGCTACCTTATGTTTTTGCTGAAAGAAGGGACTGGCGTCTCATGTCTCGAGTTTGTCCCATCATATTTTCTGAAGTCCATTTAACCTTGTTTTTACATCTCTTTTTGTTTTACTCACATAACCTTTACCACATGGGCACTTGATAACATACTACATATAATACCTTTTGTGTTGCATGTTGCAAAGTCCCTGGCTTGTATTTTTTTACCTTTGCTGGGGTGGCGCACACAGTTGTCTCGTATAATTGAGTTGCAGTTACCGCAATTTCTACAGGATCAGCAAACACACGTTGTCGGACGCTTACATACAGGTAGGATCCCGTCAGTCGGAGTGTGTAAAGCCTTACGCAGATTTCCACACCGCATAGAAAGCGAACACATCAAAAGAGGCTGCACTTCCTTAAAAGTAAATCAAGTTTATTCTGAGCACACGGGGAACACGCCCCCTTAATCATAGATTATGGGGGCGTGTTACCCCAAAACAAGTCAGATGTGCTGTGTGCTCCAAATGAATAGCAAAGTCCATATGCACACTTCCCCTGTGGGTGCAGGCGTCTAGATTCCCTACTTCAAAGGGAACACAGATACTAATCAGTAATACAATGTAGACTCGCACTCCAACGTGGAATGGTGGATTTATTATAAGCCAAACATCAACAGTGACAACGTTTCAAGGGTACAACCAAGATGAAGGGGGTTGTACCCTCGAAACGTTGTCACTGTTGATGTTTGGCTTTATGATCAGTAATTTCTTCATATTTAGGCTGTAAAGGGCACCAGCTCAAAGAAAACTGATTCTGACAGTCTTCATCCGGGCTTTAAAGGACAATTAAAATGGAAAAAACAACTTGTGCGGGCTAGAAACAAAGTACATATTGCATTTTGTATAATGCACCTACTCAGAGTGAATTCAGCCCAATGAAAGTGAAGATATGCAAGTTTTAAATTTGTCCCATAGGGACTGCCATCTTGGCTCCTCGCCCTGTACCCACTGGGTATCACACATGGCCAATAGCCATGCCTGAGAATAAATAGCAAACTCATCTCTATTTTGCATATATAATTACTTATCAGAACTCATTAATACTGCACCTACATTAGATTAGAAATAGTAATGCAATAAAAGCTGTGCATATGGATTTAAGAAAGACAAGATTGCTAAATCCTGTTTGAATATTTTTAAACTATAGTTATGGTTGCTTGTTTTTTTCTTCTAGGTATAGAATCAACATTGTGTAGAGCTGCAGGGGGAGGGTCATGAAGTGAACCTGATCTTAGAACCGCTCTGTGCAATACATTTCTCACCTTATTAAAGGGAATGTTGGTGGGTATTCAGAAATCTGCTTCTTTATGTGACTCCTATTTGTAACCTGTTTACTATGTGCCTCTTAATTTTTAAAATTAATGTTCTCTATTGTAATTTGATCAGATGACCCATTAAATTACTTGTTTAGGTGGAGGCCACACTGCAGTATGCCCAAGCACACCAGAAACATGAATGTGCACTTTTCCGGTATCTGTTGCCATGCGCTGAAATTGTGCAATCTGAGCGCATACGATTGTGCAAAAAACATTGAGGTGTAGCAGCACACGCGCACAGCAGTGTGTGGGCTTGCATGCCTGTTTCCTCCGCGCTACCATGCGTTACAGTGTGGCCTTATCCTTAATGTTACCAGAATCACATCTTTCAGGGAAGCAATAAGTAGGTTATGAGAACACTATATGGTAAGAAATGCTGAAAAATGTAGTTCTACCATTAACTGGGGTAATTTTAACCATGTATTTTTGCGGCTTTAATTGCTGCCCTGAATAATGTCATTTATATATCCTTTTGTTTGATAATGGGATGTGTCCACCAACCAGGCCAATTTTAAAATAGTTATTTAAGTGATATAAAAAAGGGCAAATCTTAGAGCAGCAATGATTATTTAACAACAGCACATGAGTATAATCATCTTAGTTGATACTGAACTACTTATCCCAGCATCCTTTACAAGAAAAAGTTAATTAATAAATAAATAAAAATGTATTTTTCTGTAATGAAAAGCTCTTATTTGTGGCCTAATGGCTGAACTACAGGTCCCACCATCCTTTACCACCTGATTAAAGGCAACATTTTATTTTGTAAAGCGTACCATCCAACATTCACCTTTAAATAGGCACACTATTGAACTGTGCCAAGATCAAGTTCACATTATGACCCTCCCCCACACAGCTCTGTACTATGTTTTCTATAAGTGTATTAAAGAGGAATGTTGGAGGGTGTGCAATTTAAGTTTAAACCTTTGAAACTGAACAAATGAGCCAACACCAGTGGTTAGTTGAAATAAATAAAAATCTACTATATACATATATTTCCCTTTAAAAGTTGCAGTCTATGCAGCTCCCTTTCCGGTGTATTTAATTAATCAATTATAACTAATCACTTGCATTGAATCCAATGCAGTCTGCAGCATGCATTAGAAAAGTTGCAAATGTTTGTAAAGGATTGAAACTGTTTCACTGAACAAAGCACAATGGGAAATTTAGAGCTACCTAGCAAGTCTATAGCTGAAAAATGGAGGACCCCAACTGTTAAGCTACAAAAACTTCAGATGGATATATTGTCATTATGAAACTACTGTCAGTAAATTCTGTGTAATGTTTAAAGTGCAGCATTTCTAGCCTTCAAACCTAAAAGGTGGTTCTTCCACTGTAGTTCTTCTTTAGCACTATTTTTTATAAGGACTAGTCCAGGACTAACCTGGCAAATTTAATTTGTATGTGCTGTAAGCTCCTCAACAAAACAATATTCAGGGTTATTCAATAAAAGTTATTATCATTTAAAATGGTGCTAGTTTTGCCCCAACCAATCATATGTTAGCTTTCAAATGTTAAATAAGATCTGATTGGTTGGGGCAAAAGTAGCACCATTTTAAACGATAAGAACTTTTATTGAATCTCCCTGATAGTGAGGTGGAAATAACCTACATCCCTGCCCCAGGTACTCTGTTTTTAAAAAGTTAATTTTATTTATTATTAATTACCGTATATACTCGAGTAGAAACAGAGTTTTTCAGGCTGTAAAATCATCCTGAAAACTTGAACTCGGTTTATACTCGAGTCACTACTTACTTTACCACTCCGGCAGCCGCATGCTTATTCCCTGTACTGGCGCGCCGGCTGACGTCCACTGGCCGGCGCCAATTAGTGACGCAGCCGCGCGCGGCTGTCGGAATGCTTACCTACCTACCGAATGATCTTCAATGCTGGCAACAGGCACAAGTCCCAACAGGAAGCCCCAACTGGATGGACAAAGAGGAGAGACCCACAGGTACACATTGAACTAGGTGGGAGGGTGAGGATGATTGGAAACTACAACTCCCAGTAATAAAGCATGCTGGGAGTTGTAGTTTCCAAACATCTTGAATGCCAAGGAAGAAGAATGTAGTTGTCTTTTAAATGAACAGCAAATTCTCATACAGTAATGTCTATTACTGTATGGGATTCTGCTGTCCATTTAAAGGCAACTAAGCCTCAAAACAGAATCAGAAGGCAGTAGTGGTTAGTAAATTTTCTACCCTCTTTATACTTGAGTCAACCACTTTTATTCGTTTTTTAGGTGAAATTGAAACCTCGTTTATACTCGGGTCGGTTTATACTCGAATATATACAGTATTGTTAAAGGGTATGTCCACGCTTAAATCTAATTTTTAATATAGCCTTCCCCCTGGTCCCCCAGCCCCAACCGCATCATTGTTATCTTTAGAAAGTGCCCCAAACTTTTCTTACCTCCCCTCTTTCTTCCGCCCGCTCCCGGCCCTCTGTGCGAGAAAATGCAAGATGAGGGGCGGGACGTCAGTCGCGTCTGATTGGCTGAGCGGCATCCAATCACACGACGCGGCTGCCGGTCATTCAGTGCAGCGGAGGAAAGAGGGGAGGCAAGTAAGAGTTTGGGGAGCTTTCTAAAAATAAAAATTATGCGGTTGGGACCAGGGGGAAGGCTATATTAAAGGGGATAAATGCTAGGGGGAGGGAATCCGGAGGGGGAGGAGGGGGGAAGGGCTGCAGTACGCATGCCAAACTTCTCCCGGAGGTCAGGTAGGAGGCAGAGTCGTATATGGACTCTTCTATCCTCCTGGTGGGCAGTTTTTGGGACTTGGGGGGGGGGGCTACAGGAGAACCCTATGGAGCTGGGATTTGGTAAGGATTAAACTACACTACATGATGGGGCCAGTAGTTGGGGGGATAATAGTTTTGGGGGAAGCCCTTTAATTAACGCTTCTCAACTGTTCATTTTTCTTTAATATTTCTGCCCAGAGGTACTTGTTTCCCCAGCATTAAGCCTTAACTGAGTATGTTTCTCCCCCGTGGCGGAGGGGAGGAGCAGAGTTCGGGTGATGTCGCTCAAATGGAAGCAGGAAATGTGAACATTCATCACAATTTAATTTCTCACAGACTTCAGCCGTGGCTCCTGGTCCAGCCCCCTGCTTGTAGTTCTGGCAGGCAGGGGAGCCGGACCACAACAGCGAAGGAATGAGGAGCTTGAGGAGTTGTAAGTAAAAAAGGGAAGCGTTTTTGGAGTAAGAATATAGCACAACTGCATATTCTTACTCCAAAAACGCTTCTTTTACTTACAACTCCTCAAGCTCCTCATTCCTTCGCTGTGTGGTCCGGCTCCCCTGCCAGAACTACAAGCAGGGGGCTGGACCAGGAGCCACGGTGAGTCTGTGAGAAATTAAATTGTGAGTAATGTTCACATTCCTGCTCCATTTGAGCGACATCACCCGAACTCTGCTCCTCCCTCCCGCCACGGGGGGAAAACATACTCAGTTAAGGCTTAATGGTGGGGAAACAAGTACCTGGGCAGAAATATTAAAGAAAAATGAACAGTTGAGAAGCGTTAATTAAAGGGCTTCCCCCAAAACTATTATCCCCCCAACTACTGGCCCCATCATGTAGTGTAGTTTAATCCTTACCAAATCCCAGCTCCATAGGGTTCTCCTGTAGCCCCCCCCCCCAAGTCCCAAAAACTGCCCACCAGGAGGATAGAAGAGTCCATATACGACTCTGCCTCCTACCTGACCTCCGGGAGAAGTTTGGCATGCGTACTGCAGCCCTTCCCCCCTCCTCCCCCTCCGGATTCCCTCCCCCTAGCATTTATCCCCTTTAATATAGCCTTCCCCCTGGTCCCAACCGCATAATTTTTATTTTTAGAAGCTCCCCAAATCTTACTTGCCTCCCCTCTTTCCTCCGCTGCACTGAATGACCGGCAGCCGCGTCGTGTGATTGGATGCCGCTCAGCCAATCAGACGCGACTGACGTCCCGCCCCTCATCTTGCATTTTCTCGCACAGAGGGCCGGGAGCGGGCGGAAGAAAGAGGGGAGGTAAGGAAAAGTTTGGGGCACTTTCTAAAGATAACAATGATGCGGTTGGGGCTGGGGGACCAGGGGGAAGGCTATATTAAAAATTAGATTTAAGCGTGGACATACCCTTTAACAATACTGTATATATTCGAGTATAAACCGACCCGAGTATAAACGAGGTTTCAATTTCACCTAAAAAACGAATAAAAGTGGTTGACTCAAGTATAAACGGGGTAGAAAATTTACTAACCACTACTGCCTTCTGATTCTGTTTTGAGGCTTAGTTGCCTTTAAATGGACAGCAGATCCCATACAGTAATAGACATTACTGTATGAGAATTTGCTGTTCATTTAAAAGACAACTACATTCTTCTTCCTTGGCATTCAAGATGTTTGGAAACTACAACTCCCAGCATGCTTTATTACTGGGAGTTGTAGTTTCCAATCATCCTCACCCTCCCACCTAGTTCAATGTGTACCTGTGGGTCTCTCCTCTTTGTCCATCCAGTTGGGGCTTCCTGTTGGGACTTGTGCCTGTTTGCCAGCATTGAAGATCATTCGGTAGGTACGGTAAGCATTCCGACAGCCGCGCGCCGGCTGACGTCACTAATTGGCGCCGCCAGTGACGTCAGCCGGCGCGCCAGTACAGGGAATAAGCATGCGGCTGCCGGAGTGGTAAAGTAAGTAGTGACCGAGTATAAAACGAGTTCAAGTTTTCAGGATGATTTTACAGCCTGAAAAACTCTGTTTCTACTCGAGTTATACGGTAATTAATAATAAATAAAATTAACTTTTTAAAAACAGAGTACCTGGGGCAGGGATGTAGGTTATTTCACCTCACTATCAGGGGATTCAAAAAAGTTCTTATCGTTTAAAATGGTGCACTTTTGCCCAACCAATCAGATCTTATTTAACATTTGAAAGCAACATATGATTGGTTGGGGCAAACAAACTAGCACCATTTTAAATGATAATAACTTTTATGAATAACCCTGAATATTGTTTTGAGGAGCTTACAGCACATACAAATTAAATTTGCCAGGTTAGTCCTGGACTAGTCCTTATAAAAAATAGTGCTAAAGAAGAACTACAGTGGAAGAACCACCTTTTAGGTTTGAAGGCTAGAAATGCTGCACTTTAAACATTACACAGAATTTACTGACAGTAGTTTATAATGACAATATATCCATCTGAAGTTTTTGTAGCTTAACAGTTGGGGTCCTCCATTTTTCAGCATAGACTTGCTAGGTAGCTCTAAATTTCCCATTGGCTTTGTTCAGTGAAACAGTTTCAATCCTTTACAAACATTTGCAACTTTTCTAATGCAGCTGCAGACTGCATTGGATTCAATGCAAGTGATTAGTTATAATTGATTAATAAATACACCGGAAAGGGAGCTGCATAGACTGCAACTTTTAAAGGGAAATATATGATATAGTAGATTTTTATTATTTCAACTAACCACTGGTGTTGGCTCATTTGTTCAGTTTCAAAGGTTTAAACTTAAAGCACACCCTCCAACATTCCTCTTTAATACACTTATAGAAAACATAGTACAGAGCTGTGTGGGGAGGGTCATAATGTGAACTTGATCTTGGCACAGTTCAATAGTGTGCTATTTAAGGTGAAGTTGGATGGTACGCTTTACAAAATAAAATGTTGCCTTTAATCAGGTGGTAAAGGATGGTGGGACCTGTAGTTCAGCCATTAGGCCACAATAAGAGCTTTTTACAGAAAAATACATTTTATATTATATTAATTAACTTTTTCTTGTAAAGGATGCTGGGATAAAGTTCAGTATCAACTAAGATGATTATACTCATGTGCTGTTGTTAAATAATCATTGCTGCTCTAAGATTTGCCCTTTTTTATATCACTTAAAAAAATATTTTAAAATTGGCCTGGTTGGTGGACACATCCCATTATCAAACAAAAGGATATATAAATGACATTATTCAGGGCAGCAATTAAAGCCGCAAAAATACATGGTTAAAATTACCCCAGTTAATGGTGTAGAAACTACATTTTTCAGCATTTCTTACCATATAGTGTTCTCATAACCTACTTATTGCTTCCCTGAAAGATGTGATTCTGGTAACATTAAGGATAGGCCACACTGTAACGCATGGTAGCGCGGAGGAAACAGGCATGCAAGCCCACACACTGCTGTGCGCGTGTGCTGCTATACCTCAAGTTTTTGCACAATCGTATTCGCTCAGATTGCACAATTTCAGCGCATGGCAACAGATACCGGAAAAGTGCACATTCATGTTCTGGTGGGCTTGGGCATACTGCCGTGTGGCCTCCACCTAAACAAGTAATTAATGGGTCTCTGATCAAATTACAATAGAGAACATTAATTTTAAAAATTAAGAGGCACATAGTAAACAGGTTACAAATAGGAGTCACATAAAGAAGCAGATTTCTGAATACCCACCAACATTCCCTTTAATAAGGTGAGAAATGTATTGCACAGAGCGGTTCTAAGATCAGGTTCACTTCATGACCCTCCCCCTGCAGCTCTACACAATGTTGATTCTATACCTAGAAGAAAAAACAAGCAACCATAACTATAGTTTAAAAATATTCAAACAGGATTTAGCAATCTTGTCTTTCTTAAATCCATATGCAAGCTTTTATTGCATTACTATTTCTAATCTAATGTAGGTGCAGTATTAATGAGTTCTGATAAGTAATTATATATGCAAAATAGAGATGAGTTTGCTATTTATTCTCAGGCATGGCTATTGGCCATGTGTGTACCCAGTGGGTACAGGGCGAGGAGCCAAGATGCGTCCCTATGGGACAAATTTAAAACTTGCATATCTTCACTTTCATTGGGCTGAATTCACTCTGAGTAGGTGCATTATACAAAATGCAATATGTACTTGTTTTCTAGCCCGCACAGTTGTTTTTTCCATTTTAATTGTCCTTTAAAGCCCGATGAAGACTGTCAGAATCAGTTTTCTTTGAGCTGGTGCCCTTTACAGCCTAAATATGAAGAAATTACTGATCATAAAGCCAAACACAACAGTGACAACGTTTCGAGGGTACAACCCCCTTCATCTGTGGTACCCTTGAAACGTTGTCACTGTTGATGTTTGGCTTATAATAAATCCACCATTCCACGTTGGAGTGCGAGTCTACATTGTATTACTGATTAGTATCGTGTTCCCTTTGAAGTAGGGAATCTAGACGCCTGCACCCACAGGGGAAGTGTGCATATGGACTTTGCTATTCATTTGGAGCACACAGCACATCTGACTTGTTTTGGGGTAACACGCCCCCATAATTTGATTAAGGGGGCGTGTTCCCCGTGTGCTCAGAAATAAACTTGATTTACTTTTAAGGAAGTGCAGCCTCTTGATGTGTTCGCTTCTATGCGGTGTGGAAATCTGCGTAAGGTTTACACACTCCGACTGACGGGATCCCCCTGTATGTAAGCGTCCGACAACGTGTGTTTGCTGATCCTGTAGAAATTGCGGGAACTGCAACTCAATTATACGAGACAACTGGTGCGCCACCCCAGCAAAGGTAAAAAAATACAAGCCAGGGACTTTGCAACATGCAACACAAAAGGTATTATATGTAGTATGTTATCAAGTGCCATGTGGTAAAGGTTATGTGAGTAAAACAAAAGAGATGTAAAAACAAGGTTAAATGGACTTCAGAAATATGAAGGGACAAACTCGAGACATGAGACGCCAGTCCCTTCTTTCAGCAAAAACATAAGGTAGCCAAATCAATGGCAAGTTCTAGAAATAGTGAAAAACCCAATAGAAGAGGAGACTTCAGCAAAATGTTAAAAAAGACGCTAAATAATGTGTGACATGTTAAATACACTAATCCTGTGTGGTTAAACAAGAAATCGCGGCCTCAATAGCTCCTCTAAAGCAAGAAAACAAAAAATCTTTTTTTTTTTTTTTGAGTAACTCAGATTGCTTAAAGGACAATTATACTCACCTTTCCCCGATCCACTGCAGCATAGTACCCAGGGTGAGGACCTAAAATCGCTAAGTCTCACCTGGGTTCTTTCTCTAACTCCTGCACTACTACCGCAAATCTGCTTCGGCGATCCAGACTGTTCCACCTCTCTCCTACTGTCAGTGACAGTCGCGAGGCAGCCAATTGGAAGACACGCCTCCTTGCAGAGCGTATCTTCCTATTGGTGCCTCGCGATCTGTCATTGAAGCAGGAAGAGCGGAGGACGGAGCGATCGGCGAAGCAGATTGGGGTATATAGTGCAGGAGTTAGAGAAAGAACCCAGGGTGAGGACTTAGCGATTTAGGTCCTCACCCTGGGTACTATGCAGCTATGGAGGAAGAGGAGGAGGGTGAGGTGAGTATACTTGTCCTTTAAAGGAATAGTTCACAAAAAAATAACTATTCCTTTAAAGTGTGATTGAAGACCGGAGGTAAAGAACCTATTCTACTCCGTTCTTCAATTAGTAAGTATATTTATCTTGTGCACACTCACCTCTGGCTCCGTTGACCGCTTCTGGTTTAGCATATTGCAATAACCCAGAAATGTCTGCCATTTTCAATGTCTTCTAGGGGTGACACAAGGTCTTCCAGGGCTGCAACTTCTGTATGTACCTTCGTAATAGTTTTTTGGTGCACTTTGTTAATGACCTGTTCCAAGTTATGGTACAGACTATCCAAGTCCTTTTGGTACTGGAGCTTTTAATGGGGTAGAGGGTTGGGATTTTTGGCTGGCATTTTATTTTAATAAATAAATAACAAACAAGGTTTGTATAGCTCGTGTGTGGGTACACAAATACGGGCGGAATGGAAACTCAATCAAAAACTGTACCAAAAAGGTAAGTAAAAAAAAAATAAAGGTAGCAAATAATTCTGCATAGTATAATACACCCAAACCTACTGACATACGGTAACCTCTTCAATAATATAAGACAGTTCAGACAAATACCTACCCATAGGATTACATCAACACCTTATAGGTATCACATATCGTAATGTTGTCTTAAAGCTTCCTTCTTATAATTAGGTTATTAAGGACCACAACCGAACCCCCTTGTCAGCATTACATAAAGATACTTATTTCGTTTAAGGGAGTTCAGTTCCTTCCTCCATATCTGTTAGGTTATCCCCTTTTACCTTTCTCAACTCTGTCCCGTAATTGTCAAGGCTACCTTCGCCAAGTTCTGAAATTATCCACAACACATGACTTTGTGTAGGGGAACAAGAGGATTTACCTCGAAAATCTTTAGCATATGCATTCAAGTCAACTTTATTTTATTTGGACTACTTTATCAGTGTCAAAATGGCACTGTTCTTGATTCAAAAGGAAGTAAAGTGTATCTAATGCTTCTGTATCCATACTTTCATTAAAATTTAAATTAGAAACTGAGCCCTAGCATCAGCTTCATCATACTCTATAAACCATTTTCAGCATAAGCTTCCTTACTAATTTATTAATCATATAGTGCCAAATAAGTTAAAATTCACTTTAGTGCAAATGTAATACCCTTTTCCAGAACCTTAGTTTCAGATGCTTTAACAAATAATCCAAAAGATTAATAACATTCAATAATTCCTGCTTCGCTCCTCAACCTGTCCCCCTTCCTCCTGTCCTGTAAAAGGTAACCTTGATGATGCTGGTCCTCCTGATCTCCTTGACCCTCTACATACTTTTTTGGCACCTTTCTAACATCCAAAGTTCTGTCCATTGAATCATCCATGTAGTTAAAGGGGAACTAAAGTCTCCAGACAACATTGCCTCAATAGAAAGAGCACATCACAAAGATAAAAAAAAAAGCTGTGTCTCATCTCTCCCTTTGCTGTGAGCTGGGGCGATTAGGAAAATAACCCATGGGGACTAGGGGTCAGCTCCCATAATTCACCTTATCTGGGAACACCCAGCTAACGCAGCTTTGCTTCCTGGAAGATGACAGCCAATCATGTTACAGCTCAGAAATCAGCCCTCCTTCTGTCACAGAACACACATTGCAGTGCAGTTTTTGTGTCAACACATTACAAATGCTCCTATCTCTAACAATGATAAATGCCTTTGCTTTTCATACAAAGAAAAGTAATATTTGCAGTTTATTTCTTTGCTAGCATGGATTTAAGAAACAGTATATAAACATTTCATTAAAAAAGTAGTATTGGGAATCCAACCTGCAACCTCTATACTGTGTCTACTAAATAGAAAGCTTTCTACCTCTATGCCACAAGGGCTAAAAGAGGGGGATATCAGTTAATGCAGAATCTCTATCTTTTGCTAGACACATAACAGAAACAAAAAAAGCCTGGGGAATTGAACCTACATCCCAATGGTCTGTTTTTTCTCAAACCCAGCACATAAGCAGTGCAACACCACTGCAGATGCAAAAGATATAATAACATTGAGTAGAGTTCAGTTCACTGTTTTGTATTGCTCCAGGAAGGCTGTCGGCAGTTCACGCTGATTGGTAATAAAAACACGAGCTGCTAAATATAAAGTTTGTATATATGTAGAAAGTTTATATTTAATATGTGCATAGAGAAAGTGAATCTTGGGGTCAGGGGGCGTGGCTTTATGACGCAACATGGGTATGAGTTGTACTGGCAACAGATGAAGGCCTTCTTTGTGCAGAATCTATTACTTACATGTACTAAATGCAACTTACTAGAGAATCATTTTTCAAGTATATGGGTTCTGGGGAGAAAAGCTTTCACATTAGGATTACAAAAAATGAAGTTTAGTTCGCCTTAATGTACTGTTTTGATTGGACAGATTAGATGTTCCTCTGTATAACCAGATAATAGTGCTTCCGTAGTTGATGGGGGTCGATGATCGTTTATATGATGGATGCTTAGAAAATAATGTTCATGGCCTTTTCTCATGTGCTCTTTTAGTGTGGGGCCCGTGGGAGATAGAAGAAAGGAGGAGGAAACTATCGCCAGCCACATCACATTCCTTGTTTTGGAAAAAAATAGTTTCTTGGCTTATTATAGGCTCTCCTTATAATGTTGATTTCCATTCATTTCATCTTCCACCTTTTTAATTTTATCCAAAGAGTGCTATCCATGAACTCTGAACTCTCAGTAATTCTGTATTTCTGAACCTTTCTGATCTCAAGGTTTAAGGAATCTTGCTTAACCTTGATAGTAATGTCATAAGTTTAAAGGGACAATCACTAAGCACTTTATTCCATAGTTCTAGAAAAACAGCATTTTCTACAAACGTAGGAATTTTCCCACCATACATTAATTTCCCTAATAGGGCTTTGCTTAATCGTTTAAACAAGCTGGACAATTCATTTATCATCTGAATAAAAAGTCCTAGTGATGAACACTTCCTGTTGCGATCTGTACGTTTCTTATCAAATTCACTGGTAACATACCATTTATTAAGTGGTGGGAAATGTTCATCATAACCCATATCTGACGTTTCAAACCCCAATGCCATAAATGTGATAAATGAACAAGACCCAAATGAACAAACAGGAGTAACTGATTTTAAATGCTCACACATGCTACAATTTCAATAAAAAAAAATCACAAACCAAGGTTGTGTGTAGCTCGATTTTCTTTGTAAGAATTATTAATGATCTGTTAGCTAATTATTTTGCAAAATATATGATTTTATGTTCAGAATGAGCTTAGCTGCAGAACTGTTTATAATGTTAAAAGATTGATAATAATGCTATTTGACATTTTATGGCATTGTGGGATATCTTAAGTTTCCTCCAATTTTACATGAAAATCTGTTTATAGATTCCCGAAGGAAAACAGAGCCTCCACTTGGGCATGATCCACGTACTGCGGTACAGCTACGCAGTTGACCACTGTACTAAGGGCTGAAAGAAATTATGGAAGGGAGAAGCCAGGTATTTTTTATTTTTAGTCAATTTAGGCTCTCAAGACAGTATGCACGCAGCTATAGTATTTTTTTTTTGCTTTTATGTCTAATTTGGAAAGGCAGAAAAAGCAAGAACAGGAATATCAATCCTATATCTTAATAAACACCAGGAATTCTGTTCTTTATTGTGTGTTTTGCCATCAGGATAGTGATTTGAAGCAGTACTGGATGCCTGATAGCCAGTGTAAAGAATGTTATGATGCAGTGAGAAGTTCCACCACCTTTAGAAGGAGACACCATTGCCGACTTTGTGGGCAAATTTCTGCAGCCGCTGCTGCAACCAGGAGATCCAGGAAAGTTTATGGGGTATACAGTTAGTGTGGTTTGGCTTCCATCCAGTTTATAAGGCAAAACCTTTTTTTTTTGTTCATCAAGTTTTATTAGAAATTTTGTGTACAGCATAACATAATAAATATATCACATTATAAAACAGTTTGTGTCTCTTATCTTTTTTCAACAAAATAGTTTACATCGGAGCTACAGATGGAGGGTTAATCACTTCAATATTGTCTTTTCTTAATTAGCAGCGAAATTACAAAATTATATCCATAGTAGAACATAAACAACAATACATTTCAATTTGAGCATTGAAGAGGTCAGTACCCCTACATCGCGGTCCCAGATCAGCCGAAGGCACCACCTTCCCTAAGAACTTATTCGATTTCACAACTTCTAGATACCTAGTTTCCATTTTTAGTATCCATATATCCCAAATTTTGTACCATTTGGTTAGAGAATGTGAGGGAGTGTGCTAAATATTTTTTTATGGATCCACCAGATTCTGTTGATAAGTTCAGTTTTTGTTGGGCTCGGTTGCTTCCCATATTTGGCCAATATTTGGCCAAGTCCTTAGCTGCTGCGATATATACATTATCAGTTTTTGTGCTGAATTGCTAAAGCCTGGTGTGTAGGTAGATTCATTAAGGCAGTGTATGGAGATAAAATAAAACAGATGTAGCAAAGATATAATTTATTAATTCTTCGCATAGATTCCACAGCCGGCGCACTTCCCCGCAGAGCAACCAGCAGTGCACCTGGTCTGCCGGTTGATTACATCCACTGAAGCATCTATCTGAAGAGAAGGGCTGACCTTATGCAGAAAGGAGGGAGTATATACCAATCATATTATTTTATAGGACCTTTCCTTGATTTGAATTGGCTGTGTACTGGAGATGTAAACATCTTTTGCCATTCTTCACTGAGGCAGGTACCCATCCTGCTTTCCCATTTAGACATAGCTTTTGTTCGAAAGTCATACAAGTCGTGCCATATTATGAATATATTGCCAAAATCGTTCCCTTTGAGTTATGTGTTTTGAGACAAATATTCTCAAATTTAGTAAGTTGTTGGGGAGCCGAGGGATTGATCGCTTAGTTAGGAAATGACACATTTGGGGTCAATTTTATATTTTTTATAATAGCTTCCCATGACATAATACCGTATTATCCCTAATATCTTTGAATCTACTGACCCCTCTTGATTTCCAGTAGTTGGAGTTTATCTGTAGCATGCCCATAGGTATGTGGAATGTGAAAAAAGGGATAAAGATGAGGGGCTTTCAGTTAGATTGGATATGTTGTTCCCGATGTCCACTATGATATAGTATGTTGTATGTTGGGGATTGTGGGGGGGGATTTGAATTCATTTGAAAGAGCCAAAGGATAGAGATGAGTGCAGTGGGAAAAAGCAACTCATTTTCTATATTCACCATCCCGTGGTCTTCCCCTCACTTATGCATTGGGTCATTTACGTTAACCTTGCGGCTTGGTAGTATTTATACAATTTGGGGAGGCCAAAGCCTCCCCTCTCCTTGTGAAGTGCTAGTGAGTCATATTTATACGTGACCTTTATTATACCTTTATACATGAACTTAGTGATGGCTCTCTTTAGAGGAGCTAATTACTGACAGTTTAATTGTTATAGGTAGGGCTCTAAACAGATATAAATCTTTGGCAGGATATTCATCTTGACAGCGTTAACTCTGCCCATTAATGAGATTGGGTAGTCCATCCAAGATCTCAATAAATTTGATAAGCGAGCGATCATTTTGGTGTAATTTGCAGCTTGTGCTATTGAAATATCCTTGCTCAATTGAACTCCTAGATATTTAAATGGAAGGATTTCCTAAGGGTTTCTTGGGTTAAAATGGGACCTTCACAGGGTAGGCTATCGATTTGGCTTGTTTATTTTAAACCCAGATACCTACCAAACCTTTCAAATTCCTGATACAAAGATGGGAGCGAAATCAATGGTTGTGATAAAGATACCAAGGTATCATCCGTGAACAGATACCTTGAATTCCCTAGTAAATTTTATACCGTGAATATCACTATTCTTGTATTATCTCTGCCAGCGGTTCCATACACAAGGCAAATAGCAACGGGGACAAGGGGCACCCCTGCCTAGTGCCGTTTTTGATATAGATCTGAGGGAGAGCCCATATTTCTAGCCGTAGGGGGATCGATATAGGCTCATGATTGCATCTATAAATTTGATGGAAAGGCAAACTTATGTAAGACCCCTGTAAATAATTCCAATCAACCCTATCGAAAGCTCTCTCCACATCAAGGGATAGGAATATTGTGGGTTCTGTTATAGTGTCTGCTGCGATGAGAGATAGGATTTTTCCAATATTATCAGTTGTTTACCTGCCTGGGAATTGCTACTGGTGGCTTTAAAGGATCCAACCCTTTTTACCACTATTGTTGAAGCAGAGTTAGGCTTTTACTGTGCACCAAGTCTGGTTGATTTATTTCCACAGCAGTATTTTCCTCTGGGTAATGCTAAAAATGTTATTTGTTACACCGCATTTGTCATTCCTGGGTGTATCCTTCACACAGAAATTGAATTGTCAGGGAATATTTGCATTTTAAAATGCTTACTACCAGAAAACAACATTACCGTAATGTGAGTTTAACAAGTTGATAAAAATGAGTCATTCCAAGCACTCTGTGTGATTTGGTTTAGAGATTCATGCAGGATGCAAATTCTCTATTTAGAAAACAAGCAAGCAAACCATAGCTCGTCCTTAACTATTGAAGCATTCCCAAAATCTTGTAGTTTTCATGAAAAAGCAGAGTAGAAAAATCACATTACAATTAGTAGTTCTTTTTCTATTTCTAGCAATGTCTAATGCTGCTCACACACTTTAATAAGATTTAGATAGATTCAACCTCAATCATCAAAGCTATCTAAAACTACCATCTGAAGTTCTGTTGCTTTACTGATAATGCCTCTAGGAGCTGAGTTACATCACCTGACACTCTGTCCCCAGGGGAGGGCATGCTCACTTAAGACTTAATGCTGGGAAATACGGAAGTACCTGTTTTACTGACATAAAAAACTGACAGTGAAAAGAAGGGCTATTAATGCAAGCAGAAGCGATTACATGACTTCAAGATGGCACATGCTACGAGCTGCTTAAATCAGGAAGTGATCAGAAAGTTCTATTGTAAATTTCAAGCAATAACTTCTCACAAATTTACCGATTAGGTTTCATTTTGATGTAGTGTAGCATAAACGGCTATTAGCTGAGAATCTTCTGCATTTGTATTCCAGTGTGATACCCCAAACTGCAGAGACACATGCAGGCTGTGTGACATTTGTACTACCTTTTGCTGATCCACGAACATCAATCAATATTCTGGCCTTTCCCATTCTACTTTCCTCGGCCCTATTCATTTGTGACGTATGTCAGTCGCAAAAGCAGAACGGGAAAGGCAATTCCAGGAATTTGATTGAAGTTGCTGATCGGTCGGGGGTACATACTGCTGTATCGGCACCTTTACTTAGTCTCCTCTAAATAATGTGATACGTGAATCCGCCTCAGTTCATTTCCTGAATGTCGATATGGAAAGAAAATGGCTATTAGACCAATGATTTTGCTTTATGTTTTAAGTGTTATAAAATAAAAACAATATGTAATGAATTTCTCAGTAACCCTCCTTTTTCATCTAATTATCACAGGAGATCTTCGGGCCTGTACTTACTGCTGTAAGATTGCAGTAAATTATGACAACTCCTCCGACACCATGGAGAGGATCTAAACGCATTGTCTGATTCTCCTTCTGTTTCTCCTGGATCCTGGAGAGCCACGTACACCTGTTGGAGGGAGAAAATCAAGCCGCAACATCTTTTAGAGAAGAATTGGCATGGCAGAGGTAAAGTAATTAGCACTGTCATTGTCCAATGAATATCCGTTGTATTATTACATCCTAAAAAAGAGATTTTATTTATTGCTGAGATGTATTTATATGTTTACAATTTCACCTCCACACACTGCTAACGGGCAGACCTAGCATTTGTGCATCTAAGCTACTAACAAAAGGAACTTAACAAAGTCAGTTCGATCATGACACGTATAAGATCTTGAGCCAATGTGATGTGTCATCGCCCGATAATGAGTTAAGGTGTGCACATAGCTTAAATGTTGCCAAAACATAGAACACAGTGCTCAATTCTCAAACTAACAATATCTAAACCAAATATCAGACATCAATCTGTGCTCTATATATATATATATGACTTACACTGTCAGTATAGTGACCCGGGTGCGACATGCCGGGTCCGTCACTGAAAAGGAAGCACTCGTCTCCCAACGTAATCTGGTTCAGAATACACACAAACAACCACAGGGTTAAACTTACCCAAGTGGGTCTGTGGTCAGGTACTGGACGCCCCCGGGCCCGTGCTACTAGTCCTCTGAATACTCGGCTGAACAACAATGTGGAACTTCGGCGCAACCGGAAAGCAAGACACCAGCGACTTTTCAAACAACACGCTTTATTTACACCAGTGCCATAACAAACAGGAATTCCCATAGCCGTACGCCGTTTCGAGGTAACATCCGCTCTTAGTCATAGGCTGGAAAGGGACTAAAGTGCTTTGTGAAGTGCTTATATACCCACGAAATAATTCAAAATGTTAACCCTTCATTGTGCTTTATCTCTATCGTGTAACATCAACCAATAAAACAGTCTAAGATTGTTACAAACACTTCTACAAAGGTATATATATTGTGCAATATTCTACTATTCATAATACAAAAATTTTAAATACCAAACATAGACTATAGAATAGTGAAATAAAACATTATATATAAAAATAAATAAATAGTACATGATAAGTTATGCTGTAATTAGATATTACTATCCGTGTGGTTCTAAATCTTATCGTTGTGAGTATAATGTACCAATAAATGAGAGAATAAATAAGTAAATAAATAAATGTTAATTGATTCTATGAAATTTTAAAAAATTATTATATATGTAGTTATAATATGTATATTAGTGTGTAATAGTGATTTAAATGTATATAATATAATATAGAGACTTGTATATATAAAAGTGCTATGTGCTATATAGGTATTACAGTGGATACCTATAAGAAAAGGAAGGGAGACAGAATAGTCCCCCTACGTAAAGCAGAGGTTAAATGGATCTTAGATTGGAACACGGACCCCTAATGGGTTAAACTCATTTTTGATATAGCCTGCTTTGTATGAATCTCTGTATATCTAGTCGGACACCTAAGAGATATATGCATGATTTTGGAAATATAGGAAGACACAGTTATGAATTATTATGTGCTTGACATCAGAAATAGGACTTGTTTTACATGAGATTAAAATAACCTTTGGAAGATTATAATCTAATTATGAGTAGCTGTATTATTATATCACATATTATATCTTTATTTTTACACACACTATTATTCTAGTACATAACAATTAGTTGCAAATTTCTAATACCATCAAAAGTCTTTAGAAGACAAAGTATGTTAATCTTGACCATCGGGTCGATTAAACATAAAAAAAATAAAATTATTTTATTTTTAGCTTATTGGTGTTGGAGATTGTTTTCATAATTTATCTATATAGAACATAGCATTATATATACAAGTCTCTTTATTATATTATAACATTAAATCACTATTACCACTAAATACATATTATAACTTCATATATAATAAGTTTTAAAAAATATATAGAATATAAAGCACATGAATGGTTAACATTTGAAAGTTCATGGGGTATATAACTCACAAAGCACGTTAGTCCCTTTTGCAGCCTATGACTAAGAGCGGAGGTTACGCTCGAAAGCGTAAGGCTATGGGAATTTCCTGTTTTGTTATGGGCACTGGTGTAAAATAAAGCGTGTTGTATTGAAGAGTCGCTGGTGTCTTGCTTTCCGGTGTGCCCGAAGTTCCACATTGTTGTTCAGCTGAGTATTAGCTTAAATGTTTGCTTTGGTTTACAGCAGAAGAGATCAGCAGGGTAATTAGCCCTTTGAACCTTTTAGATGATTACTATTGAAGTAATTTTATGCTTTTCTGTGTCTATAACTACATCTATAAAGGGAAAGTTCAGTGAAAAATATAAAAATTTTAAAAGTATTAGTTTATATTATCATACCTAGCTATTTCTACAAATTGTTTCCATTTTGAAAAATCAGTTGAATTTCTACCCCTTGCTTTTCCCTGCTGTTGACAATTAGTGAGCTGCCATTTCAGGTTCAACGGTCCTTCTTCTTCCCAGGATGCACACATCCTTGGAATGTTCCTACAGTAATTCCTACTGATTGGCTGTTGGATGGGTCAAAGATGCTCAGATCTCTACTGAGAAACTGAATCAACCCAGGCGTTGGTCAAGGGCAAAACCATAACTGGTCTCTATTAGGGGTCTGCAAACAGGAAGTCAGTATGTCTGAAGCATTTATTATACACAGACAAAATGCTGAATGGGCAGGTTAATGGCATTGGGATGGAAAAATTACTGCTCCTTTTTCTTAAAAAAGCATTATGTATTTTCCACTGAAATTCCATTGATAATGACCAAATACCATTTTAAAATTGAATTGGTTATTTTTTTAAAAACTGGCAGCCTGATATCGTAATTCTTAATGGAAATGTTTTTTTAGGTGGTCATCAGGAGACTCCAAAAACAACTTTGGCAACCCGTCTGGCTTCTGTACAAGAAGATGTTGGCAAGTCCCTCGCCTAGAAACAGGTGCTGTTAGAGTTTTGGTTGTGCAGGGTGGTGTTTTTTCCATATTGTTTTTTTAATAGAGCATTAAAGCACGACCAAAAAATAACCACTACTTAATACTTACCTACATTAGTAAAAAGCCACTGTTAAGTTTCTGTTCAACAGCCAGTGTTACAGTAGCCCTCCATGTTCCACCAGCCAGTGTTAAGTCATATCTCCATGCTCATCAGCCAGTGTCAAACGTTGTGGATCTCCTACTAGTGTCCTTATTAAAAAAGGCACCTGTACCTTTAAAATTACTCCAGGAATGCTTTTAGCTAAAGTTACAGTAGTTTAAAGGGAGTTTAAAAGGGTTTCTTGCAGCACTGTAAGCCATCACCTCACCAGGAATTGGGGGTCTGCATCCATGTAAGGTTGGAGGTTGGAGCATGCCCATTGTGGGACAAAGATCATCAGCTGCGTATAAGCCCCAAAACATTAATTTATTTTTAAAGCTAGCCACAAGGCTGAAAACTTTTTTTTCTACCAAAGGTAGAAAAAAAAAAAAAAAAAGATACATTTTGTATGTGGGGCTAACAACACATGCCTGTCATTGAGACACTGAGCCAGGAGTATGGAAAGTGTAAATTTACAAGACTAAAACTAAGATCCAGATAAGAAAGAGACATCCTAGAGAGCTCTTTATGTTATGGCATGGAGAACACAGTTACCTATAAGTCTTCCCTCAGTTCACCAGCAGTGATGGGTCAATCCTCATTTCTCCAGCCACTGTTAGTTCAGATCTCCAGTTCACCATCCACTGTTAAGTAAGCCCTCCAGTTCACCAGCCACTGTTGGAACAGCCCTCCAATCCAACAGCGCTTTTAAGTCAGCCCATTGGTTACTTTCTATGTTTTTCGTCCATTTTTCATATTTTTCGTTGTATTTGTATTATAAAACCATTACTATAGACGAGGTGGAAGAGTCCCTTTTAAAGGGCATTCCACCCCCGCAAACTCAAAATTGAACCCACTACTGGCCCACTGTACAATTGAAAACAAATCCTACCTACATCCCTACTCTTTGGTTCTCTGCAGTGACAGTTTCAAAATTAGGAAAAATGAAGGGCAAGAGCTTGCTTCCTTCTCCAAACATCTCGCCTCTGATCTGTCCTCTCAGTTGCTGCTGGCATGCATAGAAGGAGCCTCCCCCCCCTTCCCTCCCGATCCCAAAATTGCTGGTTTTCATGTAGCGTGAAAACCCTT
This sequence comes from Hymenochirus boettgeri, assembly GCA_019447015.1. Classification (NCBI taxonomy): domain Eukaryota; kingdom Metazoa; phylum Chordata; class Amphibia; order Anura; family Pipidae; genus Hymenochirus; species Hymenochirus boettgeri. The sequence continues at coordinate 89,146,708 of CM033477.1, forward strand.
TCTGGTATTGCAGAGATGCCCTCCCATCCCCAAACGCATTATAATGTAACAGGAAAAATAGAACCGAACCTACTTACAGATCCCTCGTTCCCGCAGGTTCTGTATTGCAGAATCCGAGATTTGGTTATCTTTGTAAAATGTCTTTAATACAAGGTCTGCTAGCATTACTAACCTTATCTTTGGATGCGATCTGATCTGGTTCTCCAATGGTGCCTGCTATGAATCATCTGTTAGCCTCAATCATCACGGACACATGTAAAAAAATGATTGCAATGAAGAAGAAACGAAAGATTTCTTTGGTATAAGTTTAGAAGGTAGAGGCTCTACAAAAAATATGAATTTGATGAATTTTATTTTACCTTATTAAAATACACCGCTTCATGCTTTTACGCAGCCCTAACACATTAGTACACTTATACCCATACATGCAACCTAGGATCCTACAATTCTGGTGCATGATCGGGATTTGTCCACTCTAACATTTTCGAGCATGCCCAATAGGGAAAAAAAACTGAACCAAACATTAAGACGGTGTGTGGGCCGGAATATACATGTTACAAACACAAAAGTCTTTTTTGTTCTCAAAGGACAGTACTGAGCATAGATTGGAACCGTCTCTAAGTGTAGTAATTCATTAACCAATATATCTATCCATGTACAAATGTGCCACCCCAGGCCAACAGACCTTAGCTATACATTAGTCGCCTATGGGGGACCGTTTTATAAAAAGCCTTTGCATAGCAGTAGATGTAGTATATATGAATTTTGCAGAGTCTAAATTTCTTTACTTACTTCCTCAAAAAGCCAAGCAAGTTAGTTGAAAAGATCTTATTCCACCTAAATCCATGCTGATTACACTTAGTCAGTCCTTGAAAAAACTACTCTAGAATCAGTTCCCTTATTAAAACTTTCCAGGATCTTCCCCACCACTGAAGTTAAACTTACGGCCTGTAATTACCCAGCTGTGAACGACTATCCTTTTGAATATTTAAATAACATCCGTTTTTTTTCCAATCCAGAGGCACACATCCAGACATGAAGGAATCTGCAAAATAGAAAAAATGGCCTAGATAAAATTGAACTTAGCTCCTGAGGATGTATTAATTGAGGATTTATTAAATATACCTTTTTAGTGTTTGTACCATATCCTCTGTTAAGCAAAGGGCACTTGCATTTATACCATATGTACTATATAATTACTAATACAAGACATTTGCTTATCGCCGTTCTAAACTAATATCCCCATTAATTAATGGTTGGCAACATTGTCAGTCCTCATCTTTCTAATATAATATACTTTTTAAAATATTTTTTTAGGATTAATGATTGCTTTGTTCAACTAACGTCATTATTAATTTTAGCTAGCTTGATTGCTTTCTACACTCCTGTTACAGTTTTTTATAATCCCTTTAATTTACATAAAAAGTAAAAACCTTGCTCTATAATCTTTAATATCTTCTTTCCTCTAGGACTCGGTACAGCTGAAAGAACTTTGGAAAAAGATTTGTAACACAATAATGGCATGGAATTTCAGGACCACCGTTATGGCTTAGGACACATCCCAAACTGCATTGTTGGAAAAGACCTTGTCAATTGGCTGATCAGGAATGGGCATATTAAAACGATGGTAATAAAAGGCTGCATTTTTTTACACTGAAATATCAAACATCTATAAAAAAGGACAATAGTGACTTTTTTCTTGTTTCCTAAGTTGGGTGGTACACGGGTCGGATTCGCTGGATTAAACTTAAAGGTTCATCCTTCAAATTAAAAATGATTAAGTATAGCATTGACATATCTAGGTACAACACACAAATATACAAAATACATAAACTTACTTACAGAGCGGAATGGTTCATGGAATGGTTCAATGGCAGCTTAAACACACCCCTGTGTCTGCCCTCATGTGAAAGGAAGTGAATGCGCAGATTGTGGTGTGTGCTTGGAGAGATATTGAATGGAACACAAGATTGGTGTAAGATCCTGTGTATAACATCCTGTTACCACCTGTTGGGAGGACAGAGTATTGGACAGACAATTTACCTTATTGGATACAAACTCCGATGGTAACAGATAAGTGGACACCAACTTACAAAGACACACAATATACAGGCCTGTCAATATTCAAAGTGGTGGCACCATACAGGGATACCCCTGAGACTGCACATGTTATGTGGGGAAGCTGTTTATGTGCACTGTTCTGCTGTGCCAGACCACCAGAGTAACCCACTGTGTGCCATTCTACCCATAATCCTTCCTAATCAGTGATCTGGTACAAATTGGTGGCAGCAGCGCTGGTAATACCATTTATTCTCCTGTTTTCTCTGTATGTTTGTTCTCTGTATTAAACTATGGAGGCTGCCTACTGATAGTATCGATTAAATCCTCCTGTCCTGTACTGCAGATGAAATTCCCCAATAGAATCCGTAGCTCTACCAGGCCCATTGAGAGAAACCTTTTTAAACCTGATCCATTTGATGGGGGAACTAGGGAGTGGATGATTGGATCTAGAACAATTTAAATTGGCAGCCACTATAATGGTTGGATGAAGGTGCTCGCTTTGCAAGTCCTAGCCTTTCCTTAGTGGTAAAGCCAGGACAGGGTATACCAGGATTTACTGTAATACTGAAATAAATAAAAAAGCCGTTATCAGTTTTAAAATTGCTCTGAAGCTATTGTTTTTCACTTAGATTGTATAAGAGTATAAAGGAAAATCCATTTCTTTAGGTAAACTGGGAATGAGAAATGTTTGTTGATACATGTAGATTATAGGGGCAATGCTATTTTAAGAAACATGATGCTAAGTAGTGAGATAGCTTCTTGTTAAATATAAGTACCACTTCACCACTGACGTGGATGAATACTATCAAATGGGTTTAGAACCTTGAGCATGTTTAGGTTTTAACCACACAGGTAGCAGGTTGGCCAGGGTTACTCTCAGACGAGGATTATGGTGAATGTTGAGAACATGTTTAAAATATTCTTGTGTAAAAATTATACCAGATTCCAACTAATCCACACATAGCAAAACAAAACAACATATAATTTCATGTGCACCAAACGGTCACCAAGTTTTGCTAGGTATTAATATGTTATAGGACAGTTCAAAAACTAAGGCCACGTCGCTGGGTCTGTGTTACAAACTTTTAGTTTTATTTTTAAAGCAAAAAAAGTACGCTATATCTATGCGTTGCTTAGAAGCAAGCCGTCCTCAGTATATAAATTTATACTGTACAGGTAAAATCACTCCCAAAACCACACATCGTTAGTAGTAGAAGCTGGTTGGGGGTGGGGGGACATGCCCTACAGTATGTGAAAAGTAGGAAAAGAGGGTGGACATGCCATTTAAAAAAAGAGAGCTTATGACATGACTCACTTTTCTTCTAGTATTTCATGTTTCCTACAGAGTAGTGGAGAAGTTCCACCAACTTTGACAAGTTTTTGGGTAAGCATTAAGGTTTTTGGGTCTCATTTTTGTTTGTTTTTGCGATTTACTTTGCTATAAACTATAATTCTTCCCAACCACCATTGTACTATGTAGTCATTCAAGTACCTTGTAATCATAAACTCTTCTGCTGTGTGCAGTTTTGCTGTAACAGGAATGGTGACAGTTGATATGTGTAAATTGCATGGTGGGAAATTCCCTCTACCAATGCTGGATCATAGTGAATAACGAGCATGCTTTCCTTTACATATTATCAGAATTAATTAAGGAGGCATATGTTAAGAGAGGGAGGGGGATACTGCACATGATCAAAACAAATGTACTGGATTGGAAGGCATGTGGCAGAAGAGAGAGAGGAGGAGAGATACACGCTGAATAAAGTTCTGTTCTGTGAATAAAGTCCTGTGAGTGCTCCGATTCTCCTTCTCTATATATGCCTGACGGATGCACCGAGGCAGCTGTTTCGTATGAGGGTGTGTGAGGACTATCACACACATTGAGATATATATATATATATTAATATATATATATATATATATATATATATATAATTATAGATGATAAAGCAAAGTTACACAGCCTTTGACCTGACCCACCTGAGCTAATGGAGGCCCTTCTCTCTCCTGGAAGCTGCTTCTTGTATTGCACTGGTGAATTGATGGAATGTGAAGGTGAGGCGTGATGAGAAATAGGCCAGGAACTTCGGAGAACAGTGTCCCCAGGTCCACGCTCTATTTTGTCTAGAGAAGATACTGCTCTGACTTCATCTGTTGATTGGAGAAACAAGACAAAAATGACACACACAATCATAATTAGGAAATGCATTATTTTGAAATTTACATTATTTTTAACTGTATGGAATGCACAACTTAGATCAGATTTATCAGCCCAGAAATGCTCCACAAATGTTGGCTCCATAAGACAATTTCCCAATTTTAATGGAGCACCATTAAAACTGGTAAGTATGCACATGCCCATGTAACTAAGCACATAGTCAAAGCTGGCCATACAGATGCAACTGTACCAAATTCTGCTTCAGAATTTACAACAATTCACAAATACACTACAATTATCTACCACTTATACTCTCTACAGGGAGCAATTGTTGTGTGGCCACGAACCGCAATGTTATAAGCTTCCTCTACTTTAGTAAACACAGAGTGCTCCCACAGCCCTTTTATTGTATGTGATTTATTAGGAATATAGGTAAAGCTTCAATGTGGAAGTAGCAAATTCAATCTAGCCCTTTAATTGGAGGTCTTGTGCCTTAAATATAAAGCCAGTAGGTATAGTAGCCAGCTCAATTAACAAAGCTTCCCTGGTCCAGTCACAATGAGCAAAAATATTTTTTCACAGCTTCAGCTACTTAACAGCTCTATTGAGATATGGACTGCACAGGCAAGAATTTTTTTTTTTATTCTAGGCTTTAACATTTAAATTACTGAAGCCCTTTTCTAAATCTTTTTTAAAAAATAATAAATAAAATTCCAGGACACAATAAACTTACCTTTACTGAAACGAAAAAGGTTTACAAAAGAGCTATACGCAGACTTAAAAGGAGGCTCATCTTGATCAGGGGTCAAAGGTTTAAAATGGGTTAGATGTGATGGGCTACTTGGAGATCTGGGTAGTTCGCTAGCACTTTCCAGTGTTGGTGAGGACTTGTCATCTGTGGCCATCTCATGGGTCCTGAGAAAAGAAAAATCATTAGCTATTACTTTCTGCTTTTATTTTTTATTGCTGCAAGAAGACTTAGATAGATTATTAAAATGGGCAGCAGAATGGCAGATGAGATTCAATGTTGATAAATTGAAGGTAGTTGCGCCGCAACTTCTTTGATGTTAATCTATCTTGCTGCATGGGATGCGCACCAAAAATCACATGCGTCACGAAAAGGGTATGCAACACAGCACAGGGCAGCGGAGATAGTGGGGCCATCCCCATCCTATTCTATTGGTGGGTGCCAACTCACCGAGCACTTTGCTAACACAGCACACACCAAAATAGCCAAGTGGGGCCCAGCCCTAACAATCCTTGTGCCACCTACACCACAAATAACCCTGTGTTAAGTTAATCTCTAGTGGAAAAAGATTTGGTGGTTCTGGTAGATAACAGACTTAGCTGTATCAACCAATGCCAGACAGCAAATGGCTAGAGCTAGCAAGATTTTTCTTGTATAAAGAAAGGAATTGATTCAAGAGAGAAAATTCTTATTATTATTATCCTTTTACAAGGCACTGGTAAGGCCTCATTTGGAAATGCGGTGCAGTTTTGGAATCCCATATACAAAAGGCACATCTGGAAATAGAAGACGTACAGAGTGGCAACTAAAATAATAAAGGGAATGGAGGGGCTTGACTATGCAGGCAGATTAGACTAAATTAGGGCTGTTTACATTGGAGAAGCAACGTTTGTGTTGGAAATTGGGATATGATAACTTTATACAATATATATTAATGGGCCATACATTAAACTCTCTGGTGCATTGCTCAAAAATAAGTCATATGAGAGGACTCGTGGACATCCTTTAAAATTGGAAGAAAAGAAGTTTCATCTTCAGGTTAGGAAATGTTTCTTTACGGTTGGAAGAAAAGTTAGGAGAGGTTTCTTTACAGTGAGAACGGTGAAACTGTGGAACTGTCTCATCAGATGTGGGAATGGCAAGTTCATTAAATAGCTTTAAAAAAAGGCATGGAATTTCCCCCCCTTTTTTGCTGTTTTTTTTTGCCTTCCTCTGGATCAACTGTTAGATAGAATTAAAAAAAAAAGGAGGCTGAATAGGTTGGACTTGATGGACGTATGTCTTTATTTAACCTCAATTACTATGTTACTTTACAGTGAGAACGACTGTCTTCCAGCAGATGTGGCAGTGGAAAGTTTATTAAACAGCTTTAAAAGTGGCATAGATAAGTTTCTAAAACTAAAAAATATAGAGAATTATTGGTATTAAAGGGTATGTCCACCCCACAAACTAAATTTAGATATGTGGCAGGAAGTGGCTATAAACCTCAACCTCGCAAGGTTTATAGCACTCACAGCTGTCTCCAAATGTACTTACCACTGCAATGCTTTAGCCAATCACAGGAGCGGATGCATGGAAAAGACACTGAAGTTAAGTAGAAGGCAGCGGGGCAACAAAGGCTGGTAAGTACATTTGGGGACAGCTGTAAGTGCTATAAACCTAAATACAAATACTGTACATCTGGTTGATCCAGGAATACTTTCCGATTTCTGTTTGAAGTCAAGAAGGACCCCCCCCCCCCCCCGACCTTTTAGCTGTTTTTTTCCTTTCTCTGGATCAACAGTTAGGTAGGGTTATAAAGGAGGGTGAAAAGGTTGGATATGATGGACATATGTCTTTATTCAACCTCAATTACTATGTTACACATTATCAGTTTATTCATTTTACAATTTTCAGAAAAGCACTTAGATTGTTTGAATGCAAGTAAATTAAGAAGAATTTCTTGCTAATTGTAATGGGGCTTATAGACAAGAGCAGAGCAACCTTTACTATAACAATTTAAAAGGAAAAAAGTTATATGAGAATAACACTTGAGTAAATCAATATAAAATACAAAGATAAATGCTTCAGTCTAAGCAGTGTTATGGACACCCTTTTTAAATGCAAAAAAAAAAAAAAAACGATAGAGACTCATACAACCCACTTGAAATTTAGTAACACATATTCATTGGGTCATAGTCTTATATACTTGAATGTAGATAGTTAGATAGATTATGGTCAACAGAAAGAGAGGTATCAATAATCAGACTTTCCAGATATTACACATTTTTTAAACAAGCTTACTAAACTAGCTTACAGTCTAGCAGGGCGTTGCATGGACAGGTGCTATCAACTCCCCAGTAGTAATGCACTACGTGAATATAGAATTGCTTGCGAAACCTGCATGGTTAACTTCTGCATTAACTACGCAGGTGCTATGTCTAGGACACTAAATACCTTGATAAAGGGCATGTCCACCCTTAAAACAAAAAACTGGTCACTTGTCATTTACCTTCCCCCAGACCCAACAAAAATATTCAGCACATTATTAGATGTATTACTAACCAAATGTTTAAGATAATTATTGCTTGTGAAGGTTCTCATTCATCCAGGTCATGGTATATCTGTTGTATTCAATTAGATCAACTGGACTTGAAATGTAGTTCTTGAAGACGTTTCGCTAGTCATCCGACTGGCTTTCTCAATTCAGAATGACTTGTACAAGAATCTGTGGCAATTATGTACCCTGGAAAATCCCAATTAGCATATCACAGCCAAGTGTTAAGGGCGTGATTGGATAGTGGCTAAGAGGTGTTATAGGAGCGCCCAGAGTAAGGTGTCAAAACAGCATCGTATATGGCAGACAGTTGGTCCAAAAAAAACCAAAAAAACTGGCTTTCTTGGACTGCTTGGTAGAAATTAAGGAAAATGGTAAACTGGAAGTAGAGGTTTACAGAAACCCAACATACACAGATCAGTATTTGATGTTTGACTCACACCACCCTTTAGATCACAAGCTGGGTGTCATCAGAACCCTGCAACACAGAGTTGAGAACATCCCCACTAGCACAGAGGCAAAGGCGAAATAAATGAAACATCTCAGAGGAGCTCCTAAAACTTGTGGATATCCAGACTAGGCCTTTGTTAAAAGAAGTAGAAGGAAAGAAAAGAACACGAATACCAACAGTGAAGGGGAAAAGCAAGACAGGAGAAAGAACATGGTCATCCCATATGTAGCAGGGGTCGCCGAGAAATTAAGAAGAATTTTCAAAAGACACCGTATCCCTGTCTGCTTTAAACCGAACAACACACTGAGGCAGCAATTGGTACATCCGAAAGACCCAATACCGAAACACAATATAAGCGACATCATATACGCAGTGCATGGCAGTGAAGAATGCTCAGATTTGTAGTGGGGGAGACCAAACAGCAACTGCATCAACGTATGGCCCAGCACAGAAGAGCCAATTCCTCGGGTCAGGACTCAGCCATGTACCTGCATCTTAAGGATAAAGGACATACCTTTGAAGATTGTAATGTTAACATATTGGCAAGGAAAAGTTACTGGTTCAAGAGAGGTGTTAAGGAGGGCATTATGTGAAAATAAAGAAACCAAGCCTAAATAGAGGTGGGGGGGTTCAACAACAACTGTCTGCATGTACAATGCTGTTTTGACACCTTACTCTGGGCTTCCTAGCAAACCTCTTAGCACTATGCAATCACACCCTTAACACCGGCTGTGTTATGCTAATTGGGGTTTCCAGGGTACATATTGCCACAGATTCTTGTACCAAGTCATTCTGAATTGAGAAAGCCAGTCAGATGACTAGCGAAACGTCTTTAAGAACTAAACTTCAAGTTCAGTTGATCTAATTGAATACAACAGATATAAGATAATTATTGCTTCCATTCTGGCAGAATAAGATGGCTTCTCCCGCCATGTAGTCAATCAAGGCTGTAGCTTCTGACACCACAGACAATGAATGACTGCTGTTTTCCCTGTTGCTTCCTCTGTACATGCTCAAGCTTATAAAAAGCTCATTGAACAGAAAAAGGAGATAGATACCTTTGCCAGAAAGGAGTAGAACTTATTATTAAAAGGCATCTTCACTTTTAAAACAAAAATTGGTATACCAACCGATATACTTTGCGCATTAATTATCCTTAAATATCTAGTTAGCAATGCAGGCAATTAGTGCAAAATATTTCAGGAGGAGTTGGGGGCAAGAATTGTCCCCATTCTGGCAGATTAAGCTGGCCCCATCCTACATACAGTCAATCAAGGCAGTGACAGCCAATGATTGATTGCTGTTTTACCTGCTGCCTCCTATGCACATGCTCAAGCTTATAAAAAGCTCATCGAGCAGACACCTTTGCCAAAAAGGAATAGAACTTATTACCAAATATCTGGTTAAAATGCATGTGATAAACTGGTAAAAATAGCAGTATACAAAGGCATGTTATAGTATAGTATTTGAGGTTGAAGACATTTGCCCATCTAGTCCAACCTAGATCCAAAGGAAGGTAAAAAAAAAACCTGTATGAGGGAAAAATCCTGACTCCAAATGGCAATTGGAAATATCCCTGGATCAACTCCAACTTTATGTATTAATGCTAGTAACGTGCAAACATCCTTTATCCAGCTTTTTTTTTTTTTTAACTATCCAATGAACCTACCATTACTTTTCTTACAGTGAAAAACCCTTCACGAACTTTAAGACTAAACCTCTTTTCTTCTAGGGATGTCTGCGTGTCCTCTCACATTTCTATTAGAGGATTTATCATGTTCAGAACATATGAGGATTCAAGTATCTAAAGCTAGACAACGGCTTTATTTTCTGTTAGCTTTATTTTATGATGGGGAAGGTAATAAAAGCTGCAGAGAGATGCATTGGGCTACTCTACCTTCTCTGCAGGATATTTATGAAAAACGGGTTAGAAAGAAAGCCAAGAAAATAATAGGGGATAGTAAGCACCCAAGTAATGAGTTATTTGTTTTATTACAGTCAGGAAGAAGATATAGTAGTATATATGCAAAAACAGAAAGGTTTAGGAGGAGTTTCTTCCCCCAGGTGATAAGAATGTTAAATCAAAGTGGGCTGAAGGGATGAAATTGTGATGAATGTGGTTTTAAGGATGTTTTTAATGCCGTAGGAAGTACATTTCACTGCTGTTGTTTCTTGTAATGACGTATGTGACATAAATTATTATTATTATTATTATTATTATTATTATTGTTGAATAATGCACCAGATAGTTTACTGTATGGCCCATTAATGTATTTATACACAGTGATCATACCCACACACAAGCACCTTTCTCCAAGTGTGCATAATTGTAACTTATCCAATCTGTCTTCAAATTCAAGCTCCCCCAGTCCCCTTACTAATTTATAGGTAAACTAGAAGATGGCCACTCCATGCAGCAGAGGATCACAATCTCCGGTGCAATCCAGTTTGAAGGCAGCACTTCCTTAAAATCAAAAGGCTTTATTAAGCCGCAGGAAAACCCACACATGTCTGGTGCGTTTTGAGGGACACACCCCCTTAATCATAGACTTGATTTAGGTCTATGATTAAGAGGGCATACCCCACCAATCACATCAGACATTTCTGGGTGTCCTGTTTGGTTCATGTGGCTTAATTAAGTGTTTTGATTTCAAAGAAGTGCAGCCTTTTTCTTTTATTGACTTATTAATATAGTCGCCCTTCTCTGAACCCTTTCCATTTCTAAAGTGTCCTTTTTGTACACATTTCTAAACAGGATTTAAAACTGCACCACATATTCCAAATTAGGCCTTACCAGTGCTTTGTGAAGAGGGAGAATAATATTTTTCTGTCTTGATCCCATACCCCCTTTTATACAAGACAATACCATGCTGGCTCTAGCTGTTGCTGCCTGACACATCTTGCTACATTTAAGTTTGTTATCCACCAAAACTCTAAGATCCTATTCAGTCATAGATTAACTTAACACAGAGCCATTTATACTATAAGCAGCACAAGGATTTTTAAAGGGAACTGGTCAGTTGTCAGTTATCTGCCCCCAACCCCAACGGGTATAATTTGCACTTTATTACCTGGATTTTTTTTTACCAGATATTTAAGAATTATTCTTGACACATTCTGACAGAGTAAGCTGGCCCCTCCCTCCATGCAGTCAATCAAGGCTGTAACTGCTAACATCACAACCAATGATTGACTGCTGTTTCACATGCTGCATATAAAAGGCTCTTGGAGCAGAGTGAGGGAGGGTGAAGATACCTTTCCCAGAAAGGAACTGAACATATCATTGGATATCTGGTTACAAATACATGTAATAAACTAGGAAAATTATCAGTTGGGGTTGCGGGCAGATAACTGACAAGTCACCAGTTTATTGCTTTAAGGGTGGACATGCCTTTTAAAGGGGTACTAAAGCGTTTTATTAAGTACATGAAATCTGTAGGTGAGATACACTTACCTACCTGCGCTCCACTTGAGGCTTCTCCCCAGCTGACAGACACACTGTCCCAATCACGAGCCTATCGTTTGTATTTGCGCGCATGCGCAGAAGATAGCTTGGACACCGTTCCATCTGCTGGGGAGAAGCTGCAAGTGGATTGCTGGTAGGTAAGTGTTTCATGTTATCCGAGCATTCACAGGTAGGTCGGAATAAGCGTTCCCACCTCCATATGAATAATAACTACAGATTTCATGTACTTAAAGAGCATGTCCACCCAAAAGTTATATTCTAATATGTTTTTGGCTGCTTTAATAAATGTTCAATGCCTCCTTCCTTGCTGTAATCTAAGCCTGCATTCCAGAGTACTGAAGGATAATGTTGGCTTTAAAGCAGTGAGCAAGCCTAAAAAAAGCACTTAAGTAAAATTAAATGTAACATTCAACTTTAACTGCTCTTACTTGGGAATTTTAATGAATGAAGAAAGGATTTTTCCTACCTCCCTCTATTTGTAAGAGATGTTGTTTTGTAACATGTGACTGTAATAAAGTCACATGCCAACCAGAAAACTTACAATATAAGTTAAAGGGCATGTCCACCCCCAAAACTAAGATTTCACCCCATACTGGCCCCACTGTGTAGTTTAAAGGACAATTATACTTACCATTTCCCCGATCCATTCCTGCAAAGTACCTAGGGTAAGGACCTAAAACGCTAAGTCTTAGCATTTTAGGTCCTCACCTCAGGTACTTTGCAGGAGTGGGGGGAAAGGAACAAGGGGGAGGTGAGTATAATTGTCCTTTAAAATAATCCTTACCTTACATCTCTGCTGCTCCAAATGATTCTCCTGCTATGCATTTTCAAAGTCCAGGAAAGTGTAGAGTAGAAGCTGTTAGTGATGGGCTCACAGAAAACAGTTTCGTCATCGACTGAAACCTTGATGGGGGGGGGAGTCCGTAGAATTTGACACTGTGTCCCTAAACAGATATTTACAAACCGTAAAGGAATCAAAACCTTTCTTTCCGTTTTCTTGCACTCTGAGAAAATTCTCAGAAACAGACTGGTGAAGAGGGAAGGTAAGAACCTTCTGTGACAGACGACACTAAGACCCTCAGCCCAAGGGCGCTCTGAGCATGCTTAGCTCACTGCTAAAACCCCAAAACCCGACAGAGTTGCCCGTCACTTATATATATTTACCATGAATCATCGGTTACTGCCACCAGGTGTGTTTAAACGGTACACCAACCTACTCAGCATGCACAGCTGTACAATAAAACTAATAATAATGACCGTTAATTCACTACCACGTACAGGTAGGAATAACAATACCATAGAATATAATATTATAATATTTTATAAATAATATAAAAACGTAGCGTCTCAAAGGCAGAGTTCCTTCTAATTAGAGCAATCAGAGATTCAGCTAACAATTTAAATATCGTTTAATATAAACAAAAACAGTGCAAACAGCTACAGAAAAATATAACAGACAAACCACAACATAAGCAACAGTAAAACAAAATGGGATGAAAAGAGAAAATACTTAATGTCAGTCCTTAATGTTCCAGGATAAAATGTAGAAGGTAATTCCGTGTAAGATGGAGTCCAGAGTTATTGGCCCTCAAAATAACTCATTAGTCCGATATTAGATGGTAAATGGAGAGCTAGATCTTTGGATTTCAGAGCCATTTTTATACCCCTGGACATGGGTGTAACCAGATCACCACACCCAATCAGAGAAAGGTGTGGGTTGAGCAAGAGGAGTGTAACACACTCCAGGTGGTCTCCTTGACACACCCACAAGGTGGCTATCCCTGCCAAATCCCATAGCACCATAGCACGCCAACTCACAAATCCGTATCCAGGGCGGTTAGGCAGATTTCTACATACCAAATTCAATATGGTTATTGCGTATTGATCCATAAATCAAACAAAAGTGTCTCTGTTGCTTTCCACACAAAGTAGACCATGGGTGATTGGATTCACATGAAATGGTTTTTGCTCCTGAGTCCACTTTTAAAAACAGTTCATCTAAGTTATGGTAACAGAAAGAGATAGGTTTTGCTTTTCACATAGTTATGAACTGGGATATGGATTCAAGGGTTGCTAATTAACAACCCCTGCAGAGCCAGAGACTCTGGGACCACAGGATGTCCTTTCATCCTGCTAACTATACATAATGAAGTTAGCTGTTGGTATCTATATTAACCCAAATATACAACACACCTTGTGCACACAGAAAATAATACATTTAAAGGATGGGGAACTGAAAAATCACATACAATTATACAGTTAAAAACATAAGAAATTGGTGAATCATATACAAAAATACGGATTATGACAAATTTCTCCATAGAAACATACAATAATCACATGATTGTGACACCTTTTTTGTAGGTGGGAACAATTTACCAGCAGCTGAGGTCTTGGGTTGTTCTGTAGAAAGTGAAAATGTATTTCTCACAGCTTTAATGAGAGGTTCAATAATAGAAAAATCAAACACTGATTCTGTATCTGAGCTATCCTCTTCAACAGAGGGAAATTCCAGCTGGGTGTAAGAGATTAGTGAATTTTCAAAATTAGATTGTTCTGAATCAGAGTTTAAAGTTCTGCTTCAGCAAGGTCTGGCTCTCTTCTTAGATGTGGAGGATTCTTGCAAGGCTTGTGAAAAAGCTTGTTTCATTGAAGTAAGGAAAGTGTCCATTTTGCATAGGAGGAACAGGAGAACCAATAGGGGTAGATTCTTCCTCTAGAGGCTTTTTAATCTCTTTGTGTGTCATAGACACTGAGTGTAGCGGTTAGAAGTGGCTGGCCATTGAGCCTCTCCCAACTTTCTACCAGGAAGCTAGTGGGTGGGGAGCTTCACCTTGAGGAGAAAGAGAGAGAAAACTCTCCAGATGGACTGGTCAAGCCCATAATGGCAGGTAAGGCAGACATGCAATGCAGGATTATGGACAGTAAAAAAAAACCAAGGGGGGGGGGGGGCGTGTCTCTTATTTATTTATTTTCCTGTCAGCAGGCTAAAGGGGAGTAACTACTCAGTTGGTGATTTGCTGCCATCGTGACTGGGGGAAATGATTTTTAAAGCTAGCCACAAGACTGAAAACAAAAATGTTCCTCTCTATCCAAAGGCAGAGGAAAGCACAGAAAATTATTACAAGGTTTATAAAAAAAGATAGGATGGTAATTTCTGTGACCGACTCTATGGTTTTGCTTTTAGCTCGTGGAATACTGTAAAAACCTTTTAATAGGTATAGCATTTCCCAAGGGCTACCATGGAAACATGTCAATTACCCAAAAGTCTTTGTTCCATATTTGTATATTGTGAAGCAGAGCTGTAATGCCTTATACAATTCCTATCTTATTTAATTTATAAGTGGAATGTAACTGGCACACACTCCAGAAACTTTAAAAAATATACCCTTGATTGGTATGTCCAGGGATGGAGGATGATGACCTTTAAAAGAAAACTCTCTCTGATCAAATGGGACTGAGTATGCTAAATTCCAAATATTAGGTAAACAAGAGCTCACAGCTACTGAGACTGCTTGTGCGCATTTGGATACCAGCTGTCTAAGTTATATTCTCTACCAACAAAAAGGTTTTAGAATCAAATCAAGGCACATTGGCACATTATGGTGGTCTTACATTGGTTAAACGGAACCATTTTGCCCTTATTCTGGTTCTTCTGGTAAAGGAGTGTTGTTCAGTAAATACTGAGTCCTCTTCTTTTTTTCTATTCAGAAAAAAGTATTTCTCCATGTAAGTTAGCTATTTTCTTACCAATTGAAATTGTTTATTTGACACTATAGTGAGAGAGAATGAGGTTTAAATAACCATACAAAATGTCCAATATTGGTAAAATCCAAGGAATCATATTGCATATCAGTGTCTGTTCAACTTTCAACTTGCTCACAGAGACTGGGCCAGGATCCTATCAAAAACAGTTCTTGAGATAGACTAACACCAAAGCACAAATAAATATCCAATATCCTTCTACTGTAGGTTACACAAAAGGAAACTCATCTAACCCCTACATACATTTCCCCATAAAATGAACTGCATTCTCTCCTTAATAAAATATGGATTAAAAAAAACAACCCACCTAACTACATAGGGAGGTATCACAAAGTACAGATACATGAAATCTGTGAGCCTAATAAAGAATACTGGACATTTTTGCCAATACCAATCACATGAAGTCCTGAACAGGCTCCTATTATTGTTTCATCTACAGTGGTTTTCAATCTGTCATAGGAAAAATAAAAAGATGGGGCCCCCTTGGCTCCCCTGTAGTTACGCCCCTGCATCACTGTGACAAATAGTATCTGACACCCACTTCCACTCCACAGGACATGAGCACACTCGATTACTGATAAGAAAGACAAAAAAGTTATGATAAAACCATTGTTCAGCCAAAACATGCCAAACTCTATTCTGCTAACCTTTCTTATTAAAGCCCTAATTGGTGGAGATGCTGAAATGGAAGGGGAATCTCTTGTGTCCATTCACTTAAAGGGCATGTCCACCCCCAAAACTCAAATTTAACCCTATACTGGCCCCACTCTGTAGTGTACAAAAATCCTTACCTTACATCCCAGCTCCTTATGGTTGCCATGCTGTGCCCCTCCAAAGGCAGGAAAATTGCAGTGTAGAAGCTCCCGGTGACTCATCCTGCGCTTGTCTCTCGACAAGGTTGAGGCATGCACAGGAGAGTCCTCCCCCCCCCCTCTCCCTCCCATTTTTTTTCTCCCTCCCCCTAGTGTAAAATCCCCATTATATATTATATATATTGATCCCCCAGCCCCAACCGCCATAACAGATTTCATAGAAAGTGCCCCAATAGTTACTTACCTTCCCTCTATCCTCTGGCGTTCTGAGCAGCCGGCAGCTGTGTCCCTGATTGGCTGCCTCTCAGCCAATCAGGGACGCGGCTGCCGGTCCCGCCCCCTGCTTGCATTTCTGTGCAAGCAGAGGGCCTGGAGACTGCCGCGGAGGATAGAGGGAAGGTAAGTACATATCGGGGCAATTTCTAATAATTTTATTACGGCGGTTGGGGCTGGGGTTCAATATGTATAACATATTAAAAGTTTAAAAAAGGGGTGGACATGCCCTTTAAAGGGCATGTCCACCCCTTCTAAAAACTTTTTACACAATGTAATGTATACCATCCCACCCCCCAACCGCTATATTTAAAACGCTCTCCTTTTTTAATTACACCTCCCTGATCCTCCGCTGTTCTGGTCCAGCTCCCCTGCCAGCCGGAACGGCAAGCAGGGGCCAGACCGGCAGCCGCGACTGTGATTGGCTGAGAGGCATTACCATTAATGAAAACGTCGCTGGAACGAGGAGGTGTAAGTAAAGAAGGGAAGTGATATTGAAGTAATATTAGAGCGGTTGGGGGTGGGAGGGTATCCCCTGCATTGTGGCACAAGCTTTTAAAGGTACACTACTGCCAGCCACAGAGGGATCGAGAAGGTGGGAGGGAGAGGGGGGGAAAGGGCTCTACTGAGCATGCCTCATACTTTGATGAGGCTAGCCAAGATACAGGCACAGGATGAGGCACTGACAGCTCCACCCAGCAGTTTCCTGCACTTTGAAGAGGCAGAACAGGAGAACCACAAGGAGCAGGGATGTAAGGTGAGGATTTGGGGTTTTTTTACCGTGGGGCCAGTAGTTGGTATAATTTTAGTTTGGGGGGTGGACGTGCCCTTTAAAGGATAAGTGCACTGTAAAATCAAGTTATGTTCATTTGGAAGCTGCAGCTTTAAAAATACCGTTGCCATATTTTATTTTTTTTTAACCTATGCCCCTTCAGAGACTAGCTTTGTGCCTTGGAAGTTGCTGACATCTTGTTACTGGTTTGCTGAATGTTTAGCTCCGCCCCTCTGAGATTTCCTCTGCTTTCTCCTGCTTAAAGGACAATTATACTCACCTTCCCTCCGCTCTTCTTCTTAGGTCTGTACCTTTTACCAAGGGTGAGGACCTGAACCGCTAGATCCTCACCCCTGGGTTCGCGAAAGTTAAAGTACAGCGTTCCTGAAACGCTGCCCTGGCAGGCTCTGCCCCCTCTTCTCGTCGGCGTCGAGGCCAATAGGAAGGCACGCTCTGCAACGAGCGTGCCTTCCTATTGGCTCCGTCGTGCAAGAGAGGGAGGGGCGGGCTGCCAGGGCAGCGTTTCAGTAACGATGTGCTTTAACTTTCGCGAACCCAGGGGTGAGGACCTAGCGGTTCAGGTCCTCACCCTGGGTAAAAGGTACAGACCTAAGAAGAGGAGCGGAGGGAAGGTGAGTTTAATTGTCCTTTAAGCCTCAAACAGTAATGCTTGTGAGTTCGGCAATGCAATTACAGGCATTACTGTTTGAAGCTCAAGCAGGAGCCTCAAACAGTCCTTTTAAAATAAATAAAGAAATAAATGGCACACTGGTAGCGAATTAAATAGTGTTGACTCTGCTTTGCATTGTTTCTGGAAAAATCAAACAATATAGAATCTTTTAATACAAAATGGCACCAAAAACCCATACATTTATAAGGACATCCTTGAGTCATATGACACGTATCATTAATCGCACATTAAAATATCTATTTTGAAATTATAACAAATACACCTTAAAAATTTTAAAGATGTATTTAACAGGAAATGCCACAGGCCATCCAATTCAAAGGCAACCCTACCCTAACTAGAAAAAATAATAATAATAGGTCACAGAAGGAGAGGTAAATAAAAATGGAGATCCCAGAAACAAGCAGAACAATGATATAATAGGTAAGAAATACTGAGCAAAAGGGCCAGCACTGGCAGACACTAACCTGGGTTGATTTGATTTAAATTAAATTGGTTTAAATCACAATTTAAAATCCAGTCAGTAAGGCTTGGTTTAAATCATAGTTTTCTACATAAAGACTAATTCTTGCTGGTATAACTGTAATATGCAAGTAAATAAAGATTTGTAGAATACTAACAATTTAAATAGATTTACTCAACTGAAACAATAACATTACAGCATATGTTATTTTCTTAAACAAACATCCAGATCTATTCTACTCCAAACAATCAGAAAAATATTGTTTCTATTCTGTTCACTGAACTTCTTGAAACTTAGCACTGAAGGGGTTAATTCTGTATTCATAGGTTTGTAGAACAATAGGATTAAAGGGTATGTCTTAGCATCGTGCCTTAGCCAATCACAGGAGCGGGTGCCGGTCGAGCCCCTCCTGCTTGACTGCCATGCTCGGAAAAGGCACAGAAGTTAAGCAGAAGGCAGCGAGGAATGAAGGCTGGTAAGTACATTTGGGGTCATTTTTGGCAGCTGTTAACCTCATGAGGTCGAGATTTACATCCTTTTCCTGCCACATACTAAAATTTCGTTTGGGGGGTGGACATACCCTTTAAGGTCTTTTTCTTAACTCTCTTCATTTGTGCTGTGAAGAAGAGGCATGTGATCTCTGCTGAGTCAAATTCAGTTTTGAGAAGTGCAAAAGTAAACCAAGTATCTGTGATAATATCTTGTAGGCAGAGAAACTGCTCAATAATCTTAGAAAAACAAAATAAATTAAACATATACAGCCTTATTCTACATAATTAAAAAACGAATTATCTTTTATTCCATGATGGAACAACCTTTGGATGGTAATATATTTTCCTCAAAAAACATTTTATTTAAAAAAAAAATCAAATTTTTTTTGATTTTTTAAAAAAATCCTTGATTTTTATCCACCCTGCAACTAACAAACTGGAACGAAGCTGTTAAAACCTTAATATAATATTACACCCCCATTATATACCGCTTATAACACATCCCATTACATACCGCTTATCACAAACACACACCCCAATTACATACCCCTTATTACACCCCTATTACATACACTTATTACACACACACCATGACATGTATGTATGTATGTATGTATGTTTATTTATATAGCGCCAGCACTGTACACTCCTTATTACACACACACACCATGACGTACCCCTTATTACACACACACATTACACACACACACCATGCCGTACCCCTTATTACACACACACCATGCCGTACCCCTTATTACACACACACCATGACGTACCCCTTATTACATACACACACACCATGACGTACCCCTTATTACAACCACCATAGACGTACCCCTTATTACACACACACACAACACCATGCCGTACCCCTTATTACACACACACCAGACGTACCCTTATTAACACAAACCACCATGATGTACCCCTTATTACACACACACAACATACCCCTTATTACACACACACACACGACATACCCCTTATTACACACACACGACATACCCCTTATTACACACACACACCATGACATACCCCTTATTACACACACACACACACACACACACACCACACACACACACCCATGACATACCCCTTAGTCTCCACACACACACACCATGACATACCCCTTACTTCACACACACACCATGACATACCCTTATTACACACACACACACACACACCATGACATACACCTTATTACACACACACACACCACACCATGACATACCCATTACACACACACACACAACAACATACCCCTTATTACACCACACACACACCATGACATACCCCTTATTACCACACACACACACACCTCGACGTACCCTTACCAACGGACTGATTACAATACACACGGACCATGACGTACCACCCTTATTACACACACGGACCAGACGTACCCCTTATTACACACACGGACCATGACGTACCCTTATTACACACACGGACCATGACGTACCCCTTATAACACACGGACCATGACGTTACCCCTTATTACACACGGACCATGACGTATACCCCTTATTACACACACCCCATGACGTACCCCTTATCAACACACGGACCATGACGTACCCCTTATTACACACACGGACCATGAAGTACCCCTTATTACACACGGACATGACACTTTCCAGTCGTACCCATTTCAGAAGACGTACCCCTTATTACACACCACGGACCATGACGTACCCCTTATTACACACACGGACCATGACGTACCCTTATTACACACACGGACCATGACGTACCCCTTATTACACATGGACCATGACGTACCCCTTATTACACACGGACCATGGACGTACCCCTTATTACACACGGACCATGACGTACCCCTTATTACACACGGACCATGACGTACCCCTTTACACATGACCTGACGTACACCTTATTACACACGGACCATGACCTACCCTTGCTATTACAACACAACCATGACGTACCCCTTATTACACAACCCATGAACGTACCCTATTATTACACAACCAGGACGTACCCCTTATTACACACACACAAAACCCATGACATACCCCTATTACACACCCCCCATGGACGTACCCCTATTACAACACACACCCCATGACTTACCCCTTATACACACACACAACAGACGACCCCTTATAAACACCATGACGTACCCCTTATTACACCACCACACCCACTGACGTTACCCCTATTACACACCACATCCTACACACACACCACCTGCAGTGTACATACCCCTTATTACACACACACACACCATGACATACCCCTATAAAAGTACAACCAACACCATGACATACCCCTTATTACACACACACCATGACATACCCCTTATTACACACACACACCATGACTACGCATACCACACACGACATACCCCTATTTAACACACCACACCATGACATACCCCTTATTACACACAACACCATGACGTTTAACCCTTATAACACACACACATGACGTACCCCTTATAACACACACACCATGACGTACCCTTATAACACACACTACACCATCACGACACCACTGATGTACCCCTTATTACACACACACACACACACACCATGTACATTACCCCACATGACGTCCAGCACACCCCCCTACCACTTTGTAAAACCCTCGACATAACCCCTTATTACACACAACACACCATGACATACCCCTTATTACACACACACACCATGAACTACCCCTTATTACACCACACCACACCATGACATACCCCTTATTACACACACACACCATGACATACCCTTATTACACACACACACCCATGACGTACCCCTTATTACACACACCCCATTGAACGTAACCCCTTATTAACACACACACCACCCCATGACGTACCCCATATTCCACACACACACCCCATGACGTACCCTTATTCACACACACACCCACATGACGTACCCCTATTACAACCACACACCCCATGACGTACCCCTTATTACAACACACACCCCATGAGTACCCCTTATTACACACAACACCCCATGACGTACCCTATACACACCCCCAGACGTTACCCTTATTACACACACACCCCATGACGTACCCCTATTTACACACACCACCCCTGGACGTACCCCTTATTACACACCACACCCATGACGTAACCCTTGACACCTACACCCCATGACGATACCCTTATTACACACCATCACCATGGACTCCCATTATTACACACACTACAACCCATGTGACGATACCCCTTATTAACACCCTAGACACCACACCATTGACGAAACACCTCTACACATTCCCACACACACACACACGAACCACTGACGTACCCCTTATTACACACACACACACACCATGACGTACCCCTTATTACACACACACACCATGATGTACCCCTTATTACACACACACACAACCCACACACAAAACCATGACATACCCTATTACACACACACACACCATGACATACCCCTTATTACACCACACCATGACATACCCCTTATTACTACACACACACCATGACATACCCCTATTTACCCAAAACACCCATGACGTACCCTATTACACACACACACCATGACGTTTACCTATTAACACACACACCCATGACGTACCCCTTATGACACACACACCCATGAGGTACCCCTTATTAAAACACCCATTGACGTACCCTATTAACCACACCCATGACGTACCCCTTAGTTACACACACACACCCCATGACGTACCCCTTATTTACACACACACCCCATGACGTACCCCTTATTTACAAACCACACCCCATGACGTACCCCTTATTAAACAACACACCATGGACGATACCCCTTATTACACACACACCCATGACGTCACCCTTTTACACAAACACCCCATGACGTACCCCTTATTACACACACACCCCATGACTACCCCTTATTACACACACACCCCATGACGTACCCCTTATTACACCCACACACCATGACGTACCCCTTATTACCACAAACACCATGACGTACCCCTTATTACACACACACCATGACGTACCCCTTATTACACACAAACCCATGACGTACCCCTTATTACACACGGACCATGACGTACCCCTTATTACACACACACACCATGACGTACCCCTTATTACACACACACACCCATGACGTACCCTTATTACACACACACACCATGACGTACCCCTTATTACACACCCACCCCATGACGTACCCCTTATTACCACACACCATGACGTATCCCTTATTACACACACACACCATGACGTACCCTTATAACACACACACACCATGACGTACCCCTTATTACACACACACACCATGACATACCCTTATTACACAAACCCCATGACGTACCCCTTATTACACCACACACCCCATGACGTACCCCTTATTACACACACACCCCATGAGTACCCTTATTACACACACACCCCATGACGTACCCCTTTTACACACAACACAATGACGTACCCCATTATTACCACACACACCATGACGTACCCCTTATTACACACCACACCCCCATGACGTACCCCTTATTAAACACACACCCATGACGTACCTTATTTACAACACACACACACCATGACGTACCCCTTATTACACACACACCATGACGTACCCTTATTACACACACACATGACGTATCCCTATTACACACACACCAGACGTACCCCTTATAACACACACACACCATGACGTACCCTTATTACACACACACACCATGACGTACCCCTTATTACACACCCACACCCCATGACGTACCCCTTATTACACACACACCCAATGATGTACCCCTTTATTACACACACACCCCATGACGTACCCCTTATTCACACACACACCCCATGACGTACCCTTATTAAACACACACACAATGACATACCCCTTATTACACACACAATGACATACCCCTTATTACACAACACACCCATGACGTACCCCTATTACACACACACCCCATGAACGTACCCCCTTAGTTACACACACCACCCCATGATGACCCCTTATTACACACACACCACATGACTGTACCCTTACTATTACACACACCACAGCCCCATGACGTACCCCTTATATACACACCACACCCATGACGTACCCCTTATGTACACACACACCATGACGTACCCCTTATTACACAAACACCATGACGTACCCCTTATTACACACACACCATGACCGTACCCTTATTACACACACACACCATGACGTACCCCTTATTACACACACACCCTGACGTACCCCTTATTACACACACACAGACGTACCCCTTATTACACACCCAATGACGTACCCCTTATTTACACAAACCACACCATGACATACCCCTTATTACACACACACACCCCATGACATACCCCTTATTACACACACACCATGAACGTCCCTTATCCCATATTACACACACACCCCAATGACGTTACGTCCTTATTAACAACACACACCCCATGACGTACCCCTGTATTACTACACACACACACCAGACGTACCCCTTATTATCAACACACACCATGAACGTTACCATTATTACACACACAACCATGACGTATCACCTTATTCACAGACATCACGTCTATATTCAAACACACACACCATGACGTACCCTTATAACACCCACACTACACCATGACGTACCCCGTAGTACACACACACACCCCATGACGTACCCCTTATTACACACACACCCCATGATGTACCCCTTATTACACACACACCCCATGACGTACCCCTTATTACACACACACCCCATGACGTACCCCTTATTACACACACACACACACACACCATGACGTACCCCTTATTACACACACACACCATGATGTACCCCTTATTACACACACACCATGACGTATCCCTTATTACACACACACACACCATGATGATATACCCCTTATTTACATACCCCAACACACACACCATTACATACACCACTACATACATTGCATTGCTTCCTATGGATTTTTTTGCCTTCCGGAACGCCCCCTGGAACGTTACCTTTACAAAGCTGTGAGACCTCTGCCCATCTGTTATGTGCCTGCCCGGGACCTTAAAGAACCAGTGTGAGACTGGTATCGCTCTGCCCAAAATGCTCAGGTCCTGGGTTCGGCTTTGCAGGTTTGTTTCATGGAATAACTGCAACTTACTTCCTGTTCCTGACAGTCACAGGACCGGAGAAAAGACCTGATCAAGCGACTGCAGATGTTAGACCAGAGCAATCAAACCCGAAGTAACCTAGTGATGGTTGCAAAAACCGGTATCATTTGGGTTACTTGTCATTTAAATAACATATATTAAATAGTGATTATATGGGAGTTACACAGGGCCGTTTCTGTACATCTTAGCGTCCTAGGCGAGGTCTGAGATGTTTAACACTTTCAGTGCCAGCATTCTACCCAGAGTATTACTATTAACCCTTCAGTGCCTGAGGACTTCCCCAGAGTATTTCCATTAACAATTTCAGTGCCAGCAGATTATTACCATTACAGGCATCCCACCCCTCCCAGGAGTCGTTGGGGTGGTCTCCCGCACACTCCCGCGACCTGAACCTACCTGAGAGTCCGCCTCCGGAAAGCCTTCGCCATGCCTCCTATGTGACGTAAATTACGTCACATGGGCCAGTTACACCCCTAGCCACGCCTCTAACATGACGTAATTTAGTGATGTCATGTAACTTGGCCACGCCTCCTTCTCCCCTCCCTGCCTGGAAGCCAGGTTCGGCAGGGTGGGATGTCTGCCATTAACCTTCAGTTCCAGCACTTTCCCCAGAGTATTGGCATTAACACTTTCAGTGCGAGCACTCTTCCAGAGCATTGCCATAAGCCCTTCAGTGCTAGCAGACTCCCCCAAGGATTGGCATTAAAGGAAAAGTGAACCATTCCTTTAATGCATTGATTGAAGAATGGGAGGTTAAGGAGCTAGCTGCCTTACCTCCTGTTCTTCATCAATTTCCTAGGAGCCAGGAACAAAAGTGGAAGATATTTACCTTTTGCGTGATCCACCGCGGCCGCACTGACAGGTACCAACCACTTCCTGGTTCAGTTGCAGCAGACTTTCCTAATAATACTTTCAGTGCCAGCACTTTCCCCAGAGTATTGCCATTAACCCTTCAGTGCCAGCCCTTTCCCAGAGTATTGCCCTTCAGTGCCAGCCCTTTCCCAGAGTATTGCCATTAACATGTTCAGTGCCAGCAAAGTATTACCTTTAACTCTTTCAGCTGCCAGCATTGACATGATATCCAGTATGTACCTGCTTTTCATGTCTCCTCCACTAAATTGTTCACTCGTCACCTACTCTAAATGTTCTAAAATGGAGAGTTGGGTGGAAGGAAGAAAGAGAAGGGATAGTGATCTCATGGCTGCTAATCACAGAGGCCTGTGACTAGCAAGCAGCTTATACTTGCTGTTTTAGAACTGCTCTCAGGGGCAAGCGCAGGATTTTCAAAGAGGGGATTCCTGAATGGGTTACCACCGAACAATCCCAGTTCTTCAGTGGCGTAACTACTACCAGAGATGGGCCCGGAATCTGCTCTGGTAAATCAGCTGATTTTGCCCCTATTGGGTTTTTTTTTCCAATTATATTTTCCTTTTTTTTTTTTTTACTCACGTGGGGTTGCTGTGCTGTGCTCTGTCATGTACTGACCTCCGGATTGGCCTATGCCGCTCATGTGATCTGATCCTGGACCCGCCGGCAAAAAAAACAATCTGGCAGTGGGCAGACCTCTAAAAGTTAAAGTGGAAATCGAGTGGACTGTGGAGAGGTTGTGCACTGGCTCTGTACACACGACTGTGTCCTCTCACTCCTCCTGGGCCTTGGCTGAGACTCTGCCCTGTTGTCCACCTGTCGTCTGCCTGGCTGCTGCTGCTGTTGCAATAGTTGTGCAGGCTGCCATTAGGTCAGGCTCAGAGAGGTAATTTTGTAATTATAAATACCAACTAGAAGGGGAAAGTTTAAGTATAAACTTTGAATTTGGCTTGAAAGACTGCATTTTGAAAGGGAATTTGTGTGTTTGTGCTGCAGATTTTAAAACTCAATAATGTCAATGAAGAGGACATTGTTGTTTTTTACTTACCCTTTGAAAATGTCACATGCATTAAAGGTAGGTCAGTTGGTGTGTGTGTATTCATATCAGGTTGGGGGATAAAATACTAACTTTTTTGATGGTTGGTCAAAATGAGTTTTTTTTACTTTAGTTACCCTTTAAGCATGGCTGCCATAGTAATGGATAAGTATATCAGTAGGTGTGTGTACCCGTGTTGGGTTGAGAGTTAAAAAAAAATACTTTTTTGATGATTGGTCAAAATTAGTTTTTTTGACTTTAGTTACCCTTTAAGTATGGCTGCAACAGTAATGGAGGGGTAGGTCGTAGTGTTATACTGTATCATGTTGGGGATTAAAAAAACAAACTTTTTTGATTATTGATCAAAATTAGCTTTTTTGACTTTAGTTACCCTTTAAAGTATGGTTCCACAGTATGAGAAGTACGATCCCAGTAGGTCTTGTTGTGTGTGGGTTACTGTTGTGTTTTGTACCTGGGTCGTTGAGGGGTATGTCTTTTTTGTGTTTACCACCTAAAACTATCTTTTATTGAGGATAAATCTAAATTTGTTTTTTGACTTTAGTTACCTTTAAATATGGCTGCCACCGTAATGGATAAGTAGATCAGTAGGTGTGTTTAAATAATGGAGCTGAGGTGGTTGTAGAGGATGCCGAAAAGGCTATTGCTAAACCGTTTTTTTACATCGGTTTTTACTGTTGAGAATCCTTACAGTAGGGATTGTAACAATGTGCAGGGAGGAAATGAAGAGTTTTCACATTGGATAACAGAGGATATGGTACGGAATCAATTAGACAAAGTTAATATCAATAAAGCGCCAGGACCAGATGGATTGCATCCTTAGGATTTAAAAGAGCTTAGTTCAGTTCTAGCAAGACCACTGTGTCTCATCTTTTCAGATTCGCTTTGGTCTGGGGATGTGCCACTGGATTGGAAAAAGCCAATGTAATACCCAATATTCAAAAAAGGTAGTCGTTCACAGCCTGGGTAACATAGACCTGTAAGCCTAACATCAGTGGTAGGGAAGGTGATGGAAACTTTGTTAAGGGATCATATCCTTGACTTTGTCTCCAGAAGATTATCTTATTAGTAGTAGTCAGCATGGATTATGAGAAATAGATCATGCCAGACAAATTAATTGGTTTTTATGAGAAGTGAGTAAGAAGTTAGATTCAGGCACAGCTGTGGATGTGGTATATTGGATTTTGCAAAAGCCTTTGATACTGTGCCATATAGCGACTAATGTATAAACTGAGGACTGTTGGCCTTGAAGAAAACATTTGTTCATGGATAGAGAACTGGTTATTGGACCGCAAACAGAGAGTGGTGGTTAATGGAGCTACATCTATGTGGGTCTAAAGTTCTAAGCGGAGTTCCTCAGGGTTCCGTACTGGGGCCATCTTCTGTTTAATCTGTTTATAAATGACTTAGAAGGGGGCATTGAGAGCAAGGTCTCTGTGTTTGCTGATGACACTAATATGCAGAGCTTTGGAAACTTCCAATGAATGTGCAAGTGCTGCAAGCAGACCTAGATAGATTATCAAACATGGGAGCAGAATGGCAGATGAGATTCAATGTTGATAAATGTAAGGTGATGCATTTGGGATTTAATAATCCCTGTGCCACCTACACCAAATAACTCTGTGTTAAGTGCATCTGAATGGAAAAAGATTTGGGGTTCTGGTAGATAACAGACTTAGCTGTAGCAAACAATGCCAGGTAGCAACAGCTAGAGCTAGAAGATATTGTCTTGTATAAAGAGGGGAATGGAATCAAGAGAGAAAAATATTATTCTCCCTCTTTACAAGGCACTGGTAAGGCCACATTTGGAATAGCGGTGCAGTTTTGGAATCCCATATACAAAAGGGACATCTTGGAAATTGAGGCAGTTCAGAGAAGGGCAACTAAAGTAATAAGGGGAATGGAGGGGCTTGAATATGCAGGCAGATTAGACAAGTTAGGGCTGTTTACATTGGAGAAGCGGCGGTTGCGTGGGGACATGATAACCTTATACAAATATATTAATGGCCCATACAGTGAACTCTCTGGTGCATTGTTCACTAATAGGTCATATCAAGGACTCGTGGACATCCTTTAAGGTTGGAGAAAAGAAGTTTCATCGTCAAGTTAGGAGAGGTTTCTTTACAGTGAGAACGGTGAACACTGTGGAACTGTCTCCAGCAGAGGTGGTAATGGCAAGTTCATTGAATAACTTTAAAAAAGGCCTGGATAAGTTTCTAAAACTAAAAAATATTGAGAATTACTGGTATTAATGCATATAGATCTGGTTGATCCATGGATACTTTCCGATTGCCGTTTGGAGTCAGGAAGGAATTTTTCCCCCCTTTTTTAGCTGGGTTTTTTGCCTTCCTCTGGATCAACTGTTAGGTAGGGTTAAAAAAAAATAAATAAATAAATAAAAAATAAAAAAAGTGAATGTTGGACTTGATGGACGAATGTCTTTATTCAACCTTAATTACTATGTTACTATGTTACTATGTGTGTACCTGGGTCTGGGTTGAGGGGGTATGTTTTTTTGTTTTATAACCATAAATTATGTTTATTGAGGATAAATCTAAATTCGTTTTTTTGACTTTAGTTACCCTTTACATATGGCTTCCATGGGAATGGAAAGGTAGGTCAGTAGGTGGATGTACACTGGGTCTGTGTGGGGGGTTGTGGGGTATCACCATGTATTATGACCATGAAAAAAACTGTTTGAAATATCCACATTTGAGGATTGTTACCATTATAGTCTATGGGAAATGTCCGGAAATTCGCCGATACACCGTAAAACACTTTCCGCTGACTTCCTTAGCTAGAAGATAGCACAATTCTCCTATATGCTCCGCACGTCTGTACCGAATTTCATGTCTCTAGCTCAAAAACTGTGGGAGGAGATATGGTCCAAAAAAGCGGAAGAATAAAACAGAAGAAAAAGAAATAGAAAGTAGTAGTAGTCTTAGAAGAAGTCCTTGAAAAGAATCTTAGAAGAAGACCGAAGCATCTCTATCTATGTGTTTTGCACGTTAAATAACAATATTTGTTTTGCACAAGTCCTGAGAGTGCCCTGGATTCTCCTATTTCATTAGATAGATAGATGGATATACAGATAGATAGATATATAAAGAGACAGAGATAGATAGACAGAGATAGATAAACAGATTTATAGATAGACAGATAGAGGGCAATAGATACAGTAGATAGACAGCTAGATAGATAGACACACATACTGACATATGATAGTCAGAATGTCTGTCTGTTTAAATTTTTATTATCTGTCAGTGTCTATCTAATCTTTCTGTATACTTATAACCTGTATGCATGATTAAAACTTTTTTTCTTCAATTTTATGCATTGTGTTTTTAACATGTTTGATTATTTGGTTTCCTTTTTTAAAGGACAAATATACTCACCTCTACAACGTTGCAATGGACCCAGCTGTCTGTAGTGCTCCGGGTGGGGACCTAAACCACCTGGTCATCTGGGTTTGTCTGCTATCTTCTGTAATAATACAATAAGTTTGCCTTCATGGCTCTGGCTTCACGCTTCAGCCTTAGCGATCCTGGAATCACAGACAGAATGGAGGACAAATCCACAAAGCAAAATTTAAGTATTACAAAATAAAGCAGAGAAACCCAGTGGGGGCCCTATCCAAAATGTTGCTGGGGGGCCCACTGATTTCTAGTTACGCCCCTGAAGTTCTTTCAAATATTTTACTATATATGGATCAAGTAATAATATTATATATATATATATATATTCTCTACATGCCATGATTATCATCACAGCCAATTCAGATATAACCTTTTGTTTATGCATATTTATATAAAGGGACTAGGTAAAACACGGAACAGCACCACCGGAACCAGAACAGAACAATGCAACAGCGCCCACCTATAGTAAGACATTAAAATTACAACCATTTATTATAGATGCCGGAATAAAGGTTTTAAACCCTTTTAGATCTGTTCTGGCTGCTGGAACGGGGTCTGGACCCCTTTGCCTCTGTTTCGGCTGCCGGACGGGGGGTCTGGATGCTTTTGGCATTGTTATGGCTGCCAGAAAGGGGGTCTGGACCCCTTTGGCTCTGTTCTGGCTGCCGAAAAGAGGGTCTGGATTGCTTTTTGGCTCTGTTCTGGCCACCGGAACAGGGGTCTGGACCCCTTCGGCTATGTTCTGGCTGCCGGAACTGGGGTCTGGATACTTTTGACTTTGTTCTGGGCTGCCGGAACGGGGGTCTGGATGCTTTGGGCTTTGTTCTGGCCGTCGGAACGAGGGTCTGGACCCCTTTGGGCTCTGTTCTGGCTGCCGGAACTGGGTCTGGATCTTTTGACTTTGTTCTGGCTGCCGGAACGGGGGTCTGGATGCTTTTGGCTTTGTTCTGGCCGACGAACAGGGGTCTGGACCCCTTTGGCTCTGTTCTGGCTGCCGGAACGGGGTCTGGATGCCTTTTGGCTTTGTTCTGGCTGCCGGAACGGGGGTCTGGATGCTTTTGGCTTTGTTCTGGCCGCCGGACGGGGATCTGGCCCCTTTGGCTCTGTTCTGGTTGCCGAACAGGGTCTGGATGCTTTGGCTCTGTTCTGGTCGCCGGAACAGGGGTCTGGACCCCTTTGGCTCTGTTCCGGCTGCCGGAACAGGGGTCTGGACCCCTTTGGCTCTGTTCTGGCTGCCGGAATGGGGGTCTGGATTCTTTTGCCTCTGTTCTGGCTGCCGGAACGGGGGTCTGGATGGTTTTGGCTCTGTTCTGGCCGCTGGAACGGGGGTCTGGACCCCTTTGGCTCTGTTCTGCTGCTGGAACGGGGTCTGGATGCTTTTGGGTCCGTTCTGGCTGCCAAAAGGGGTCTGGATGCTTTTGGCACTGTTATGGCTGCCGGACTGGGGGCCTGGATGCTTTTGGCTCTGTTGTGGCAGCCGGAACAGGGGTCTGGACCCCTTTGGCTCTGTACTGGTGGCCGGAACGGGGGTCTGGATGCTTTTGACTTTGTTCTGGCTGCCGGAACGGGGGTCTGGATGCTTTTGGCTCTGTTTCGGCTGCCGGAACGGAGGTCTGGACCCCTTTGGCTCTGTTCTGGCTGCCGAACAGGAGTCTGGATGCTTTTGGCTTCTGTTATGGTCGCCGAACGGGGGTCTGGACCCCTTTGGCTTCTGTTTCTGGCTGCCTGAACGGGTGGTCTGGATGCTTTTGGCTTTGTTCTGGCCGCCGGAACGGGGTCTGGACCCCTTTGGCTCTGTTCTGGCTGCCGAACGGGGGTCTGGATGCTTTTGCTCTGTTCTGGCCGCCGGAACGGGGTCTGGACCCCTTTGGCTCTGTTCTGGTTGCCGAACGGGGTCTGGATACTTTTGGCTCTGTTCTGGTCGCCGGAACAGGGGTCTGTGACCCCTTCGGCTCTGTTCCGGCTGCCGGAACAGGGGTCTGGACCCCTTTGGCTCTGTTCTGGCGCCGGAACATGAGTCTTGACACCCTTTATCTCTGTTCTGGCGGCCGGAATGGGGTCTGGATTCTTTGGCTCTGTTCTGGCTGCCGGAAAGGGGGTCTGGATGGTTTTGGCTCTGTTCTGGCCGCCGGAACGGGGGTCTGGACCCCTTTGGCTCTGCTCTGGCTGCTGGAACGGGGGGTCTGGATGCTTTTGGGTCCGTTCTGGCTGCCGGAACAGGGGTCTGGATGCTTTTGGCACTGTTATGGCTGCCGGACTGGGGGCCTGGATGCTTTTGGCTCTGTTCTGGCAGCCGGAACAGGGGTCTGGACCCCTTTGGCTCTGTACTGGTGGCCGGAATGGGGGTCTGGATGCTTTTGACTTTGTTCTGGCTGCCGGAACGGGGGTCTGGATGCTTTTGGCTCTGTTCTGGCCGCCGGAACATGAGTCTGGACCCCTTTATCTCTGTTCTGCCATGGGGGTCTGGATTCTTTTGGCTCTGTTCTGGCTGCCAGAAAGGGGGTCTGGATGGTTTTGGCTCTGTTCTGGCCGCCGGAACGGGGGTCTGGACCCCTTTGGCTCTGCTCTGGCTGCTGGAACGGGGGTCTGGATGCTTTTGGGTCCGTTCTGGCTGCCGGAACAGGGGTCTGGACCCCTTTGGCTCGTATCTGGCTGGCCGGAATGCTGGTCTGGCATGCTTTTGACTTTGTTCTGGCTGCCGGAACGGGGGTCTGGATGCTTTTGGCTCTGTTCCGGCTGCCGGAACGGGGGTCTGGACCCCTTTGGCTCTTTTCTGGCCGCTGGAACGGGGTTCTGGACCCCTTTGGCTCTGTTCTGGCTGCCGGAACTGGGGTCTGGACCCCCTTGGCTCTGTTCTGGCTGCCGGAACGGGGGTCTGGGTGCTTTTGGGTCCGTTCTGGCTGCAGGAACAGGGGTCTGGATGCTTTTGGCACTGTTATGGCTGCCGGAATGGGGGTCTGGATGCTTTTGGGCTCCGTTCTGGCTGCTGGAACAGGGGGTCTGGATGCTTTTGGCATTGTTATGCTGCCGCATGGGGGTCTGGATGCCTTTTGGCTCTGTCTGGCTGCCGAACGGGGGTCTGGATGTTTTGGCTTTGTTCTGTGGCTCGCTGGAACGGGGGTCTTGACCCCTTTGGCCTCTGTTCTGGTTGCCGGAACAGGGGTCTGGCCCTTTTGCCTCTGTTCTGGCCGCCGGAACATGAGTCCTGGAACCCCTTTATCTCTGTTCTGGCTTGCCGGAATGGGGGTCTGGATTATTCATTTGGCTCTGTTTCTGGCTGCCGGAACGGGGTCTGGATGCTTTTTACTTTGTTCTGGCTGCCGGAACGGGGGTCTGGTGTGCTTTTGGCTCTGTTCCGGCTGCCGGAACGGGGGTCTGGACCCCTTTGGCTCTGTTCTGGCTGCCGGAACAGGGGTCTGGATGCTTTTTGGCTCTGTTCTGGTCGCCGGAACAGGGGTCTGACCACTTTATCTCTGTTCTGGCTGCCGGAATGGAGTCTGGATTCTTTTGGCTCTGTTCTGGCTGCCGGAACGGGGGTCTGGATGGTTTTGGCTCTGTTCTGGCCGCCAGAACAGGGGTCTGGACCCCTTTGGCTCTGTTCTGGCTGCTGGAACGGGGGTCTGGATGGTTTTGGCTTTGTTCTGGCCGCCGGAACGGGGGTCTGGACCCCTTTGGCTCTGTTCTGGTTGCCGGAACAGGGGTCTGGACCCCTTTGCCTCTGTTCTGGCCGCCGGAACATGAGTCTGGACCCCTTTATCTCTGTTCTGGCTGCAGGAATGGGGGTCTGGATTCTTTTGGGTCCGTTCTGGCTGCCGGACCAGGATCTGGATGCTTTTGGCACTGTTATGGCTGCCGGAATGGGGGTCTGGGTGCTTTTGGGTCCGTTCTGGCTGCTGGAACAGGGGTCTGGATGCTTTTGGCATTGTTATGGCTGCCGCAATGGGGGTCTGGATGCTTTTGGCTCTGTTCTGGCTGCCGGAACGGGGGTCTGGATGGTTTTGGCTTGTTCTGCTGGGCCGCCGGAACGGGGTCTTGACCCCTTTGGCTCTGTTATGGTTGCCGAACAGGGGTCTGGAACCCCTTTGCCCTCTTTTCTGGCCGCCGAACAGTGAGTCTGACCCCTTTTTATCTCTGTTCTGGCTGCCGGAATGGGGGTCTGGATTCATTTGGATCTGTTCTGGCTGCCGGATCGGGGGTCTGGATGCTTTTGGCTTTGTTCCGGCTGCCAGAACGGGGGTCTGGACCCCTTTAGCTCTGTTCTGGCTGCCGGAACAGGGGTCTGGATGCTTTTGGCTCTGTTCTGGTCGCCGGAACAGGGGTCTGGACCACTTTATCTCTGTTCTGTCTGCCGAATGGGGTCTGGATTCTTTTGGCTCGTTTTTGGGCTGCCGGACTGGGGGTCTGGATGGTTTTGGCTCTGTTCTGGCCGCCTGGACACAGGGGTCTAGACCCCTTTGGCTCTGTTCTGGCTGCTGAACGGGGGTTGGATGGGTTTTGGCTTTGTTTTCTGGCCGCTGAGACGGGGGTCTGGACCCCTTGCTCTATTTGGGTGTTCATGGGTTTGATGCCGTTTTACATAGTTTGTTTGAGTTTCCTTTATTTTTCGGTTGCCGTAACGGGGTCTGGACCCTTTGCTCTGTTCTGGCCCTGCCCGCCGGAACATGAGTCTGGACCCCTTTATCTCTGTTCTGGCTGCCTGGAACGGGGTCCTGGATGCTTTTTTGACTTTGTTCTGGCTGCCGGAACGGGGGTCTGGATCTTTTGGCTCTGTTCCGGCTGCCGGAACTGGGGTCTGGACCCCTTTGGCTCTGTTCTGGCTGCCGGAACAGGGGTGCTGGATGCTTTTGGCTCTTTCTGGTCGCCTGAACAGGGTCTGGACCCTTTATCTCTGTTCTGGCTGCGGAATGGGGGTCTGGGATTCTTTTGGCTTGTCTGGCTGCCGGAACGGGGGTCTGGATGGTTTTGGCTCTGTTCTGGCTGCCGGAAGGGGTCTGGATGCTTTTGCTCTGTTCTGGCTGCCAGAACGGGGGTCTGGATGGTTTGGCTTTGTTCTGGCTGCCGGAACGGGGGTCTGGATGGTTTGGCTTTGTTCTGGCCCGCCGGAACGGGGTTCTGGACCCCTTTTGGCTCTGTTCTGGTTTGCCGGAACGGGTCTGGACCCCTTTGGCTCTGTTCTGGCTGCTGGAACGGGGGTCCTGGATGTGTTTGGCTTTGTTCTGGCCGCCGGAACGGGGTCTGGAACCCTTTGGCTCTATTCTGGTTGCTCGGCGGAACAGGGTGTCTGGACCCTCATTTGCCTCTGTTCGGGTCGTGAGACGGCCTCTCGCACGGGATTCCCTGGACCCTTTTTATCTCTGTTCTGGCTGCCGGAATGGGGGTCTGGAGTTTTTGCTCTGTTTCTGGCTGCCGAACGGGGCTGGATGGTTTTTGCTCTGTTTGGCCTGCCGGAACGGGGTCTGGATGCTTTTGGCTCTGTTCTGGCTGCCAGAACGGGGGTCTGGATGTTTTGGCTTTGTTTCTGGCTGCCGGAACGGGGGTCTGGACCACCTTTGCCTCTTTTCTTTTGCGGCCGCCGGAACATGAGTGGAACCCCTTTATCTCTGTTCTGGCTGCCGATGGGGGCTGGATTCATTGGCTCTGTTTCTGGCTGCCGGAACGGGTGGTCTGGA
Organism: Hymenochirus boettgeri; assembly: GCA_019447015.1. Lineage (NCBI taxonomy): Eukaryota > Metazoa > Chordata > Amphibia > Anura > Pipidae > Hymenochirus > Hymenochirus boettgeri. The sequence goes on from CM033477.1 coordinate 89,182,502, forward strand.
TGCTTTTTACTTTGCTTCTCGGCTGCCGGAACGGGGGTCTGGATGCTTTTTGGCTCTGTTCCGGCTGCCGAAACGGGGGTCCTGGACCCCTTTGGCTCTTGTTCTGGCCTGCCGAGACAGGGGTCTGGATGCTTTTGGCTCTGTTCTGGTCGCCGGAATCAGGGGTCTGGACAACTTTTATCTGTTCTGGCTGGCCGGAATGGGGGTCTGGATTCTTTTTCTCTGTTCTGGCTGCCGGAACGGGGTCTGGATGGTTTTGGCTCTGTTCTGGCCGCCGGAACAGGGTCTGGACCCCTTTGGCTCGGTCTGGCTGCTGGACGGGGGTCTTGGATGGTTTTGGTTTTGTTCTGCTTCTGGCGCCGCTGGAACGGGGGTCTGGAACCCCTTTGGCTCTATTCTGGTTGCTGGAACAGGGGGTCTGGACCCCTTTGCCCTCGTTCTGTGCCGCCGGAACATGAGTCTTGGACCCCTTTAATCGCTGTTCTGCCGCTGCCGGAATGGTGTCTGGATTGTTTTGGCTCTGTTCTGGCTGCCGGAACGGGGGTCTGGATGGTTTTGGCTCTGTTCTGGCTGCCGAAAAGGGGGTCTGGATGCTTTTGGCTCTGTTCTGGCTGCCAGAACGGGGGTCTGGATGGTTTTGGCTTTGTTCTGGCTGCTGGAACGGGGGTCTGGATTGTTTTGGCTTTGTTCTGGCCGCCGGAACGGGGGTCTGGACCCCTTTGGCTCTGTTCTGGTTGCCGGAACAGGGTCTGGACCCCTTTGCCTCTGTTCTGGCCGCCGGAACATGAGTCTGACCCCTTTATCTCTGTTCTGGCTGCCGGAATGGGGGTCTGGATTCTTTTGGGTCCGTTCTGGCTGCCGGACCAGGGGTCTGGATGCTTTTGCACTGTTTATGGCGCTGGAATGGGGGTCTGGGTGCTTTTGGGTATCGTTCTGGCTGCTGGAACAGGGTCTGGATGCTTTTGGCATTGTTATGGCTGCCGCAATGGGGGTCTGGATGCTTTTGGCTCTGTTCTGGCTGACGGAACGGGGTCTGGATGGTTTTGGCTTTGTTCTGGCCGCCGGAACGGGGGTCTTGACCCCTTTGGCTCTGTTCTGGTTGCCGGAACAGGGGTCTGGACCCCTTTGCCTCTGTTCTGGCCGCCGGAACATGAGTCTGGACCCCTTTATCTCTGTTCTGGCTGCCGGAATGGGGGTCCTTGATTCATTTTGGATCTGTTCTGGCTGCCGGATCGGGGTCTGGATCTTTTTTGGCTTTGTTCCGGCTGCCAGAACGGGGGTCTGGACCCCCTTTAAGCCCTTCTGTTCTGGCTGCCGAACAGGGGTCTGGATGCTTTTGGCTCTGTTTCTGGTTCGTGCCGGAACAGGGGTCTGGACCACTTTATCTCTGTTCTGGGCTGCCGGAATGGGGGTCTGATTCTTTGGGCTCTGTTTTGGCTGCAGGAACGGGGTCTGGATGGTTTTGGGCTCTGTTCTGGCCGCCGAACAGGGTCTAGGACCCCTTGGCTCTGTTTCTGGCTGCTGGAACGGGGGTCTGGATGTTTTGGTTTTGTTTCTGGCCGCGGAACTGGGGTCTGGACCCTTTGGCTCTTTCTGGTTGCCGGAACAGTGGTCTGGACCCCCTTTGCCTCTGTTCTGGCCGCCGAACATGAGTCTGGACCCCCTTTATCTCTGTTCTGGTTTCTGAGCTGCCGGAACGGGGGTCTGGATGCTTTTTAGCTTTGGTTTCTGGCTGCCGGAAACGGGGTCTGGATGCTTTTGGCTCTGTTCCGGCTGCCGGAACTGGGGTCTGGACCCCTTTGGCTCGTTTCTGGGTCTGCCGGAACAGGTGTCTGGCTGCTTTTGGCATCTGTTCTGGGTCGCCGGGAACAGGGGTCTGGACTCATTTATCTCTGTTCTGGTCTGCCGGAATGGGGTCTGGATTCTTTTGGCTCTGTTCTGTGCTGCCGGGAACGGGGCTGGATGGTTTTGGGCTCTTTGCTGCTGCCGGAACGGGGTCTGGATGTTTTTGGCTCTTTCTGCTGCCGAAAGGGGTCTGGATGCTTTGGCTCTGTTCTGTGGCTTGCCGGACGGGGTCTTGCATGGTTTGGGGCTTTGTTCTGGGCTGCCGTAACGGGGTCTGGATGGTTTTGGCTTGTCTGGGCCGCCTGAAACGAGGGTCGTGGACGCCCTTTGCTCTGTTCTTGTTGCCGGAACAGGGGTTCTGGCCCCTTTGGCTCTGTTCTGGCTGCTGGAACGGGGGTCGTGGATGGTTTTGGCTCTTGTTGCTGGCCGCCGGAACGGGGGTCTGTACCCCTTTGGCTCTATTCTGGTGCCGGAATCAGGGGTCTGGACCCCTTTGTCGCCTCTGTTCTGGCGCCGGAACATGAGTCCTGGACCCTTTATCTCTGTTCTGGCTGCCGGAATGGGGTCTGGGATTGTTTGGGCTCGTTCTGGCTGCTCGGAACGGGGGTCTGATGTTTGGGCTCTGTTCTCCTGGCCTTTGCCGGAAAGGGGTCTGGATGCTTTTGGCTCTTGTCTGTGCTATGCCAGAACGGGGGTCTGGATGGGTTTTTGGCTTTGTTCTGGCTGCCTGAACGGGGGTCCCGGACCCCTTTGCCTCTTTTCCTGGCCGCCGGCATTGGGGGGACAATTGAGGGACCCCTTTGATCTCTTTCTGCTGCTGCCGAATGGGGTCTGATTTCATTTGGCTCGTTTCTTTGGCTGCCGGAACGGGGGTCTGGATGCTGTTTTACTGTTGTTCTGGCTGCCGGAACGTGGGTTGGTAGCTTTTTTGCTCTGTTCCGCTGCCGAACGGGGGTCTGGACCCCTTTGGCTCTGTTTCTGGGCTGCCTGAACATGGGGTCTGGATGCTTTTGGGCTCTGTTCTGTCGCCGTAAACAAGGGGTACTGGACAACTTATTCTGTTTCTGGCTGCGGAAATGGGGGTCTGTATTCTTTTGGCTCTGTTTGGGCTGCCGAACGGGGGTCTGGATGGTTTTGGCTCTGTTGCTGGCCGCCCGGGGAACAGGGGCTGGACCCTTTGGCTGCGTTCTGGCTGCTGGAACGGGGGTCTGGTGGTTTTGGTTGTTTTGTCTCTGTGGCCGCTGGTAACGGGGGGTGTCGGGTGGGGACTCCCTTTGGCTCTATTCTGGTTGTCTGGAACAGGGGTCTGGCCCCTTTTGCCTCTGTTCTGGGCCGCCGGAACACATGAGTCGGACCCCTTATTTCGGCTGGTTCTGGGCTGCGGAATGGGGGCTGATTGTTTTTTGGCTCTGTTCTGGCTGCCGGAACGGGGGTCTGGGGTTTTGGTCTGTTTCTGGGTGCCGAAGGGGGTCTTGGATGCTTTTGGCTCTGTTCTGGCTGGCTCAGAAACGGGGTCTGGATGGTTTTTGGCTTTGTTCTGGCTGCTGGAACGGGGTCTGGATTGGTTTTGGCTTGGTTCTGCTCGCCGACCGTGGGTCTGGACCGCCTTTGGCTCCTGTTCTGTGTTGCCGGAACGAGGTCTGACCCTTTGCCTCTGTTTCTGGCCGCCGGAACATGATCTCTGGCCCCTTTATCTCTGTTTCTGGCTGCCGGAATGGGGGGTCTGTATTCTTTTGGGTCCCGTTCTGGCTGCCGGACCCAGGTTCCTGGTATGCTTTTGTGCCACTGTTTATGGCTGCTGGAAATGGGGGTCTGTGGTACTTTTGGGTCCGTTCTGGCCTGCTGGAACAGGGGTCTGGTATGCTTTTGGCATTGTTATGCTGCTGCATGGGGTCTGGAATGCCTTTATGGCTCTGTTTCTGTGCTGGGCTGGTCCGGAACGGGGGTCTGATTGGTTTTGGCTTTGTTCTGCTGCGGGCCGCCGGAATGGGGGGCTGAACCCTTTGCTCTCTGTTCTGTGTGCCGGACGGGGTCTGGACCCCCTTTGCCTCTTTTCATGGCCGCCGGAACATGATCGTGACCCCTTTATCTCTGTTCTGGCGGTCCGGTAATGGGGGTCTGGATTCCATTGTTGCTCGTTCTGGCTGCCGGAACGGGGGTCTGGATGCGTTTTCTTTGTTCTGCGTCTTGTCTGCCGGAACGGGGGTCTTATGCTTTGGCTCCTTTTCCAGCTGCCGGAAGTGGGGTCTGACCCCTTTGGGCTCTGTTCCTGCTGCCGGAACGAGGGTCTATGCTTTTGGCTCTGTTCTGGGTCACCGGAACAGGGGTCCTGGGACCACTTGTATCTCTGTGTCTGGCTGCCGGAATGGGGTCTGGAAATTCTTTTGGCTGGTTCTTGGCTGCCGGAACGGGGGTCTGGATGGTTTTGTGCTCTGTTCTGGCCACGCGGAACAGGGGTCTGGACCCTTTACTCTCTGTTCTGGCTGCTGAACTGGGGTCGGGATGTTTTTGGCTCTGTTCGTGGTCCGCCGGAATGGAGGCTGGATGGCTTTGCTTGTTCTTGGCTGCCGAAATCTGCAACCCCTTTGGCTCTGTCTCTGCTCGCCAGAACCATGGTCTGGAGCCCTTTGGCTCTGTTCTGGCTGCCCGGAACTGGGGTCTTGGTACCCCTGGGCTCTGTGTTTCTGGCGCCGGACGGGGTCTGGGTGCTTTTGGGTCCCGTTTGTTGGCTGCCGAACAGGGGTCTGATGCTTTGTGGCACTGATATGGCTGCCGGAATGGGGTTGGTCACCCTAGAAGGGACTCTGTTCGTCGTTGCCAGAACAGGGTCTGCACCCAGGGAACTTTTGTTCTGGCAGACTGGAACAGGGATTTGCATCCTGGGAACTCTGTTCTGGCTTGCCGAATGGGGTTTCACCCTAGAAACTCTGTTCGGTGGCCAGAACAAGGGTCCTTGCACCCTGGGAACTATGTTTCTGGTGGCTGAACCGGGGTTCTGCACCTTGGAACTTTGTTCTGTCTGCCAGAATGGGGCCTGCACCCTGGTTATAGCTTGTTTTGGTGGTTGAACAGGGGGTTGCCCTCTGGGACTCCTTTTGGGCTCAGGAACAGAGTTGCCACGCGATGAAACTCTGTTTTTTTGTGGGCAGAACGGGGTCTGCACCCTAGGAACTTTGTTCTGTAGGCCGGAATAGGGGGTCTGCACTGTTGATCTTCTGTGTTTGGCAGCTGGACAGGGGTCCTGCACTCTGGAAAACTTTTATTCTGGATGCCAGAAAGGGGGTCCCCTGCACCCTGAGAACTTTGGTTTTGATGTCTGGAATGTGGTCTGTACCCTGGGAACTCTGTTAGAAATTAAGAGATGTAAGGTCTAGCCTGAAATGCTTGACTGATTTCTGTTCTGTCTCTTTCTTCTTCCTTGTTCTTTCATTTCATCCTGTCAGTTATGGAGTGCCAATATCATAGCGACAAACATAATAAGGAAAAACCCACCTGAATGAACTTTTCAACCCCACTCCATCTCACCCCCAACTCTTCTTTTGCAATACTCCACCCATTACTCAATGCACGCAATTTTCACTCTCCTCAGGAACTAGATATGTCCTCGCTCACCTGAACTTACAGTACACACACATTCGTCTCACACCAATGAACATCTTCACACATTGAACATACACCCTCGTCACACTGAGCCATTGTTTAAGTCTTTTATGATGAAATGTGTCTGGTGTTTTGGGCAGTGGTCTTGGCTTTTTGTGTGGATACCGGCATCTGCTCCTTTGATGGCTAAGGCAACGATGCCTTAGCCAGTCTAGAAGCTGTGGGTTTGGGGGTTCGAGCCCCTTCTGCTTGTCTCCATTCGCTGAAAGGCAGAAAAAAATGCCGAACGCAGCGAGGACATGATGTCTGGTAAGTACATTTGGGTAGGTCCTTGTGAAATGCTAAACAACGCACAAGGTTGAGGTTTTATAGCTATTGTCCTTGCGGAGATACCAAATTTTAGTTGGAGGGTGGACATACCTTTAAGGCTAGAAGAAAAAGTGTCTCTTCAGGTTAGGAATGTGGTATTCAATGTAAGAACGGTGGAACTGGAACTACTTCCAGCAGATGTAATGGCAAGTTCATTGAATGGCTTTAAAAAGTGATCTGGATAAGTTTCTAAAACTAAAACATATTGAGAATTACTGATATGTATTAATCTACTGTAGTTCTGGTTGATCTCAGGGATACTTTCCAATTGTCCTTTTGTAAGCGATTTTTCCCCTTCCTCTGATCAACTGTTAGGTAGGGTTTAAAAAAGAGGGTTTAAAAAGTTGGACCGCGATTGGCATGTCTTATTCAACATCATTACTATGTTACTATGTAACTGTTAGACAGACATTATGGGTAGGGTATAAAGGTTTGGACTAGATGGTGTCAATGTCTTTATACAACGTCCAATACTAGTGTTACATGTACTGTATACCAGACATTATGGGTAGGGGATATAATTGGCTAGAGGGAACGTATGTCTTTATACACCCCACATACTATGTTACTATGTAACTGTTTATACAGACTTATGGTAAGGTATAAGGTTGGACTATGATGGACGTAATGTCTGTAACAACCTTCCATACTTGTGTATTAATTTCTGTTTATATCAGACATTATGGGTCAGGGTAAAAGGTTGGACTAGATGGACGTATTCTTTATACCACCTCCAATACTATGTTATGTGAACTGTTATACAGACATTATTGGGTAGGGTATAAAGGTTGGAACTAGATGGACGTATGTCTTTATATAATTACCTCCAATACTATGTTACTATGTACGTTTACAGACTTATGGGTTAGGGTAATAAAGGTTGGACTAGATGGATGTAATGGTCTTTATACACAACCTCCAATACTATGGTTACTATGTTACTGTTATACGACATATGGGTAGGGTGATAAAGGTTGGACTAGATGGAATGACTTATGTCTTTTCAACCTCCAATCTGTATAGGCTATGTAACTGTTTATACATACTTATGGTAGGGTATCAAGGTTGATAAGATGGACGTATGTCTTTATAAACCTCCAATACTAAGTTACTATGTAACTGTTATACAGACATATTTGGTAGGGTTAAGTGTTTAACAATGTAATGTAATTGTAATAGTAATTATTTTGTTACTATGGGCCCTCAATTTGTAAATGTGGTATCATTCGATACCTAGTGCCCTAACATTTGTAAAACGACATTAATTTACAATTACACTAAAGTAAATGAATGATAACAATGGTAATGTACGTTATGATAGTAACATCTAGCGACCGTGATCGTGATTTACATTCCTTCATAGAATGCCATTGCAAGTATTTTACTAACCACCTGGGGTTATTCTATGGCCGAACTGTTCATTAATTAATGAACATTCCACTGTAAATGTATGATAAACGATGTACATTACGGCCACTGTCGTACATTATCTATACACGTGCGTTTTATGAATGAGGCCAATGTCCACCATCATCATTTCAAAAAAAAAAAACACTGCAAAACTCATTCTTTGCTGTACATTACCTTTTCCAAATTGCTTCTAATCTTGCGCTCCCACCCAATCCCTTCTGTGGCTCTCTCCTCTCACAATCTCTCTTAATTGTTTTGTTGGGGCTTTAATGGACTAGGTCCATGACATTAAGTATGAGAGGGGACATGTCCATTTTACAAAAGAGGATTTCTCAGTAAGGATATACTACAGTCAGGCTGCTACAGAACAAATATTAGCTTTAGGTTAAGGTGTGATCCAAATGGAGCAACCCATCCACAGAACATAAAATGAGCAGAGTTTTTTTTAAAACATGAAGTATTTTTGCGTCGCATGCTATAGAACTGCATTGCCAAAAAATCTAAAAAACGTAGTAAAAAAGGAGTAATTTCTCAATCCCAGGATTCCCAGAGTAGGGGAAAATCCCCCTTTATGTTCTTTGTCTAAGGCATGGGCCAGAACCACCGGTTTATAATATGCAACACAGCCCCATAGAGCCATCAATCTGTATCTTGTACTCGAGATCTAACAAGATCGAAACATGTCATGTCTGCAGGTCCGATGAATGGCTCTATTCCACAGGCATATTGCATGTTATAGCCCAGCAGTTCTGGTGACATGCTTTAACCAAAGGACATAAGGGGAAGTTTTGCATATATCCGTCCTTACTCTGGGAAACTTGGGAGTGAAAAATTATTACTTGTTTTTTAGATTTTTTGGGTCAATGTATTCATATATAACGGGACTGCAAAATACCTTCTGTTTGAAGAAGGCTCTGTTTCATTATACTATAGTTAGAAAATAGATACAGTTGTTCACTGCTGCACAGGGCAGATACTTTTCTGAAACAAAATTGCAGCTTCTTACTTGTGGCTCTATTAACACTTTAACAATTGATGTAACAATCTATATAACAACGTAACAATCTATGGTACAGGCATCTGCACATGGAGATACTTATAACATGTCAATGGTGCGCTGAAATAGTCAAAGGTATAACTCCTGCTGGCACTGCAAGGTGTAATGGCAATACTCTGGATACTGCGGCACTTGAAAGTATTAATGTAAATCGCTGGCACTAAAGGATTAATGCTAAACTCTGCTGTCACTGAAAGTCGTAAAAGCATACTAATGGGGAAAACTGCTGGCACTGAAGGGTTAATGCAATACTCTGGAAAGTGCTGGCACTAAAAGAGTTTACCATCAAAATTTCCGTGTTTCTGGCCCTATCCGGCTACTTTTTTCATGCCACCCACAGCTGGAAAAACACTGCACATCCCTGAAACCTATCCTGTCCTTCAATTAAATTCATTGATGGACAGTGACGCTGCATACAGTATGAGTATACATGCCGCCCCCACTGGCACAGTGTGCACCCCTCTTACCAACTACTAAATCGGTCCCACTAAACATCCACAGCACGCATGTGACAGTATCAGAAGGAATAAGTCAGATTAAGAATAAGCCTACATACGTGCTCACCCCAATATCTCTCCGTTCGCTCTACTCCATCATAAATGTAACAAGTCTGAAGAGTGGGAGATCCTGGCAGTACAAAGACCCTACAATATGCCAAAAAAATGTGGCTTTAATTATACCATCCGCACTACATGTTTCGGATCAACTGATCCTTTAATCAAGTGCGTTAAAAGATCAGTTGATCTTAAGCATGTATGTGGGATGGTATAATAAAGCACGTTTTTGGCATATTGTATGGTGTCTTTGTACCGCCAGGATCTCCACCCTTCAGATTTCTTACTCATCTGCAGTCTGGCTGGTCAAGTTTGGGTTGGTTCGCATGGGAGGAAGAGCGCTTAGGCACTAGATTGCTAGAAAGGCCAAGAGCCACTTGATGTTCCGTTTTTACATTTATCCAATCCGTTTTTTAATGTAGCACAAGCCAGAACATTAACTTAACAGCAATGTAAGTCACAACATATTCGGAATTTCTGGGTCCAGTTACGAGTTTTATTTTTACCATGAGATGGACACTGAAACACACCAGAGAGCTCCACCCCCACTCAGAGACAGGCACTTCCACACAGAGTTGGGACTTCCACCCCACCAAAGGCACTCCTCCTAAACTCACCACCAAGCACCACACACTGTGCAGGCACTACTCCCACACAGACCGACAGCACTACTCCCACACACAACGAAAGGCACACACAACCGACATGCACTACTCCCAAACTCACCAACGGCACCACTACCAGCACGACAGCACTACTCCCACACACTGACTGGCATTACTCTCATGCACACTGGCAGTGCACACCAATACACACTGACATAGCCACTACTCCCACGCACACCCAGACACTACTCAAACACTCATGCACACACACACTCACCTGATGCAGACACTTACAGACACTCATACAGACCGACTCATCAGACAACCCACACAGACACTCATACTGACACACTGATGCAGACACACATAGACACACATAATGCACTCACACACACTGATGCAGACACACTCAGTACAGACACACGCACACACTCATACAGACCAATCAATGTAGACACTCACACACAGACACACTGATGCAGAACTCACAGACATGGCACACAGACAATCACGCATACACACACAATGCACTCACACACTCATGCAGACACACACACGACCACACACAGACACTCATCCTGACACACACATGCAAGACACACACTTATGCACTCACACATACACACACACCACGGCTGACTAACACATGCAGGCACACTCATGCAGACACCCACACACAGACACACTCATGCTAACAGACACACTGACCTTGTCCCCCGCTTAAGACTGAGGAAGAGGGGTTGCAGTTGTGAGCACCGAACCGGAACACTTCTCCGGAAGACACATCATTCCTGCCAGACACACACACCCACTCATGCTGACACACACATGACACATGCACCACTCATGCTGACACTCATGCAGTACACCACCATGCAGCACATTTATGCAGGCACACTCATGCAGTACACCCAGCACTACACATACACATCAACACACACCATACAGGGCACACTCATGCTGACACACTCATGCACTCACCACAACACACTCATGCCACACACACACACGCTTGACACACACTCATGCAGACACACACTCGTGCAGACATGACACACTCGTGCAGACACACACTCAGCTGCAGAACAACACACACACATCAGACACACTCATGCTAACAGACACACTGACCTGTTCCTCCCCTTGAGACGAGAAGGAGAGGGGTTGCAGTTGTGAGCACTGAACCAGAACACTCCCTAATGACACACTCATGCGACACACACAACACACCTAATGCTGACACACACTCACACTCTTGCAAGACAACACACACATCATACAGACACACACTCATGCACACATGCTGACACACCATGCACTCACACACTCATACAGCCACACTCTCATGCGTGACATCATCACCTCATGCACTCACACAGACACACTCTGCATGGGACACACAGCTCCATAGCACCACATGCTGACAATCTGCCCAGGTACTTGTTTCCCCAGCATTAAGCCTTAACTGAGTATGTTTCTCCCCCGTGGCGGAGGGGAGGAGCAGAGTTCGGGTGATGTCGCTCAAATGGAAGCAGGAAATGTGAACATTCATCACAATTTAATTTCTCACAGACTTCAGCCGTGGCTCCTGGTCCAGCCCCCTGCTTGTAGTTCTGGCAGGCAGGGGAGCCGGACCACAACAGCGAAGGAATGAGGAGCTTGAGGAGTTGTAAGTAAAAAAGGGAAGCGTTTTTGGAGTAAGAATATAGCCTTTTGGCTTTGTTCTGGCCGACGGAACAGGGGTCTGGACCCCTTTGGCTCTGTTCTGGCTGCCGGAACGCTATGTACTGTGGCCGAACGGGGGTATGGATGCTTTTGACTTTGTTCTGGCTGCCGGAACGGGGGTTGGATGCTTTTGGCTCTGTTCCGGCTGCCGGAACGGGGTCTGGACCCCTTTGGCTCTGTCTGGCTGCCGGAACAGAGTTGATGCTTTTGGCTCTGTCTGGTCGCCGGAACGGGGGTCTGGACCCCTTTGTCTCTGTTCTGGCTGCCGGAAAGGGGTCTGGATGCTTTTGGCTCTGTTCTGGCGCCGAACATGGGGTCTGGACCCCTTTGGCTCTGTTCTGGTGCGGAACAGGGGTCTGGATGCTTTTGGCTCTGTTTCTGGTGCCGGAACAGGGGTCTGGACCCCTTTGGCTCTCTGTGCGTGCCGGAACAGGGGTCTGGACCCCTTGGTGGCTCTGTTCTGGCCGCCGGAACTGAGTCTGGACCCCTTTATCTCTGTTCTGGCTGCCGGAATGGGGTCTGGAAATTTTGGCTCTGTTCTGGCTGCTGGAAGGGGGTTGGTGGTTTTGGCTCTGCTTCTGGCGCCGGAACGGGGTCTGGACCCCTTGGCCTGTTATGGCTGCTGAATGGGGGTCTGGTGTCTTTGGGTCCGTTCTGGCGGTGCCGGAACAGGGTCTGGATGCTTTTGGCACTGTTATGGCTGCCGGACATGGGGGTCTGGATGCTTTTGGCTCTGTTCTGGCTGCCGGAACAGGGGTCTGGATGCTTTTGGCTCTGTTTTGGCTGCCGGAACGGGGGGTTGGACTTTGGCTCTGTTCTGGCCCCAGAACGGGGTTGGACCCCTTTGGCTTTTTTTGGCTGCCGAAGGGGGTCTGGATGCTTTTGGCTCTGTTTTTGGCTGCCGGAACGGGGGTCTGGAGCGTTTGGCTCTGTTCTGGCCGCCGGAACGGGGGTCTGGACCCCTTTGTTTCTGTCTGGCTGCCGGAACGGGGGTCTGGACCCCCTG